>CM076575.1:1197149403-1197685659 GCA_034641835.2 Pinus albicaulis | reverse complement strand
GTGCTACCTTTTAGCTTGTATATATTTCCAGTTTGAACTCCTCACATTAATACCAGTGCTCCCCGAACCATCTTGCAGGCATCTTTCTCGAACACTGTTTTTACACATGCATCATCCATCTTGCTTATAGAAATCAGATTTCTAGCCAATGTAGGAATATGCAGAACACCAGGAAGTGTTCTAATCCTTCCACCTTGCAGCTTCAGCTTGACCTTTCCACATCTAATGATTTTGGCCTTCCTATCATCCCCTAGGAAGACATCACCATCATATTTCTCATACTCGCAAAACCACTCCCTATGGCGACTGAAGTGAAAGGATGTAGCTGAGTCAATCAACCATGACTCATGATCTACATGTATATTTGAAGAAGAAGCCAAATACACATCCCCACCTTCATCCAAGGTTGTTTTTGCCTCTACAGAAGGAGCATCATTATATCCCTTTCCTTTCTTAGGAGCTTTAGATCTGTAGTCCTTTTTGTAGTGCCCTTCCTTTCCGCATTTCCAGCACACCCTTACAAATTTTCCAGGAGATTTAGATCTCCTTCTAGATTTAGATCTCCCACTCGAAACCTTATTCTTTTTTCTATTCTGGGACCTTCCTCGTACAGATAAGGCATCTCCATTCTGACCCTCCATATTTCTCCGTCTCATTTCCTCTGACAGCAAGGCTGAGACAATGTCATCAAAATTCAAGGTAGTTGTATTGCTACCTATTGCAATAACTAGACTATCCGACGAATCTGGTAGAGAACAAAAAAACCTGATGCACTTATCTTCATCTGAGATTTTAATATCAACAGATGACAACTAACTTACCACAGTATTGAAGGAGTTCAGATGCTTTGTCACCGAGTCTCCATCCTTCATCCTCAGGTTAAACTGCTTTTTCTGCAGGAACAACTTATTCACCAGAGACTTAGATTGGTACAAAGTCCCAAGTTTTTCCCACAAATTCTTCATCGTAGCTTCCCCAGATACATTCAATAATACTGAATCTAAGACACATAATCGTATTGTGCTCTTTGCCTTCCGATCCAGCTTCTTCCAGTCTTCATCTAACATTTTCGTTGGTTTAGTACCTGGGTCTACTACGATCCACTGATCTTTATCCAGCAACAGATCCTCCATATTGAGCTTCCACAACTCAAAACTCTGACCATTAAATTTCTTGATCTCTATCTTTCTGCCACTCGCCATCTTCTTTCACCGTAAGAATCGATCCCGTAGATCTCCCACTGAACAGGGTCTACCTCAGGCCCGAGCAAAAAACCCTCAGTAGAAAAGGCGTCCCCTTGAAGCTGAAACAACTTTGATACCAAATGTAGGTTTTAACCTAGAACATAAATTATCTACACATGAATCTTATAATAGAAAATAAACAATAGTGAGAGCATAAAACATAAAACAAATAAACAAAGAGATTTTCCCCTGGATCCAAAATCAGGATGACCAACTTGATTTTTCATTATATTCCTTTTAGTGTTACAACACATATATATACATGACGAAGCATACATAAACCCCAATCCATTAACCCTGGATTAGAACATAACCGTAGTTCCCTTGATTGGATCTACAAAATACCAGGGGTTGAAAACCATCGTACCCCAAAACCATGTGCAAACTCATGCACAAAACATGGGTGAGTCCACCTATGAGTGGGTTCGCACAACAACAACAAAAATTCGTCGGGGCGCTGCCCCGGACCCCAACAGTGGGGGCTACCTCCCCCCTTGTGACCCCCCTGCTGCGCCCGACGCAACGTACATCACATGGGGCTAGTCATGGAAAGAATATAACACATACCCAACATCCAGAATAGATGTACAGTTTTTTAGATCAGTTAAACATTGGTGTATATATCTTGGAATATCCTTTTGAAAATTTTCTAGAGTAAACAAAGGAAATCAAGTATTTCCTTATCCTCTCATTTGTTGACAAGTTTCTAAAAGGTTGCAGAATTACAGTTTTCACAATCAACAAGAACATGCAACAAAATACCTCAGTGTATATAATGCTTGAATCGTTGGATTGTTTGTTCAATTTTAGCTAACCAATAGTTGGATAGCTGATTAGAGTAAGTAGGTAGGATTTCAGCTTATTTTAGTTTTCAGTTTTTAGCTAGTTTTGATATAGTTCGTTAAGATTTGAAGCCAAGGAAAAGGCCCTATGATATTGATGATTTAGTAATTTGGTTTGAATATTGCAACATATTTTAGTCTCAGATCAGATTTCAGTTTGCAGAAAAAGGTGTAAATTTAGTTCAAGACTTTTCAATCATAGCATATGCATGTTTGGCATTGGCCCAATGGATCAGACTACTAGTTGACGTTGTTCTTGACATCTCACAAGGAGATGCCATCCCCATGTGAAGCCACTGTTAGGGACCTATAAATATAGGATTCATAATTTTGATTCGACTCTGTTAAAATTCTTGAAATATTGTACATACCTTTGCTTTCTACAAATGTATTCCCAAATTAAAATACGAAAAAAGGGTATGTTCTAAAAGAATAATGAAAGGACAAAAAGAAATAAAGATCAAGAAAAGAATATTCAATATGAACCCCATCAAAAATATATCATGAAAGTGTTGCAAGTTTAAATGCCACTACTTTAGTTTACTTTTCCAAATCATATTGTGTGCAGCTTGTCCTAAATGCCAAAATCCATGAGGGTCAAACAACTTAATCTTGACCTCTCATGCTTTAAACTTCATGTTTTAGATAAAGAATAAAGATATGTCAAACAATATAAACTTGAAAAATCAGTATATAGTTAGAGAACAAATGAAGAGCTCAATAGTTTAATCTAGGCCCTCAGATGAAATAAGGGTTGAATTAGATAGATTTATGCTTTGAAAGAAAATGATTTAGGGTTTCAAGCCTAAATGCACCATGAAAATGAAGAAAAAATGTTAGAAATAAAGATGGGTGGGTGGAAAGTAGTTGTGCAAGCATTAAGAAGGCATCATCAGGAAAAAATCACTAATTTTCCTTCCCCTAAAAATAATCAGTATGCTAAACTATCGGTCAAAAAGGCTCAGAGCATTTCTCTTACTTCTGTTGGGACCTGACCCAAGGCTCGATGACTGATTAGTTAAAAATATTGAATTCTCACACAAAACCCATATTCATCAGCATTTAGCCTTCATCCATTAATCATAATCCCTTTCCTTAAGTAAAAACCCATTTTTACTTACTAAAAGTAAAACCCTAAATAACTAATTTCATTTCCATTCAAAATCACTCAAAAACCCATAAAATGCATTTTATCCTAAGTCCAAGCATGAAAAATATAAAAGCGACAACTATGCTTTATTTACACTTTACTTAGTCTTAAAACATTTATTTTATTCATTTACCTACATTACACCCTTTATTTCATACTAACTACTAACTAGATGTATTAATTACCTAAGTTAAACCCTCCCATATAATATTAAAATCCCTTTATATTAAATAAACCCACAAGAATCCTTTATTATTACTTTAAACCAATGTTTAAATAACCCATGTGAAAAATATTATCTCTTCCCATTAACCCATTGGTTTAAAATTATCAAAATAACAAAGTATACCCTGCCCCCTATAGTTTTGAAACAACAGTCAAAAGTTGAGAAACTATATAATAAAAATCCACACCCATATGTATAATTAAAACGTTGGAAATGTTTTAATTAACACATAAATTTGCCCCGCCATCATATAAAATGAGTTTTGAACTTATTAAAATGTTTATTTCTAAAGTTTAAAACCCATCCCTACCACATTGATCAACCCTGGCCCCACTCTCCAATCTTGACGCAACTTCCCAATCAATCTGGGTCGTTTGCATCCAAACCCCAGATCTAATGGCTGAAAAACAATATTATGAAAAAAACATGCCTGGTCACTCCCAGCTCATTTCTGCACAAAATGGGCGGTTTTATGATTTTCTCTCTCCTACACATTCTCGATTCTCATTGGATCGCATGGGTTAGCTCTAAAACCACTTACAACCCAAATGCTGCACGATGATCATTTCTAGATTTTTGCCTTAAGTGCCAAAAGCACCCTCTACCTTGACATGATTGTCATTCAATGCTTATTTCTAAACCTAAAACCTTATAAAAAGGTTCATATTATGTGCATAAAGGTCCTTTTTGTTTTTTATTTGTGCGCTCATCCTCCTGATTGAAAAGAAACAAGACTTGTACACTATTTTCACTCCTATATAATCCAGAAAAAGATATTGCAACTGCTATCAAGACCACTGGAAACCTTAGTTTGTTTCAGAGAGCTCCAAAGCCATCAGAACCTCTCTGACACCTCAGAAACCCTAATCAAACCTCAAGTTTCACATACTTTTACCTATTTTAATCAAATTTGAAGAAATTTAGCCTTTTTCATACCTTTAGAAACCCTTTGAAAGATTCAAACTCTTTCAGAAATTCTCAGAATCCGGAACTGTAACACTCAATTACTCAGTGCCAACAGAGACAAAACCTCCATAGCCAGATCTCATTCCATAGGTCTTTCAAAAATCCTTCAATCACCTCCTTGCAGACTCTGTTTAATTAACAATTATTTTGTTTTGTAGGTCATTAGCAAAAGGAGAATTTGGATAAAACAATCTAAATACTAGTTAAAGATTTGTTTTACTCCAAAAGTTCGCAAAGAAAATAATTTTAAATGATATTACTTAACAAAATATTCCAAGCAACAGAACAGAAAGAAGTCATTTATGCAAAGAGAGATAAATTTACATAGTGAATGGTAAAAGTAAAATAAGAATTCACAGTGACAGTGAAAACAAAACAATCAAAGAGTATCAGAGTTAAAGTGTATTAGATGAAAGTCAAAGTGAAAGTCAAATCAGAAAAAGTTACAGAGCATTCAAGGTAAACAGTAAAAGTAAATATAGAGGAAGTAAATGGTAAATCGAGATGAAAATACTTTCACCAACAACAATGAATTTTATGAGAAATAAAAGTAAAAACAGTTAAGATAAGAAAAAGGTTAAAAGATGAAAACAGAGCAAGAAGGGACATCTTTGCAGAAATTTCTTGTTTAAGTCATAGTTTTGCAGAACATATTGTGACCAATCCAAGAGGCATTTTTCAAAAACGAGGGAGGTTTATGTTCCTAAGATGTCCATATACAAAAACCTCTCTCACGTTTCTAATAGCCATTATGTATTTGGAAATATTAAAGAATATTTGAAAGCATGTTTTATAGAAAATTCCTATTAAGTCATTAGTTTGCAGAGAATATTATGGTCAATCAGAAATACATCTTACAAAAATTAAGAAGTTTTTGGTTCCTAAGAAACCCATCTACAAAAAAATATCTCACTTTTCCCACAAGTATTACATAATGAGAAATACATGCACATATTTACAGCCTATTGTTCAGACTTTGTAAAGCTCTATTTTCACATCTTTTTTTAGAGCCTATTGTGACCAGTTGAAGCAGAATTTTAGGGAACTGAGAGAGGTTTATCTCAAAAACATATTTATATAAAATAACCTATTTCTCTTGTTACATATATATTTTGGATGGAGAAATACAAAGGTATCATTGGACCCCAAGGTTGCAGAATTTCTGGAGTGGTATGCACAAAGAAAGGAGATAGTTAGTGACTTGGATGCCTCATCATCAACTAAGAGCTGATATCTAATTCGAATTCTATTATTTGTCACCATCAATCCATAAGTATAGTGCCAAATAGATGCATTATTTTTTAGTGTCCTTTATTAAAGTTCTATTTATGTAAAACAATTTGAGATATTTGTCAACCAATCTTGATAATCTTTCAAGATATTTTAGTTTAGAATTTGTATAAATATTTCACTCTTTGAAGTATTTTTGTGGAATAAAATTGCTAGAGATTGTTATAGTAATTTCTTTTTGGACTTGAAATCTTTTTTGTGTCAAATTTTGAGTAGAAGGCTGGATCAAACCAATTGGAATCATACTTCAGGATTCCTGTGATGAGCTATTTGGAGTGAAGTATTTCCTTACTTTTCATTGTTACCTTTCTTTGTTACAAGCATCCATCTATGTTTTTTCTAAATCTAAATGAATAACTAGGAGCATTACTACAGGATTTGTTAAGAGCACCCTGTTTTTAACTAGTTATCATTTATATGTTTTCCTCTGATTTCCAACATAGGGAACCCTTAATTCCTCCCTCTCTTGTTTGACCTCTTCCTACTACTTCTTTTCTAGATCAAAGGATTCTTAATTGCCCTTTATCTCGATCATACCACCTCATAAAAATTTTGAAGATCTTCAAGGGTTATCTATCTTTCCCTAAAAACATTTGACCTTTTGGCCTTGATCCCAATTCTTTTTGCTTGATTTCGACTCCTTAGCCTAATGGAGAATAGATTTCCCACTATCCATCCTTTCAAGGGATTTTTCCCACCAAATCTTCAAAAACCAAATGAAAGTTTCACATTCATAACTAGCCTAATATTTTACCAATCAAACAAAGTTAAAACTTAAAGAGAGAGCCCTCTCTGAACCTTAGGAAGGCTAGATCCTACAATTTGAAGTTGGTCTGTGGTTACCTAGGTGAGTTCTCTCTTGAACCTGGAGAAATTACTGAGTGATAACATGCCACATCTGGCTTCTTACTAGAAAAGGTTTCTTTGGTGTACTCATCCTGAGGATCCTATGAGGACTTATGTTCTACACATGCACAGTTGTGTTGCATTCTTCTACCCACAAGTATAATGGTAGATCTTGATCATGTAACATTTCTTGTGCAGCTCCCATAATGATTTTGTTCCTCCCTTCTCTAACCCCATTATATTTTGGGTTATGAGGTTCTATTAACTCTTTTCAAATGCCTTCTAATGTGTATAAGATCTTGAATTAATTGTACACATATTCTCTTTCATTGCCACTCCTTAGAGCCTTCACCTTTATTTTGTGTCTTTCTTGACAAGTTCTTTGAACTCACAAAAATTTATGAACACCTCACATTTATTCTGTATGAAGAAAATCCAACACGCATGAAAAATATATTATGAAACCAACTCAAAAAATATAGTAAAAAAGAGATCAATGCCTTTGAAATCAACCACTTTGAGGGGGAAGCCTCCTTTACATTACATATTAAGAAATTATTGGATGACGGAAATGAAAAAAACCTCCTTTCTATATATATGAGTGCATGGGGTCACAGAATAATCCTATCCGGCCTAACAATAATAATGTAAAGGAACAATAATAAAAATATGGGGACTACAGGCATACAACAATAACAATAAGGGGGATATATTAACAACAATAAGGGGCTACATTATTAATATAGGGCCCTAACATACCCCTCTCCTTAAAAAGGGTGTTGTCCTTAAAGCTTGAGTAGTTCTAGATGCTTTTGTATAAAATTATCATACTCCCATGTGGAATCTTTAGTAGGTAAGTTATTCCACTTGATGAGATACTCTGAAATTGATCGATTTCGTAGCTGTTGAGTTCTTGTTTCCTTAATTGCTTTAGGTTCCAATATGATTTTTCCTTCCTCATCAAGTTCTGGAAATATTTTTTTAACCGTAAGTTTGTGACCTATAACCTTATTTAAGCATGAAACATGGAAAATTGAGTGCACTCAGGAAGATGTAGGAAGCTCCAATTTGTATGCCATAGTACCAATCTTTTTCAACACCTTTTAAGATTCATAGTACTTTGGAGATAACTTATTATCCTTATTAGCTTGCTTGAGGGAAATTCTCTTGTATGATAGTAGCCGTAAAAATACCCAATCACCGACATAAAAAATTATCTCGTTGGGATATTGATATGCATGCTGTTACATTCGATTCTCTTCCGAATTTAGGTTATCCTTTAAGAATTGGAGAACTTGTGGTTGATGCTCAATGTGATTTTCCACTTCCTAAACCTTATAATTTGCTATGAAATATGATGTGATGTATGGCAGATGGCATCCATAAAGTGCCATAAATGGGGTCATTTTTTTTGCAGTGTGGTAAGAAGTGTTATACCACCATTTTTCTAGAGGTAACCAATTGATCCATTATTTTTCTTTATTAGATACAAAGAAATGAATATATCCTTCCAAAAATTTGTTCACTATCTCAGCTTTACCATTAGATTAAGGATGATAAGGTGAGCTAAGAGCTAGTTGAGTACTATTGAGTAAAATAATTTTCATTAGAATACTAACATAAATTATCAATCTAGTATCTGTTGAACACTTTGTTAAACTGAGAGAGGGGGGGTGAATCGGTTTAACACTTTCATGGAATTTTAAAACATTCTTTTCAAATTATTTACACCCTCATTTCATGATCTACTTATTACATAATGTAACAACAATCTTAATATGTGAGCAGCAAGTATTAAGAAGATTAGATAAACCATATCAACACATAAACATCATGCACACAGACAACAGACATAAGTGGAAACCCAAAAAGGGAGAAAACCACATCTTATTATTGTTGTGATTCAAAGGAAATCTCCTACTCCCTCTCACCATTGATTTTTTGTAGGCTCCGAACTACAGGAGGCTACTACCTCAATTCTGCAAGCTACAACTTGCAAGGAAGCTCCAACTCCCATCTATTTTCCACAGGGTAAAACCTATACGAGGCTCCTACCTCAGCCAGCTACAACTGACATCTATCAAGCTACAACTTGATATGGAAGCACCAACTTCCTCACTCTTTCAATAAAAAAACACATGTTTATTTACCTAGATATCAACTATGTTCTGTTCCTTCTTCATTGTTGTCCACAGGCCTTCATATCTGCTTCATATCATCTCTATATCTTCACAACTTCTCTATCTTCTCTTCCTTCTTCTTACCCTCTCTGACTCATTTCTCCATTCTCTAACCTCTCTAGGTATATATTTGTAATATTATTTATAGAGATTACCTCATGACTGTTAGCATTCCACAGGGAATTCGAAATGAACAGCCATGACTCTTGACTTCCTCCTTCTCATTTCTTTGTCTAGCTCATTCGGAAAAAATATAACAAATATGTATACATTTCAATATTACAGTGGGGTATTTCTTTTCCTACGGAGACTTTCCTTTGCATCACAAACAAATTAAATCATTTACATTTACATTTGCAACAGATATATCTCATTCACCCCTTTAAGTTCTTCGCTTACTATGTGTTTGTCTTTTCTGTTGCTGAAGTGTAACAATTCTGTATACTCTCCTACTTTTGATGCATGTAGAATGCATTTCCCAAGTTATGTTCTAAATCTAGAAGCTTTATCAATGCTGAATCTTTTCCATCAAAGGTTGAAATCTCTGTTATAACTCAATAATGCAATTTCATTTAATTTGGAAATGCTCAAATTGGGAAACTCAGTTTCAGAAGCCCACCTTTAATACACTCTGAAAAGAAATAAATCAACACAATTTCAACCCATCAAATCTAATGTGGAAGTAGCTCTTCATCTTATTCTCTATGGTCAAAAATCCACTTTATGAATTTGAAATGAATATTTCAAACTTTGGTTACAAACCCTTTCATATACCTTTGAAGTGGAAGCACAAATATTTTAAATCTTTGATTTAAAACCTTAGAAATAAAACTTCCTTTCAATCTTCATATATTAGAAGCTTTTGTTCAGAGCCTATGGTTAAAACCATAATCAACCCCACCTTATAATATGTTGAATATTACAACTAAACCATTCTATAAGCCTTGGCATATAACTCAGGTTTTATAATTTAACCCTAATGGTCAATAACTCCACCATGAAGATTTCTTTACATTTAATATATGGTCATAAAACTGTATTCAAACCCATTCATCCCAAGGTTCATTCCTTTTTGTTTCTTTACCAAGTTAAATCCCTCTCACTTACCATAAACCTTTAATTAAAAAAATCCTTGGCATTTAGATCTATAATGATGGACTTTCAAAAGTCAAAAGGTTTATTATAGCTTGGACCTTATATTAAGGTTTCTCATCTATGCCTTGACCATATCACATTATAGTCATTTTGGACCATGTTGTAATGTTTCACATGTCCTTGCAGAATTTATTAAAACTCATATATCCTTACCACGCATACATTAACCCCAACATAAATGAGATTCACATCTTCTTTGTACCCATTATACAATATTCCACATCGTCCAGTAAACCGACCTAATTAACATTCAGATGTTAGTTTAATGTTTGGTTCAGTCCCACAACACATTAATACGCATAAAATTTGCAACATACCTTGGTTTGTCAAAGTGAATGCCAATATATTAGCCGGTCCCACAAAAAATAACATGGAGTTAACAAACCCGCAAATTACTATGCGATTTCCTTTGGGTCTTCCCCACAACGAATCTGACGAAAATCACAATTTTTAACCACAGAACTTTAACACTCAGAAAAAATATGAAATATGTGGTAATTGAATACCATTTATGCCATGCGTCCTCCAATGAACACTGTCACATTTTTTTTCGACATTCTTCTTACCATTTTGAAGCTTTGTGAGACCGCTAGTTTTTCTTCTGAAACCGCTTCAACTATTCATTGCACGGTTCCACTTCTATTCATGGTTCCACCTTCAACTCCATCGCTCAAGGTTCCTTCCACAATCCTCTCTTCAAACCTTCACTACGTCACTTCTGCAGTTAAATTGCAGTTCTACTGTGTTTTCAATCCAAGACTTCAAATGGATATCTCTAACCATCATGGCCTTTCCCGCTACATAGTGGTCGTGCCATCATCTTGTTTGGGTTTTTAATGTAATTCCTGAGCCATAATTCACAGTTGCAGGCACCAAATTAACTCAACTCCCATTATAACTAAGGCCCTATATGGGCTTCAAAACTTAGAAGTTCATGCACCATAATACATAACAAAATTTATAAGTTCTTTAGAGTGCCTTATTCAATACCTATTTCGAAACATGACTAGTCAATTTCATACATTAATCAATGCTCAAAAATTCCAGACTGAATGCTATTAAAAAAAAAATTGCGTCATCGATCCTTGTAGTGATCGATGATTGCAATTATTCTCTTAATGTTACTTAGAAATATGTAAATGTATTCAACTTCAAACTTGATAATTGATATCTATTTCTCTCTATGGAGAGCATAATCACAATCACATGCAGAGTCTCATATCAAACCCAATTACAAAGGTTAAACATACAATTGCTTAATCAATCAGTGCATATAATTCTGAGACATATACTTCCATATACACAAATGAGATTACTTACAGAATCTTTGTTTCTGGACCAATTTTCAATTTGATGGTCTTCTACCTCACTACTCTGCTTCATCTGTTGCCTCTGCTTCTTGCCTAATGCTCTCTCTATTTCCTCTTCTTGTTTTCTGTGTACTTTGCCTTATTGTTGGTTCTTCTTTGTGATAGTTCAAGTGCAGTTCCTTTCTTCTCCTTTGCCATCAATGAAAATATTTCCAACATTATTCCCCTTTGGCATTGATGGAAATACTTTAATACTCTTCTTTTGCTTTCTTTTCCTCCCCCTTTGACATCAATGGAAAAGGATTGCACATTTCCTAGTGTGGTTTCCAAATCTTGTCCATAATACTCTGATCTTGAGGACCTGTTCCATGCAATGCTCACTAGTTCTGGCTCTTTTGTGACAATATTTGTTGACTGAGCTCCCGCTGGAATGATGCATTCTTTTCATGTCATAGAGTAAATTCTACAGACACTACCCCTAGTTTGTCTCTTAGATATTCCAATCGTTCTTTAGCAAGAGGTTTTGTGAATAGGTCTGTTGTTAGTTCCTTTGTTGGTACATAGTCCAACTTCACTACTTTCTGCGCTACTTGTTCTCTGAGGAAATGGTAATTAATTGGGATGTGCTTTGTTTTTTATTGAAATAGGGGATTTTTTTGATATACTTATTGCACTGGTATTGTCACATTTGATTGAAATTGGATCATCCATGCTTACCTTCATGTCTTGGAGAGTTTTTTTCATCCATATTACTTGTGTGCAACATGTTGCTACTGCCATGTATTCCACCTCTATTGTAGATAGAGAGATGGAAGTTTACTTCTTGCCTAGCCATGACACCAAACTTTTTCCCAAATAAAATGCACCTCCACTTGTGCTTTTCTTGTCGTCCATGTAGCTAGCCCAATCTGCATCTGAATATGCTATCAATGTGAAGGTTTTGCTTTTTGGATACCATAGCACATAATGTGCAGTTCCTTATAGATATCTGAATATTCTCATGATTTCTAGTAAGTGATTTTGTTTTAGTGTTGCTTGATATCTTGCCACAAGTCCTACTGCCAACAAAATGTCTGGTCTAGATGTAGTTAGGTATAGCAGACTTCCTACCATGGATTTGTAAAGTCTTTGATCTATATCTGTAGATCCATCATTAGCACATAGTTTGCATCTAGTGATCATGGGATTTTACAGAGGTTTGCAGTCTTCCATTTGGAACCTTTGCAACATCTCTCTTAAGTATTTTTCTTGTGAGATGAATGTTCCTGTGTTCTTTTGTTGAATTTGAAGTCCTAAATAGAAGGTGAGATCTCCAATCATAGACATCTCAAATTCTGATTTCATTTCTTCATCATATTCTTTTGTTAACTTCTCTTTGTTTCTACCAAACATGATGTCATCTACATATAGTACTACAATTAGGAGTTCATTTTCATTGGCCTTTATGTACAAATTTCTGTCTGCTCCTCCTTTCTTAAAACCTTGTTTTTGCGAGTATTTGTCCAGCCTTGAATACCATGCACGAAAAGCTTGTTTCATCCCATACAAGGCTTTCTCTAATCTGCACACATAGTCTTTTTTATCTGTTAAGGAGAATCCTTCAGGTTGATCCATGTAGACTTCTTCCTCTAAATCTCCATTTAGGAACGCAGATTTCACATCCATTTGATATACCTTGAAGTCATGGTTGCATGCAAAGGCCAAAAACATTCTGATTGCTTCCATTCTGGCTATAGGGGAAAATGTTCATTCATATGGCTATACAATTCTAGCTTTATTTCTGATTACATGTCCTTGTTCATTCATCTTATTCTTGTATATCCATTTTGTGCCAATGACATTTTTCCCAGTGGGTCTTGGTACTAACTCCCAAGTATTATTCTTCTTAATCTGGTCTAGTTCTTCATTCATAGCTTTTACCCACCATTTTTCTTTGTTGGCTTCTTCGAAATTCTTTGGCTCTATTTGAGAAAACATGGCTAGGTATGCTTCTTCTTTTTGTTTAGCTAGTTGTCTTCTAGTCTGGACTCCCACACTCTTGTCCCCAATGATTTGATATTCTAGATGATTCTTTTGAGTGTGTCTTGAGGGAACTTTTGAGTTTAATTTAGTATCTTTTGTTGTCTTGCTCAGTTCATCATTATCTTCGTTCTCTTCTTCATTATCTTCTGGAGGATTGCTGCATCTTGTACTTCTTATTCTATTTGGTAGATATTCATCAAATCTTACATCAATGCTTTCCACAATTTTGTGTAGTGTTTTGTTGTAGCAACTCTAACCCTTACTCTTGGATGAATATCCTAAAAATATTCCTTCATCAGCTCTTGTATCAAACTTTCCAATTTTTCATCATTATTTTTTATGAAACACTTGCTTCCAAAGGTTTCTAAAGTGCTTGATTGATGTTGGTTTACCATGCCATAATTCCTAAGGAGTCTTGTCATAGTTTGGTCTTAAATGAGATTTATTAAGAATGTGAACAGTTGTGTGTACTGCTTCTACCCAGAAGGTTTGGGGAATGTTACTTTCTTACATCATTTCTCTAGAAATCTATTGTACTGACCTATTTTGTCTCTCTGCCACTCCATTCTATTGAGGTATACCTGCAATTGTAAACTGTTGTTTTATCCCATGCTTATTGCATCGGTTTGCAAAATCATAGTCCATGAACTCACCTCCTCTGTCTGATCTAATGCACTTTAGCTTGCATTCTATTTGATTTTCTATCAATGCCTTGAATATCTTGAATTTCTCAAGTGCTTTAGATTTATATTTGAGAAATTCTACCCACGCCATTCTAGAAAAATCCTCTATTATCAACATGAAATAATATTCTCCGCTTGGTTCTTTAGTTCTTGAAGGTCCACACAGGTCCATGTGAACAAGCTGAAGAGGTCTACTTGTAGAAAGTTTCTCTTTGGTCTTGAAAGATGTGTGGGTCTGCTTGCCTAGTTGGTAGGATTTAAATATGGTATTTGAAGGCTTCTTTATTGCTGGCATATCTCTCACTGCATTTTTCATGCTCAGACTGATGATGTGGTCAAATTTAAGGTGTCCTAATATTCTATGCCATAAACATGATTCATCAAGTTTTCTTAGGTGGCATGCATCATTCTCTTATTTCACTATATAGACATTACTTTCTATTCGAGTACCTTTAATCAAGGTCTTTCCTGTGGTTCTTGATCTTACTTCACAGTCTTGTGCTCTAAAAAGAAACTCACAGCCTTTCTCACACAATTGACTGACACTTAGCAGATTGGCTTTAAACCCATCCACAAATAGTACATCTTGAGCCTTTCCTCTTCCATTATCCAGACTAACTGAGCCTTTCACTTTGATTTTCTCTGCTTTATCATTGTCAAATGTTACATTCCCAAATTTCTTTTCATCAAAAGTTACAAACTTTCTTCGATCTCTAGTCATATGTTTTGAGCATCCACTGTCTAAATACCATTGGCTTTTCTGGTCTTGAACTATTAGAGTGAGGTCACACTTATTAAACTTCATTTTCCACTGCATGCATCCTTTTGTTTGGTACCTTTCCTGAGATGATGGACCACATTCTCTGAGAGGACATTTGTTACACTTGTGCCCAACTTGATGGCAGTCACAACATTTGATTATGTTTTTGAATGAATTATGTACACGAGTGGATTCTCCATTGTTCATCCATCTCCTTGAGGTTCCATACATCAGTCTTCTTCCATTCATTCTGCACTCCTTGGCTTTATGGCCAAACTCCTTACAGTAAAAACAATACCCATAAAAACAATTAGCATACCTGATGAAGGGTTGTCTTCTCCATTTGTTAGCTTGAGGTATTTTTTTCACTTTTTTCATCCTTTGCTGGTTGGAATCAATTTTCCTTTTATGACAATATGAAGCAATATGTCCCAGCTTGTGGCAGGCATAACAAGTGACATTTTTAATAGAGGGGAAGAATGTCCTTTGATAGCCTCCAAATTTTATATATTCAGGATTATATGAGTCTTTTTCAGTTGCCTATTTATTTATTTCATTCTTTTTCATTTGAGGTTCCTTCCTATTTCTATTTACTTCATTGTAGGCTTCTACTTCTATAGGAACCTTGTGAGTTGCTTCTTTATCGTTAACAGCTTTTACAAAAATGATATTCCTATTATCTTTTTCTTTAACTTTACTTGTTTCTCCTTCATAACCTATCCTAGTTTTTATCAGAGGAGATCTTTGAGCATCTAGTATTTTATTCAACTTATCAGAGCTTGTCATTTGAGGAGTGTTTATTACCAATTTCCTTTGGCTGTTTTCTAATTTATTTCTCAAGCATACTACTTCTTCTTCCAATTTCTTTTGCTTCTGAATTTTATCCTCAATTTGCTTAAGTAGAGTGTCTTCTACCTTCTTGGCTTCTTCAAGCTCTACTTTCAACTGAATGAGGTCTTCTAAATTTTGTTCTTCTCTTACATATTTGAGGAGAATGTGTTTTTGTTTTCTGCACTTTAGTTTAAGTCTGTCTATTTCCTCCAAGGCACTTCTTAGCTCCCCCTCAAGATCAACTTCACCTTCTTCCTCATCTTCTAGAAGGAGTCCCTCAAGTTCTTCCTTGGGCATCAATACAAATTCAGAGGTTCCTTCTTCATTTGAGGTTTCATCTGAGTTTTTAGATGCACTGCTATCTTGCTGAGCATAAAATGATTTTCTCCTGTATCTATTCCCTTTGTTCCAGTTCTTTGATATGGTTTTCTCTGTCTCTTGAGTCTAATTCTTTGTTTTCTTATGAGGACACTTAGATGCATAGTGTCCAACTTTTCCAGAGTTAAATAATTTAAATGGAAGTTTACCTTTATACTTGCCTGAGCCTCTATCCAATATTCTGACAAATTTGGCCTCTTCTTCATCAGAGCAGGAGAATGTATCTTCTTTTTCCTCTTTTTCTTCTTTGTCTTAAAGGCTGCCTCCCTCACATTTGATTTCCTCTATGGCAATCTCATCTCATAAGCTGTTAAGTTCCCAAGTAATTGGTTCATGGTCAAAGTTTCCCAATCAATTGTTTCTTCTATGGTAGAAACCTTGGGGTTAAAGATGGATGGTAAAGATCTTAGAACGTTTTGAACAATTACACATTCTATTATGGTTTCTCCTAGAGCTTTCATGTTATTCACAATTTCTGCAACCCTTAAGAAGAAGCTGGCAATGTCTTCATCATCACTCATTTTTATATTTTCAAACTGAGCTCTATAGACTTGTAGTGTGGCTATCTTCATCTCTTTGTCTCCCTCATGGATACTTTCTAATGTATCCCATATTTCTTTGGCAGTCTTGTTGTGCATTACTTTGATAAATGTTTCCTCGCATAGTCCACTTAAGAGAGCATTCATGTCTTTTGCATTAGCTACAAAATCTAGTTTGGCATCTTTCTCTAAGTCAGACTCCTTTGGGGCATATCCCAATTCCACAGCAGCCCAAAATTCTATTCCTAGAGACATTATGTACCTCCTCATTCTTATTTTCTTGAAGGCATAATTTGTACCAGTAAAGAAAGGGGATTTATTTGTTGAGCATCCTTCTAGACTAGCCATCTTGGGGACCTAGGATATCCTTCCAGTTGTTAAACTGATACAAAAGGAATTGGCTCCGATACTAATTGTTGAACACTTAGTTAAACTGAGGGGAGGGGGGGTGAATCAGTTTAACACATTCATGGAGTTTTAAAACATTCCTTTAAACTTATTTACACCTTCATTTCATTATATACTTATTACATAATGTAACAACAATATTAATATGTGAGTAGCAAGTATTAAGTAGATAAGATAAACCATATCAACACATAGACATCATGCACATAGACAAAATATATAAGTGGAACTGCAAAAAGGGAGAAAACCACAGCTTATTATTGTTGTGATGAGCTCCAACTCCCTCTCGCCACTAATTTTCTGTAGGCTCCAACCTACAGGAGGTTACTACCTCAATTCTGCAAGCTACAACTTGCAAGGAAGATCCAACTCCCATCTATTTTCTCTAGGGACAACCTACAGGATCCTTCTACCTTAGCCAGCTACAACTGACATCTATCAAGATACAAATTGATATGGAAGCACCAACTTCCTCACTCTTTCAATAAAAAAACACATGCTGATTTACCTGGATATCAGCTCTATTTTGTTCCTTCTTCACTGCTGTCCACCAGCCTTCATATCTACCTTAGATCATCTCTGAATATTCACATCTTCTCTATCTTCTCCTCCTTCTTCTTACCCTCTCTACCTCATTTATCCATTCTCTAACCTCTCTATGTATAAATTTGTAATATTATTTATAGAGACTACCTCATGACTGTTATCATTCCCCAGAGAATTTGAAATGAACAGCCATGACTCTTTGACTTCCACCTTCTCATTTCTTTGTCTAACTCATTCAGAAGAAATATAACAATATGTATACATTTTAATATTACAGTGGGGTATTTCTTTGCCTACGGAGACTTGACTTTGCATCAGAAACAAATTAAAATATTTTCATTTACATTTGCAACAGATATATCTCATTCACCCATTTCAGTTCTTGGCTCACTATGTGTTTATCTTTTCTACTGCTATAGTGTAACAATTTTGTATACTCTCCTGCTTTTTATGCATGTAGAATGCATTTCCCAAGTTATGTTCTAAATCTGGTAGCTTTATCAATGTTGAAGCTTTTCCATCAAAGGTTAAAATATTTGTTATAACTCAATAATGAAATTTCATTTAATTTGGAATTGCTTAAATTGGAAAACTTAGTTTCAGAAGCCCACCTTTAATACACTTTGAAAAAAAGCAATCAACACAATTTCAACCCAGCAACTCTAATGCGGAAGTAGCTCTTCATCTTATCCGCTATGGTCAAAAATCCACTTTATGAATTTGAAATTTCAATATTTCAAACTTTGGTTACAAACTCTATCATATACCTTTGAAGTGGAAGTGCAATATTTTAAATCTCTGATTTAAAACCTTATAAATAAAGCTCCTTTCAATATTCATATATCAAAAGCTTTTGTTTAGAGCCTATGGTTAAAACCATAATCAACCCCATCTTATAATATGTCGAATATTACAACTAAACCATTATATAAGTCTCGGCATATAACTCAGGTTTTATAATTTAACCCCAATGGTCAATAACTCCACCATGAAGATTTATTCGAATTTGATATATGGTTATAAAACTGTAGTTGAACCCATTTATCCCAAGGTTCCTTCCTTTCCTTTCTTTACCAATTTAAAGCCCTCTCACTTACCATAAACCTTTAATTAAAACAATCCTTGGCATTTAGACCTATAATGATGGACTTTCAAAAGTCGAAAGTTTTATTATAGCTCGGACCTTATATTAAGTTTTCCTATCTATGCCTTGACCATATCACATTACAGTCATTTTGGACCATGTTGTAATTTTTCACATGTCCTTGTTGAATTTATTAAAACTCGTATATCTTTACCACGCATGCATTAACCCCAACATAAATGAAATTCACATCTTCTTTGGACCCATTATACAATATTTCACACCGTCCAATAAACCAACCCAATTAACATTCAAATGTTAGTTTAATGTTTGGTCCAGTCCCACAACACATTCATACGCATAACATTTGCAACATACCTTGGTTTTTCAAATCGAATGTCGATATATTAGCCAGTCCCATAGCAACTAACATGGATGTAACGAACCCGCAACTTACCATGTGATTTCCTTTGGATCTTCCCCACAACGAATCCAACGGAAATCACAATTTTTTACCACAGAAATTTAACACGGAAAAAATGCAAAATAGGTGGTAATTGAATACCACTTATTCCATGCGTCCTCCAACGAATGATATCACATTTTTTTTCGACATTCCACTTAAAATTTTGAAACTTTGTGAGACCACTACTTTTTCTTCCAAAACCACTTCAACTATTCATTACATGGTTCCACTTCTATTCATGGTTCCGTCTTCAACTCCATCACTCAAGGTTCCTTCCACAATCCTCGGTTCGAACCTTCACTACAGAACTTCTGCAGTTAAATTGAAACTCCTCTGTGTTTTCAATCCAAGTCTTCAAATGGCTATCGCTAACCCTCATAGCCTTTCCCTCTACATAGTGGCCGTGCAATCATCCCACCTGGGTTTTTAATGTAATTCACTGAGCCATAATTCACGGTTGCAGGCACTAAATTAACTCAACTCCCATTATAACGAAGGCCTTATATGGGCTTCAAAACTCAGAATTTCACACACCGTAATACATAAAAGAATTTATAAGTTCTTCAGAGTGCCTTATTCAATACCCATTTCGAAACATGACTAGTCAATTTCATACATTAATCAACGCTCAGAAATTCTAGATTGAATGCTATTCAAAAACCTTCTGAGCCATCGATCCTTGCGGTGATTGATGACTGCAATTCTGCTCTTAATTTTACTTAGAAATATGTAAATGTATTCAACTTCAAACATAATAATTAATATCGATTTCTCTCTATGGAGATCATAATCACAATCACATGAAGAGTCTCATCTCGAACCCAATTATAGAGGTTAAACATACAATTTCTCAATCAATCAGTGCATATAATTTTGAGACATATATTTTCATATACAAAAATGAGGTTACTTACAAAATCTCTATTTCTAGCCCAATTTTCAATTTGATGGCCTTCTAGCTCACTACTTTGCTTCATTTTTTGCCTCTGCTTCTTGCCTAATGCTCTCTCTGCTGCCTTTTCTTCTTGTTTGTTTCCTTTGTGTTATTGTTGGTTCTTCTTTGTGATAGTTTAGGTGCAGCTCCTTTCTTCTCCTTTGCCATCAATGATAATATTTCCAATAGTATCTATAGGAATTATGAGACATACATGCACAATATATTCTAGGGATCATTTTATTAAAAAAAAAAACTAAAAAAAATTAATCTAATCACACCATTCCTAATTTCTATTCAATGGATTGAAACATAAGTCATATGACCGATACTTGAAATCACAATTCTAATCTAAATTAAAGTGAATTCAAAGGAAAAACAACTATTGTATGATAAAATACTCAAGCATTCAATATGGAAGTATGACAGAGTCACCCTCTTGACATTATTTACAAGAAATTGATTACACTTTAGTTTTAAAATTTTAATCTAAGAAAGAATTTAAATAACATGTAAAGGAAAACTCAATTATTGTATAGGTTAAATAATCAAGCATCCAATTTGGAAGTATGATAGATTCATATTCTTGGCATGATTTACAAGCATTCAATTATACATTTAACTTAGGATATGATATAGGAAAGCAGTGTAAAAACATGTAAAGGAAAAATCAATTATTGTATAGGTTAAATACTCAAGCATCCAATTATACACATAATTGAGGATATGATATAGGAAAGAAAATAAATATTAATCTATCAAAGAAAATAAGTCTCACATATTGTAGATGGCCGATCCAAAAGTATGACAGATGGTAATTCAGCATGCTCCATGTGTAAGAAAAACCAAATCTAAGTGAAAGAACACTCATGAGCAAGGTTCCACAATCTAATTCTTTATTAAAATCTTCATCATAACTCTGACTTTACACATACCATGACAAGAGAAAGCTTCCCCTATTTATAAAAAAATTAGGGATATCTACTCAATCAATGTAGATCCCTTAGATATCTACTAGATCCATACTTGTCTCAACTTATCTCTAAATTCTAGATACAAATGCTATGACACATCAAGATCATCATGATCTTTCTCCTTGAAATATGGTCCACCTCTTGAGTTGAAATTTGAATTTGATCTTGGGAGGCCAAGTAAGACCCTTCTAGCATCTCCAAAATAGGCCTACACATGTGACAAAACTCATAGCGCCCACACACACACACACACACACACACATATATGAAACTATGTTAATTTTCTAGTTTTTAATTATAAATTCACTTCAAATACATAAAATAAATAACTTTGGAAAACAAGGATCCTAACCCATATATTTATGAAAATGGTTACTTGATGTAGGGTTTTAGGCTAGATAGTTATGAAATGAGAGATGAATGGTTATGAAATAATGGAAATATGTATGGATATGGAAGACAATTTTGAGACTCAACATACTGCCCAACTGAAGTTTTCGCATGTCCTCATGCAGCTATTGTGTTGATTCATTTTTTGATGAGTTGATATTTTATCATTTTTTACTTGTATAGATTCTTTCCAATCTTTGCTTCATGATATTTCCTTTGGGAAAAGTATAATACATTTGATTGCAACACTTTTTATGGCTGGTTCTTGTGTGACAAATGATTTTTTGAGCAATGGTTCTTGTGTAAAAATGCTTTATTTTATTTTTTGCATCAAATTTCATGAAAACATTTAGAATCAAATACTATAATAACTCATCAATGAATTGATAATTTTATTTTGGAATCATATTGAAAAAATAGTTGGTTGGGAAGTATATGCGGATTGGAATGAATGAAAATGTGTGATACTTATGACATGTGAATATGAAATGATGTCCCTTCCCCACACTAAATATATGACAATGTGAAAAATGGAGTGAGTAATTTTTCCAAAGTTACAATTTTAGCATTCTAAAGAATTACATGATTAAAAATTAGAAAACCACATACCTTCACTTACCTTATATGTGGATGATTTGTGTATACTGAAGTGTGTGGATGTTGATGTTGTTGGATCATGAAGAATGTAAACAAAGGAATTTGACCTGCTTCTTTGTTCTCTTTGTGCTGATGACAAGATTGGGATATTTATTACTGCTGATACAAATTGATTCCTGTTGCAAACTGCTAAAATGACGTAGTATTCAATCGTTACAGAATCAGATGGTATAACTCTAGTCATACGAATAAATGTGTTGATGTCGAGCATGAAGAGAAGTCATTAGATTCCCGAGCATTGATGAATGTCATTAACCAATGAGAGGAAAACTCACCATTTATGTCAATGAGTGCCAAGGTACCTTAGTACATATTGCAAAGTTTGAATAGATGAGTTGATGTAAATCCACTTGCAAGATATGACGATCAAGGGACATTGATGTATTCCCATAATTTTCAGTGAGAGAACTTGTCATTAATGCATACAAGCGTTAAGGTACTAATAAGGACTCTATTCTTGGACTTAGATAATGTGCTAATGTCGATAGGCCAAGACTTGTTAGAAGGGAGGCCTTAATGAATCCTCCATCATCTAACACAAGCATGAAAGAATAACTTTTGAAGGACTATGGATGAAATTTTTTAGAGTGGATCGAGGTTTATTTGAAAAAATAAAAATGGAAATGAAATGAATTATCTTTGTAGAGCCAAAAGGTTTTATTATTGAGTTATATGTTAGTGAAAGCAGGGCAGGAAAATATAATCACTCTGAAAAAATGAGCAGTGAAGGAAAATGAGGCGAGGATTTCATTGAATTACTAAGTAGAAATGCAAGAGTGAATGTAAAGGGAAATGAGGTGAATGTTTTATTGACCGAGGAAGCATGGATGTAATGGAGACACTACAATATGAAAGGCTTACAAGTGTTAGATCTGATCTACATTAGCAGGTTTTCATGCATTGATATTTCCTCTTTGTTGCTAATTATCTCTTTGTAAAATAATTGTGGTCTCTAAAAGAGACACTTGTTTGCTTATGGTCATATGTCCTCCCTCTTGGAACCTAAAAATTAAAACTACTACTTCTTCTGCAATGGAAAGTAAGGCTATCAAAAGAGAGAGGTGATCAATCTCTCTAGTTATGACATTTACATGAAAAACTAAGAATTGGTACTAATAAAAGAAGTTCATGAAGGAAAACCAAAATAATTTATACCTATTCCGAAACTAGTGCCTCAAGTTACCTGTTGTGTCTTTTCAGAAATTTCTCCATTCTTTAATGTTTCAAACTCTAATCATAGATTTCTCATTATTTATATCTCGTGGAGATCTTTCCAACAACACTTGAATCGTCAAAATCCGATGTGAGATGAGAAAGTTAAGCTGATATGAAATTTAAGTGAAACAATGAGGTTTCTCAGCTACAAAATTGATGTTTGGTTGCAGAACTTATGTTTAGCTACAGAATTGATGTTTAGCTGCAAAATTGTGCTATTTTTGTAGTTAAAAATCTTGAGCAGAAATTTAAGTATACATAGCTATGCATTTTTCATGATTAGTCCAATCTTTGAATTAATCAGTGCCTCCTCCAGAAAAATGAGCAAATACCCTATTTATTTCATTGATGCAATTGTTTCTTTTTAAGTTTTTTAATTTTTACATTTTTTTTCTATTATATATATAATTTTATTTTATTTTATGGAAAAAACATACCATATAATTTCAATAAAAAAATTATTAAACCATCACTTGATTAAAAAAATGTAACAAAACATAATGAGCCATAAACACTCCATAACTTTAAATCGAATGTGAAAAATATGTGAAGTGCTGAAGTGAATCATTTTCGTGCATGTGGTAAAGAAAATTAAAACATGGCTTTCTGGCAGTCTCCAACCCAAAAATAAAGCTACGACCCAATTTGGAATTTGCAATGGCTTGCGATGCAATTCATTCTTAGACGGTTTCTTTATTCATTGCTACTTTTCTCAAATTATCTTTGGCATTTCTTTTGCATTGGGTGGCATGGGTTTTCTTCGTCACGACCAAATTATTGAGTTTTTGTGGTTTGCATTTGTCTTTCACCTTCAATGACTTCATCGAGGACAAGAATTCTATGTACTGACCCAAGACAATAAACAATAGGTAATTTTAGCATGTTGAAGGGAAGTAGTGTTATAATTCGTAGAAAAACAAGAACATGTCTTTCCATATATATTGAAAAACTGATACGGAGTGTCATTCAATGTTGGGTTGCCTGAGAAGCTGATTGATGCTCATCATCAGCATCCTCGTGCAAAATCCTTCTTCTATAGATCAGGAAGCATTACCTTTGCAGATTCACCTCCTAAAAACTAGATCTTATCCCTCCAGAAAAACCGTAACTGTCTCTACATTTTAATTAAAACCATTTTTCTTCTTCATATAATCTGCAAAATGGAGCCTCAAGGATTTTTTAAAATCTCCCAAACAGTTAAAAATATGTGGAAAGTTTTTCTTGGTTACTTAATTCACCTTGTTCTTGAAAAAAAACCATGTCTCAGTTTTTCCATATTCGCTTCCATTTGTTCACAAAATGTGTTTAAAAATGATGTGTCAAGACTGCTACATTTTCTGGAAATGCTCTTCTAGTAAAATCAATTTTGGATTCGTCTACTAGGTTTTTAACCAGAAACACACCTGTCTATCTATCAAAGAAACATGCCACTAAGAAATTTGATTTTATTTCAAACTCTTCAACCACCCTTCAACAAATTCACCTTTGAATTTAGTTTTAATGGAACTTGGATCGATAGTTAAATTTCATTACAGGACCAAGCAATGTCGAAATTAAATGGTATGACTGGTGTTGCTTGGAGCTGGATCTGAGATGAGAGCTTGTTGAAATGAATTGGAGGCCAAGATTGATGGGAATTGAAGGCAAAATCCAAAAAACAATTGCGTAGTCAAGTTTTATTTGCAGAAATTTGGGAGAGATTTAATTATGCAGAAGCCAATTCAATTCAAAAATATCAGTTTCTTTTTTGAAGCAGGCTATGTTCATGATTCTGAAGGGTTGTATAGCCTATCTGGTGGGTCATGGTTTAATTGCTCGGAGGCATACATGGTATCTTGGCCTTTTTGTTTTTTGTTTTACCCAAAGGCCATGACCATTGTTGTTGCCTAGTTTGTTTTATTAAGGGCCATGTTATGGCATTAGTTGTTTTTTATTTGTTTTATTTTTTGATTTGTAATGTTTTATTGTTTTATATATGGTCTATGTTTGTTTTATTTTTTGGAGATTTTTTTTTTTTAGTTGTTTTTTCTTATATTTAAATTGTTTTGTTAAAAAAAATTGTATATGTTACATTCTAAAAAATTAAAAAGTATACATATATATTTAAAACAAAACAATTTATTAAAATCATTTTTATTTTTTAAAATTTTCTTTATTAAAAAAATAAGAATTTATTAATAAATAAAATAGAATTCGATATGTTTTTTTTAAAGATTTTTTTAATAAAAAATGGAATTTGAAATTTTTATTTTTTATATATTTTAAATTCTAAAGTTTATTGAAAAATCAAATCAAATAAAATGATGAAAACAAAAGTTAGTTGCAGAATTGCATTCTGTAGCTAAATCTTTTTTTTAGATTTTATGATTACTAATAAAAAAAAAAATTCCTGATACTCCAGGTCACACGAAGCGCAAGAGCAGAGCATACTGGAGATTTTTATTTTCTTAGCATACTCAAAATTTTATCAGTTGATTCCTTCTTCTTTTTTTGAAAAAGTAAAATGAAAAGGATCGATCTTATACCTTAAATTATCACTTCTATCTTCGCTTGTGCTCCTTGTTCTCAATCATCTGTTTTGTTACAAATATTTCCAGCCAAGGGTTACTAAATGGGTGGTTTTTATTGCACCACAAAACACCAGATTTATCCTAAAAATTAGAAAAACTTATTTTTATTTGTGAGTCATATTATACTAAATAAATAGAAAATTCAATTAAGTATAAGAGAATTTCCAATGCATCCATTTACACAAAAAAATCATGAGTAAACTCATATGGATATGATCATGAAGATTTGTTGTTGTAATTGGATTTTTATTGTCTTTTTACTTTTTATTATTTTTGAATAGGGGTTTTTGATTTGTGGATGTTTTGTTTTACTTCTAAATGCAAATGCAGATAAAATTGAATAAAAATGCCTAAAAATAAAATAAAATAAAAATGAAATTGCACTAAAACATAATTTGAAAAATTACATGATTTCTAAAAAAAAATTGAAATTGAAAAATGAAATGGAATTCTGATTTAAAAATTTGAAGTAAAACAAAAATTAGAAACAAACAAAAAAAGAAGAAATTATAAGGCTCATCCCTATGTATGCCTCCCTGGCAACGTCACCAAAACGTTGATTAAAATCATTTTCATTAGATTACTAACATAAATTATCAATCTAGTATCCGTAGAAATTGTCAGACATACGTGCACAATGTATGTTAGGGATCAGTTTATCAAAGAAAACAGAGAAAAAAAAAAATCTAATCTAATCATACCATTCCTAATTGCTATTCCATGGTTATCACTCTAGCAAATTTTCTATCAAAAATATTTAAAACTTTGTAACTTACTAGAGGTAACTAAGAACCCCTTTTAGAATTCAAGATCTAGCCTTATGAGTTCTAAAGAGGGATCTCTCCATATGATTTATCTTTTTTTAGGTAACAGATATTAGGCTAGCTATGATTGTGCAGTTGGGTTTGATTTTTTGAAAAGGTTGGTGGGAATAAAGGATTACAAAGGAAACCATAAAAATATCTACCTAACCATTGGGTAATGGAGTTAAATTATTGCAAACAAGACTAGAAAACCTAGGCCAAAAGATGCAAATATGCTAAGGGCAAGATAGATGACCTTCCAAGGGTTTTAAAAGGTAATTTTGATGAAGTGGGTGAAATCTAGACTAAGGGTAGTTAAGAATCCTTAGATCACAGATAAGAAGATTGAAGGAGGGGATCAAACTGGGACCTAGAGCAATTAAGAATTCTATGGTCCGATTATCAAGCAGAAAACATTAAAATGCCAACTAGTTTAAAATAGGGAACTTATTATCACTAATCCTGTTTAATTTCTCCTTAGATGATCATTACATAATAGAAACACAATATATGAATGAATGTAAACTTTTTAAAGGAAAACACTGAAAATAGGAAAAAGACTAGACTTATCATGTCACCACGAGAATCCTTAGCTATGATGTCTATTCGTTTCAGTTTCCAGCCTGCTGCTTCAACCTAACTCACATAAAATCCCAATGTTTCAAAAAAAAGTAAATATTAATCTTGATTATTTTATTCCACACAAAAATACCTCCAAGAGTGAATTATTTATACAAATTCTAAACTAAAATATCTTGAAAAAATATCAAGATTGGTTCACAAATCTCTCCAACTGTTTTACATAAATAGAACTAAAGTAAACTACACTCAAAATAATGCATCTATTTGGAACTATTTTTTATGGATGGGTGATGAAAAAGAGGAGAATTAGAATTTGATCCAACTCTTAGTTGATGATGAGGCATCCAAGTCACTAAATACTTCCTTTCTTTGTGCATTCTGCTCCAACAATTCTGCAAACTTTGGGTCCAATGATATATTTTTATTTATTAATCCATAATAGACATGTAAAAAGTGAAAGAGGTTATTGTAGATCAATATGTTGATGAGATAAACCTCCTTCATTTTTCCTAATAATTTCAATAAAAATAATAGGTTTCACGAAGAGCGTAACAATATTTTTATAGAGCCAGTGGGCAGTTATAGAGATAAAAGGCGTCTCTATTCTAAAGTCATCGTATAAAATGAGATAGTTTTGTATGTCTTGAGAATGTAAAATTCTTCTGCCTTTGTAGATGTATTTTCTTATTGGAGACTTTCTGTACGATACCAGTAACTTCTTCAAAAAGCTTCAATGTTAATATTCGAACCATACACGTTAAATAGATTGTATGAACATCTTTAACATAAACCTTCGCTTTAAAATTCACCTTGATCAGCCATAGTTTAAACAACGATCATATGAATTTTCTAAAATGTTCTTCTTGTTAGTTTTCATCTTTTTCATTTTTTGTTTTTTCAATCGTTTTTACTTTCACTTGTAGCAATCCTGCTTGTTAAAGTGAACGATGTTTTATTTTACCATTTAATGTTTATTTACTTTCTTTTGACCCATTATCTGATTTCTTCAGAATGGCTTTAATTTTTAATTACTTCGTTCGACATTTTGAATATTAATACCATTAAATAAAATAATATTGCGAGAGCTATATGACGGATTTTGTGGTCCGGCTTTTCACTAATGTCATAGTAGTAGTGACGGTTATTAAATGCCATCGAAAGAGTAGTGATGGTCCTTGTCCGGCTACCAAAGATACTTGTCGATGCCTTTAAGACGGTCATATTCATCACTAATTCTCTCTTTCGTGATACTTTGTGTGATAAATTTTAATGATTCCCCATCGATGTTCTTCGACATTAGTGATGGTCAGTGTAACGTCCGCCATTAATATCATTAAATCACATCGAGTGTATAGGAGATGGTCTTATATCATTACCAAAGACACGCACTTTTGGTGAGGGTTTTAAAGGCCCACTACCACCTTTCAGACACTTCTAGTGATTAACTAGTTCTTGACCTTTCACTAATGCTATTTTTGTTACTTTTGTGACGTATCAAAATGTCCGGCCATCATTGATAATTCCAACGAGTTTTTACGACATGTGCCCTAACATATTTTTTCAAAAGATACCTATTTACCATTATTAAGCGAATTTTTATAATATGTCCATGCTTTAGCGTTTGCGTTCATTTTTAAAATAATAAAATACTTCGTTAACGACTAATTAATAGACATTTCATGATTCACATGATTCATATCTAATAATAATAATTAGAAATTCCATTTTAATATTTAAACAAGAAATATAAAGGATATCTCATATCTTTCTTATCTTAGTTGAAATAACTTGTAAAACTGGGAAGGCGATTTTATTATGTTCATTTTTTATATATATGGATTTAATGCGAGCATAGGATGTTATTTGTGATGAATATTAATAAAATATGAACTTATTTTATTATTATCGTAGTTTGCCTAGACTCACTAATACTCATTGATACACCCTTAATAATACCGTGTAGATATAAATATTTATCTTATCCTTTGAGCATCACCGACACATGGCACATAGTATTGATGGTTGTTCGCTATTCCTAGGTGTTGAGCTACTTAATAATACGACTCAAGAACCGCAGCAGTCGAAGTGATTACGACAAAATGGCGGATGGTGTTCGTCAGAATCGAATAACTAGTTGTACTAGTCTGAATCGATAAACAATAAAGGATGAGCGGTGGACCAATTATTAATTAATTCACTAACGTTAACTAATAAACTGTCCAAAGAATACATCATGATTCTGGCGTTGCACGCGACAGCTTTAGTATCTACATAGCGGTGAGTCGTTTACCGCTGTAATACAGCTTGCAGCGATATTTTCATAATATGAATGATTTTATCACACGATATCACAGCGATGTCAGCGATTCAGAATTTGATCCCATCATTATTCACATCTTGATTGGCGCAGAGAGGCAAAGATGTGATAGAGAATGAACTTGTGACTTGTTCATATCCTAGCCAGTTTGTGGGGCAGGCGAGATAGCCAGAGTTGTGATGAGCTAAAAGTGTATTGTTGCGCGTTCTATATCAATATAATATACATAGTTGTGGTTTTCACCTAAAGCTTCAACAGCATACCCATATATGTGCTTGATTATGCTTAACGGTGCTAGCGCATCAGCTTTTCCTAATTTCCGCAATTGATGATCACCTGTAGAAGAGAACAGTACGCATGAAGTTCAGTAACTGTGACACCTCTTTGTGAACACCATTCATTATTCAAATTTCTACATGGCATTTTATTAAAATTGATCATCGATCTATTGCAGTGATTACATTTTGCTCAGAGACAGCCTGTACGAGAAGTGTATTCTCGATTCATCCCTTTCGAAAGGTGATATATCCAAAGAATTTCTTTGCCACGATCTCTTCTGTTAGAAATATTTTTGTTCTCACAAATCGAAGCGGCTATTTTGAGTCAGAATTCGAATTTACAGTCAGTTTTCTAAAATTCAAAATGTTCTTCGAACGGATCATTGAGATTGGAGGCAGCCCTTGAGGCCACCTCTTAATTATACATGAATAGTGATGAGAAATATGTTAGATGAACAACAGAGTCTATAGATTCCCAAGTCCAAAGCTCACCTACGTTTCTTTTGTTGAGGCTTAAAAGAAGACAAAGAAATGGATGATTCCGCGAGGGCGTAACATCACATAGCATCCAACCTCGCATGGCGCTTCCATTTGATGTAAGCCGATGGCATTTGTTTCAAAGCAAGACATTATTGTTGAACATGATAAACTCAGAAAACAAAGAAGATAAGAATGAATACTATTCCAAGACACTTTGACAAAGTTTGTCCATCATAGTGATGAGCGTGATGAGGAATAGGATGGACAGAGGAATCATGAGCTTTGCCTCTTTGGCCTGGAACAGTATTCCTATCGTGATTATGCCAATGGCCTGTATAAAATTGCTGTGATGGGAGACCTACCCAGGTCCAGTGATATAAGGGAGTATCAGCATATCTTCACCGTGTATCCATGAAGAGAATGAATGTGGCTTCCAAGAAGGGGCAGGCAGAATGCTTCATCCCCTAAAGTGATGGTAAAGATGACAGAATCAAAGGAATAGCTATCACACAGCATAACTACGCCCACAAATTGGTCCATAAGAAGAAGAATGTTGTTTTACAGAGTCATGTTCTCAGGAGAGTTTCTGCTCGGTAATTTGAGCTGGACTTCATTGATCGTACGTATGGTGTTCGAAAATAATCGGGGTATTTGATATTATGCCTTCATGGCGTATTTTGATGAATCTTTTCAGCGATTTAGAAAGATTCCAAATTAAAGGAGTTATGATAATGTGATTGTTAAGGCGGCCTCCTAATATTGCACCAACTGTAGAAAACAGAACTCATTTTAAGATGTAGTGTTACTCCAGGCCAAGAATTGATCCTACCACCATGTTAGAGACAGAAGGTATGTTGCCTGAGGAAAGTTTAAAGACATGGCAACTGAAGAAGAAGCAGATTCAAAGAATCTCACAGTATTCTGAAGGTATGGGATGTCCATATTTTACCATGGAAGGCAAGATACAATGAGGCTAGAGATTGCTTGGTGGCAGAGAACCTTAGATGTGTAGAGCACCACAAGATGGACACTGTGAGGCAGAGAAACCTGCCCTGCCGAGAGAAATTCCTTCCGTGATGACAGAGAGGCACATACCACCAGGAGAAGGCATGCATGATTAATCCCGCAGGAGACTGGAAGCGATTCAAGAGATGTGGACCCATGAACTGAACTGGCGCAGGTGCACAGCCACGGCCAAGAGTATGGATCAGCTGGACTGATGCAGCAAGATCAAAGATGTTTGCAACGTAATATTAAAATCGAACAGACAAAGAAAAAAAAGAGTGCATGAAGAGTTCAACAAGAAGTGGTTTCAAGACATGCATCAACAATAGGTTTAATTTTACTATAGATGGTTCATCATATCAGTGCTGTTTTGATCCTTTCTATTCACTTTCTTAGGATACATATGCACAGGAGGCCACGATGCTTGTAGTTGCAGGACAATGGGAGTGTTGCATGTTTATGTAGACAAATTTTTCTTGTTAGAGAGAGAGTGTTGAAGATGTAGCACAACATAGATGAGGTGACCGGGGCATTCTTCCATCCTAGCTGGAAAGTATCACCAAAACTAGGTAAACAATATTTTTGGTTTCAAAGTTCATTTTTTTTTTTAGACTATGTTTATTTTTGCAGAATATGGTTTGTAATTATGTAGCCATATGATGTTATTTGTGTGATTAGTTTGCTGCTGCTAAAAATATATGGACCTTTCATTTTTTAGAATAGTGATTTTATTTTTAGACCATGTACCTAGAACAGATCACAAATATTAGCCTTAATAAATATTTGGACTATAAATATTGATTCATTTCTTAGGAGCACTAGTCTTAGCTAACATGTAAACATGCAAATGAAGGTATGTTCTGTCACTGCTCCTAGGGTTATTTGAGCTATTGCATGGTTAGATTGTAGTTGTAGGTCCCGTGGTAGTGTTTGTGACATGAGACAAATGAGATGGAGTTGTGTTCTGCTTAACTTAGTGAACTAGTTTATTTATTCAATTTATAAACAACGATATGTAATTAATACACTAATCACAATTATTAACTCATAAAATCAAATTCAAAGAATATACATTGTTGATTCACAGGTACAATAGCTTAGGAGAGACCATAGTATATATGAATGCGATGTCATTTTCAGACTATAAATTAAAAGAGATTTGGTATATATTTATTGAGATTATACAATGAGGACGACAAAGATAACAACAGACCTTAACCTTCGATCTCACTGTTATTCCTATCCGGATTACGCAGAGATATGCGCACAGGAGTGAGATTTGGTTCCAGACTTGTTCAACCGTAGCTAGTTTGTGGTGATGGATAGTACTGAGAGATGTGAGGAGTCATATGTATTGTTACATGCGCTCCATTTGCTACATATTGGGGTTTTATTGTAAGCTGTATTGTTAATAATTTGGGCAGGTGTATGTTAGCGTTTATCACGTGCCTGTAATGCGCATATGTATCTTTTCTCAATTTCCGCAAACTGATATCATCATAGAAGAGGCTATGTATTAGCATGTTCAAATAGCAAGAATTGTGATACATTGTGGTTTGTCCATCTGTTATTCAAATTTCGTTATTACTTCAGATGTGTTCATGGCTGGTGTAGAACATATTATTTAACATAAGAATTTGCCCTAAAATTCTATTAATTAGAGAAAGACCTACAATCCCTCAACAATTTGGGTATATTATTCTAAATTATTTTCATGGCACATACCAGCTTGTCATCACATGTTTGAACATTTGTACCTAAAACATATTTTTATTGATATTGAGCCTTAAGCACATGTAGTAATAGCCATATGAACAACATGAACTTAGCATAAACATATGTCAGAGCATAGTCTTAGTACGTTTAATTTGTTGAATGTATCATATACCACATTTTGGTACATCGCCATTGGTACAGTATTAATTTATTATTATGTGCTTAGCATGCCTTTTTCAAAGAATGAGTCCTGGATCATTAACCTTCATAGTTCTTCTTTTCGTTTTGACATATTGATATCTTTGGCATCACGCCATATCCACACTTAGCATGTATTAAGAACATTTCGCACCACATCAATATAATTTATATTCGAACCCCATACTAATTTTAATATGCCTTGATATCTTTTGTTTTACCAATGCTTAATAATTTTTTCATTTCTTCTTGAAGAAATCATCATTAATACCATAGTTCCTGCAAGAGCTGCCTTTCATATCATTAACTTCATCTCACTAGTGTTCTCATCGTTTTTTCTCAGCATTTTAACACTCATCAACATCTATTATCACTTCTAGCACCTAGCGCTTCAAAGATTCCTTCCATCATAGTACATAACACGTCCTGACATATTTAACTATACTTGTTGTTTGTTTTTTTGTACAGTAGTAATATTAAGACGTCTTATGACTGAGTATGGTCATATTAACTGACGATACCACTGTTGTTGAAGAGAAATTGCATGTAGAATACTGCAACTAGAATTTAACAAGATTCTGAATTGGAAACTCATTATTTAAAGAAAAATAATATGCCTTCTGGTGGGGCAACAATTGACTATTAACTCGAAAAGCCTGTAATTGTAGTTTAACTTCGCCTTCTTTGTTGTCCTCGAGGTTCAGATAATAATTGATACCTGCATCTTTAAGATGTTCTTTATCACTTCCTTTAAAAGACCTAGTATATTGAAGGATCCATACCAGATCCTGCACACGATAGGTGTAGATGAACTAAAGGATTGTATGAGGGCCGTATAAGGGTTGTTGTGATTGCGACACCTTCCATAGACTGCAGGCCCATGATAACTTCTGAATACGTTTTCCATACGGTAATAGGACGATAATACATCAGTAGAGATTCGCCTGTTGAGGTTTGTACCAGCAGATCATACTGCACCTTGTAGCCACGACTGTAGTCCTCGTGTCGTTAAACGTTATAAGATGTTGTTGAGATTAAACCATAAAATAATGCGTGTCATCGATACCAGGAGAATTCCATCAGATGATAATTGTAATAATAGTTCCATTTTCCCAAACAAATGACAATAAATCGGACTCATCCCATAATAAATCTAAACAATGTGAATTTAATACGACAATCACAAGAAATTCACAAGTATAGTCCAGCTGATAATCTAATATGAGAGTCCAAGATGGATCAACATTTTTGTCCAACAATTGATGCACAAAGGTAAATAATTCATCAATTTAATGATGAACGCCAACGGAACTGTTTTTCTTCCATTAGCAACAAGAGTTCGATAACTCAAATAACTTTAAGTCTTGTAGAGCCAAGTCACCAACATTTATTGTAATTTCATATTTGGTTTCAGGTTCATCCTATATTTATAAACTTGTTAAATATTTAGCTTCAGAAAAGCGTCTTTTCCATCTGCATCTTCTTCAATATTTTACACCAATTGCATATGGTTTAGCATCCGTTGCAGCTTTCAACATTGTATATGTGTGTTTTTCCATGAGGCGTTGATAATGGCCCCATTTTCCAACAATAGTGTGTTATCACCTACGCATTTATTTTGCTGCATCGATTGCATTGTCCAGACATTTTGTTTGTAATTTTTAATATTGAATTTTCAACTGCATTATCTTTAAAAGACGTTTGATCCCATTCTTCGTTGTAATAGCTGTTGATGTAATTAACTGCTTGTTAAAAGGCTTCAACTTGAACGCTTCATAATAAGTCTTTTCATAAATTGAATGTATCTGCTGTACCAACTTCAAGCTTTATTTTCATACATTTGTAATCGTTGGTAATATCATGAAAATGATAATGAATGTACACTGATTCACCTGAATACCAGTTAAATACCGAATTATTCATAAATATTTGTATACTAAAATAACAACTTTAATCTACACATAAGAAAGACCAATCACAACAACATGTTAATAATTTTCATGAAGATTATGAACCTGAAACCGCATTATTCGTAATAATATATGTAATGCGTAGCATTATATAAGTAAATTTTTCTTTACAAGAAAGCCAAGATTAAATTAATATTCGCATCGTTGGTAAAATTTACCAACAAGAATAATTTCGCCTGTATAATCATATGGTGTAATCTATGATGTGGACCTTTAAAGATACAATTTTATTTGATGATGTACATTGTTATAATTTAATGGTGTTAATACAAGTAAGTTTAATTCAGAACGATAGTTTTCACTTTTCATTTAATTCAATTAGGTTCTATTGGATCTTCATATGTGCTAATTAATAAGAATTGCTAATGTAGATTTAATAATTAATATTAACGACATCTTCATATTTTTCACATAATTAGCATATGTAGTTAATCACTAATTTAGCAATTCAATAATTGGTATTTGACCATAAACAACAATTAATAACTAGTTTCATCATGCTTCAATAACCATTTACATCAAATCTACTAGTTTAAATCATTTATCATTTTCATCATTGATTTTACGCCCATACGAGAATAATAACTTATTCATCTTAATTAAGAATAAAATAGACACCTAAAATATAATCGTATCTTAACTTACTAGTGCTTAATGCATCCAGCTAACAATAGGTTCTACGTAATTGTGTGTACAAATGTAAATCATTGAACTCAATAGGTAGTTTTTTCGCTAACGACCTTGTAAATGTGAATGCTTCTTGTTTGAGAACCTACCATATGGTCCTTAAGTTCATCATTCAGGAAGGCTGCATCTCCATTATCTAATTTGATCTTCAACATAATACACGATATATTTTTAACATTTTGATTTTAATCACCAGCATAAGCTCTTTAACACCATTTTGATCATCATTTGAAAGTAGGTTGTTAAAGTACATGATCAATATAATATTTTATCTTTGTTAGGATCGTAAGATCTTCACTGATCCATGATAGATATGACATCAATAACCTTCAATCATAGTTGAGTTGGTACATATGGTTGAGTTACAACTATTGTTAAATCGATATTAATTTTAATTTAATAGCACTTATCCTTCATGACTAAAATAGAAAATCGAATGAATCTTTCAATTTTAGCAATATTATCCTAAAAGTTGCAAAATATATACCTAATGCTGTTTCATTAAAGGATCTTCATTTCTTTAGTTAACCAGTTTATACCGTCTGACTACACTTTATAAATTGAATGGGTCATAGCATAAGCCATAATATCGCTTTATCAACTAATGCCCCACTAAATGACCAAACCCCTTGTTGTTTTCTTCAAACAACCCCACCTGTAGCCAGACATTATCAATAAACTTAGGAAATTTTACAGTGATGTTATTTTTTAATTGTTCATTTTTCAGGTTTATTTAAACTTTAAAGTAAGTTCGTCTTGTTCAAAATACCTACATATACTTTTTATTTACTAGTTGGTTCTAATAAAATATTATCATAGATTTGATCATACTTAGATCTCGATTGATCTTCAAAATAATAATTATCATTGACATCTGATTCTTTCTACGTTAATTTAGGTTTTGAGTTTGCATTGTAACCAGAAGTTGTTTTTGTTTTTTGTTTCAACTAATATTTGCTTGTTCTTTAATAATCAATTGGTTAATAACACCTTGAATATACCGCCATTTTGTTGATATTTACGTTTATCAGTTTTTCCTGAATGACCATTCTATTACCTAATGCTCTCACATTATTATCTTTAATACCTTTCTGCTAATATTGTTAATATTACTAATTCTATTTTTTCATATGTGTATCCAACTATTAGATTCCAACCCATGTTGCGAATTTTCACCACGATAAGAAGTTAACTTTACCATTTTTTGACACCACCATAATTGCTACCCTGTTAATTTTAATAGCATTTTGTTTCATTGCTAGGTGTCTTTAATAAAATCATTACTGTTTTTCTAGGTTTCATAGCTAACCGTACCAGCATTTGTTTTCGACTGTTACCATATCTATAGTATAGTATCCTCGTTTATGACCAACAACAACAGTAGCTATAATACCATATATTTTTTTAATCGCACTTAATTTATTATCTTCTAATTTCTAAAAAAAATAAAATTATATGTTTCATATAATATTATCCCACCTACTTTAAAAATATTTTACCTTTAATATTGTATGAACTTATCTTTTGTGAATTGCAAAATAAATTTGTTAATTAAGTATTTATAGTATAGGCGCTAATGTAATTTTATACGTATATTACCATGTTAGTTTTTTTTTTTAAACCTAATACCTTTATATTAATTTCAGCTAAAGGTTGATTCCACCATTATCACGTTGTAATGAACAATAATAAATTCATCATAATAAAATATATCACCTAATTGCAGTTACGATAACAAATTTCATCATCATACTCTTTCATTAGAATATTATCTATATCTTCAGTTTTCTCGAAAATGTTTGAACCAAGTAGTAAAATAAAATAATCAGATTCGACCAGTTGACTTTTTCCTCTTGCTGATCTTGATCCTTGTTTCTTCTTCAGCTTCAAACATATCAGCGAGACTTATACCTTTGTAATAAGAGCGTGTTTTCCTTTCCAGCGCTTTTTGTAAATTTATTGTTTATTATAACTTTATCCTAAAGTATTGATACACTTCAATTTGACTCATCACTAATATCGGTGATTATATTGTTCAATAAAGAAAGTAAATAATTATATTTTTTCTTGTTAATCAGTCGGTGAATCCACAACATAGCACCTCCGCGATTTTATCAACAACCACAAACAAAAACGATTTTCAGTTATGGTTAAAACAATTTCAAGGCGAATAACTGTTTCAAGATAATAAGAACCTGGTGGTATATCTTATTAATTTAGGAACGTAATGTTTAGCTTAAAACATCAGCTAAAGAAATGGTTTAGAGATAGAGTATAACATACGAACAAGTTTTATATTGCAACTTTAAACTTGCGTAGAAAATAACTGAATGATGAATTTAAATCTGTAAAGAGCAACTATTGGGATAAAATATCAATAAATAATGGTAATATGTAAACAAAGTTGAATAAGTTTACGGTATGGAATTCATACAAGTCCTAAAGTCTGGTTTATAAACTTTAACAGCTTTACCTTCGTTACGCGAATGTTATCAAATCAGGCGTTGTTGAAGGATAAACAATAGGTTGACATAATGTAGGCTTCACCTGGGAAACCTTCTTCTATGTGGAATTCAACGGTAATTTTCTTTTAACTGATCTGTAACAGATAAATTTACCTTCAGACCAACGGTAAACCTTCTCCATCCAATTGGTTACCAATCCCACCATTACGTTGTTTAAGTAGCTGGATCCAACAAAAGGCAAGTCATCTGGTCAACCTCCTTCAAATCAGATTTCTACCTTCTTTAAAGTATAACTTCAGCTTTGTTGATTTGTAATTTTTGTCCTTCCAGTCCAGAATTCGAATAGAGATATTTTCGTTCAGGGGTCCTCCTTTCAATTTCTTTTTCCCCCCCCCCTCCTTCTTCTTCTTTTTTTTTTTTTTTTTTTTTTTTTTTTTTTTTCTCCCGACACTTCGCACCACCAGTTCCGCCCACTTTTACGGCAACCGGCAATTCGGCGGTACCGGCAAGAGATTTGCCGGCAACTTCCGGCTGCCAACTTTCCGGCTCCCGGTTCCGGAAAATCACTTTCCGGCATTCAATTTCCGGATCAACTTGACGAAATGAAAAGTAGGTTCAATAATTGAAATAGTCCCCGCGTCAATTTTATAAATAATTGATATATAATATCTTGCGGGAGATAATATAATATTTAAATATATTTTTTTCTTATATAATAGTTTTAATAATAATAATATAGATAGAAAGAAATTAATTTATATAACCCCGAATGTGAATAATAATAATTATATAAATAAAGTATAAACGAAAGAAATGATTTAATTTATATATTTTTATTTTCTCTTTATAATAAAAAAAAACGAGACGCGCGCGGATATCTAACAATTATAATAATAATTAAAGAAGTATTTATTTAAATTGATCAGCACATAATAAAAGAAAATAATAAATACATTATCTAACACATCTTTCTTTATGAAATATATCCAACTTAGTCTTTTCACGTTTTCCAATTTTGTACATAAGTTACCTACAATCATTAATATCTAAACGTATATAACCTAAGTATACATTTAATATTTTTTTCGAAGTCGTACATGTGTAACTTTTAATTTTTTATATTCTTGTTCGACAGTAATGCAACAAAAAACAACGAAGGTAGATTCCACTAAAGGTGACAAGAACGATCAGTACTACTTCATATATCCTAAAGAGTCATCATCAAGAGAATTGAAATCTAGTATTGCAATAATAATAAAGTGATAGTAACTTATTATTAAACGACACCTTTCAAAATGTTAAGATACCATCATAGTAATATTTAGATACAGTAAAATCGCTTTAGAACCGACCAACTAAACTAAAAATTGTAGTGATAATTAAATCATTTTTGATAATGTTGATTATACCATCGCACCTCGTATCGCACCTAAAGTTGAATATCCATAATGATTATATGTAACCTTTGCCATTTTGGTGTAACTGCTTGTCGGATTCTCAGCTAAAGACTGGTTGAATACGACTAAAATTTTTCTTCTTTTTAAATTTTTTAACAATATTTGCAGTATAAAAAAGGATAATTGTTTCAATCTTCTTTTCCTTTAACTTTTTGATTTTTTATCATTAAACATTCCAATGCTAAATGAATATGGTGTTTATATGAATAATGTGATCATAATAAATAATTTTAAGACGTTGAATAATTTATTTTTGGACTTCCACACCTTTTTGATACTGTTAATTGATCTCTGGTTGATTGTTGAATAACTGAATAACATCAATAAAACGCTTTAATGTATACGATAAATAAATTTATTAACCATGTTTTTTCTGATTGAAATGCACTGTTACTGTAACTTCGACAAATCAGAGCGGCATACTAAATGAACAATGAAATAGGATCACTGCGGTAAACCACTGAAACCGAGAGGTTGGAAAAAAAATCAGAATGGAGACGTGAGAACAATAGTATACGACGGTATTCAAGAGTTAAAGAGCAGAGAATTACTTTCGGCCTGGGCTTTCCGCGCCACGTTTTTGATTTATATAAAATGGTCAACTTGATGCAATGAAGAAGACTAGAAATAGATGAACGACATGGTGAACTGAAGAAGACGTAATATGAACATTTATCACCAATGTAGAAAATAAAGAAGATGATGTGAATGGCGGAACAATGATACAATTCAGGTTTACAATAAAATAAGAAATGATATTGCGTTTGTATAAACAAAAAGACGCAAAAGATATTTAGATGTTGTCCACGAAAACAATAAGTTTTTTCAGGTGCGACCAATGGCGTACCAAAGTAGATCGCAAGATCTTTACATCAAGAGATACCATGACGGTAAAAACATCCATCCAGAGAAATTACGCATCTTCGCTGACCGGATGGTGAATACACATAAGCTTCATAAAATCAGAGTATCACATGATTATTTTAAGATATTTCAATATCCCATCAACAGTTGAGTAATGACGATCCCACGCAGCCCCTTCAGCATGATGGCGATGGAAGATCGAACAAATTTTGAGTCAGTTCATATCGATAATGCATCACCAATGAACAGATGAACCAAATCTCATAATAATCTACAATAGGAACGATAATACCACCGCCTGTTATACTGACCAGCACGTGCGCCCACGATGTCCAGTGGAATTTAAAATCGTCGAGATTAAGAACTAAACAAAGTTTATGGGCATTTTGATAAATATCCAAAGAGCTTCCAGGTCAAGCGCCATTTAGTGGGAACATGTTATTTGGTAAATAGCCTTTTGTGTCTCGAAAGCTTTCAAAACAGTAATTATAATGGATCAAGATTCTGCACCATATGATTTTCGGATTATGGACTTATGTTACCTACATCGAATATCCGCTTAGTAGTGATAAAACAGATGTATTTAATTGGTTCTAGATTTATTTAAATTAGAGGTTGCTCAGATATTATATTCATATATTTAAGAAGAACATAGATTATTAGCACCTCTTGAGCGCCCATATTGTATGGGGAAACATATTCAGAGAAAATTACAAACAGTTCATTCAGAAATATACCTTGAAGTTCTTTTTTGTTTAAATTTAATTGATTTTAAATGTAATTCAACAATGATACTTGATGATATTTAATGGTGCATATATTCTGAACAATATCATTTATGGCGTTGATGTCATCGAGATATATCTATAATGTCTATTATAATAGACCACCTTTAATGTGGGTAATCATAACAGAGCCGCAATCCTTTCGCGCCGCAGATAATCGGCATTCACGGATCTGACGGCGGCGTTCAGAACCGCTTTTGAACATTTTTCCGGATCAGAGGTCATATTGAATGGCGACAGCTTCAAACATCCTGACAACAATATGATATTTGATTTTAATCAAGCATTTTCATTTAATGGGCGGTTTTGATCAACATAATCACCTTTTCTCACCCTCTGACCGGAGGCTTTAATATCCACCGTCATAATCAGCGGTTGGTGTTTATCCTGCTTTATTATTTCGCGATCGTCAAGAGTGACTTATAGACAACATGCTTGTAAGTAGGGATATTTTGTAGGCTTGTTATTTGCCTTTACATGCCTTAAATAGCCGCTTCATACATACCCATATGTCACCATTTGTAACCGACCGTCGTACCTTTGTTTATGGGCGATTCGGCATCGGTAGTTCTTTATAGCGACCATTTTTTAAACAATATGCCTTCACCTCCGGCGGTGACAACTTTTATCGACCAGGTACTTCTTTCGCTTTGTTTACCATATGCTTGTTATTTTGTTTTTCCGCCGACATTCCCGTCTGCTTAGCTGTTCAGTTTTGACAATGATAACAAATAATCCCATGGCTATTTTTTACTTGAAAATGAACGTATTCAGGCTACCAAACGTATTGAGATCTCAAATTATGACCGTTTTTGTTTTTTATTTTCCATTTATTTAAAGTTATTTGTTCATCTACATGTTATGTTCAAATATTTAGCTGTTTTTTATTTCTTGTTTTTATTTGTTCAGATCATATCCTGCATTCCTTCGTCATATCTTTAGCAATATTTTGTGCTTTTCATATTGTTTTTGTACCATTATTAGTAATTAAAGAATTAAATGATCAAAATTGATTGTTTGTTGCATAAATGAAGTATATGTTTGTCCTGACTAATAGACAATTGCTTATTTACACCATGGAACTTGAGAGGCGGTGGAATAGCTGAAGAATGATAATTTGTAATGCTTCAAGTAGATTAGGTGTAGTTAAAACCAGCACTTTTGAGATAGCTGTAACTTAGCAGAACCATAAATAACCAATATTGACTCATTTAGGTAGCAGCTAAAGAATTTGAACGTTTGTGTGTCGTTAATATCTGTGGGATTCATAATTTCGTTGTTTCTAAATCATTCAATGCTTTTCCATTTCATTTTTATCAATAATTCAGCTATTATTTTTACTATTCTTTCTAAAGCATATGTCATATGATTTTACCATAGCCAAAGGTTAACTTAATATTCCATGTGATCCTTCTTCCTTATAATGATGTGTACATCATTAATAGATCATCTAATATCTTTTACTGTTATGAAGGTAACTAAATATCTCACCGTTATATGATTCAAGTTTAGTAGAATATCCATGATGATATGTATGTGAATATAATCATTTCACCTTATACAACTTTAATAAGTTATCATATGTATGTTGTTATATTATGTTTTCAAATATGAACGGTTCTAATTTTGTTAATATATTTAACGCATCATGAACTGTGTTAGGAACCTAAACGTATGGTTGTAGCGATTACAATGCTATGGTCTCTTGATCGTTCTAATAAGTCTTTAAGATCATTAATTGCACGAATAAAGTTTCAATAGATCCAGACGAGTTACCACCATTGTGGTATTTTTCTTGAGCTTCTTTAATAGTTAAAATATCGCCATATCTTTTTTCATTAAATGTTTTCAACGTTAGTTGGATAATTGCACCATTGATTGAAATCTTTATCTTCAACTTTAATGGTGTATCATACGTAATCATAAATGATTAAGATTTAACTTTATTAGGAGCGCGATTTCAAGGATTATATGTACACAGCAAGAGCTTCATCTAGATATACAACTCATAATTTTCATGTTCCAAATAATAAACGTACAGCCTGCATACTTGATATTTCTTCATTCATATTAACTTTGTTTAATATATTAACTAATATAACTTCTTCTACCATTTTTCATTAATAAACCATGTTGAATCAGTGTATGAATAATGGTCCATGACAGCCAAGAAATGATAGCGGTTCTTGATATTCGCTTTGGTTTTTACTGTTTACCCATCGCTTAAACGGTATAAAGGTATACGTTCATGAAAATTAAAAGGAAAATGACAATCATGATGGTTGTAATAATAGATATTATTAATAACTGTAACTTTAATAAAGTGAAAACCTAAATACTATCGTTTTCCAAAGATGTATACTGAAATTTTAATATTTACCATCTTGAATAATAGTGGTAGAAGATCAAAGAATAGAAATAAAAGTGTATGATATCCATACAACAGTTATAATACTAATTTGTTCAACATATTTAATTGAAATATGGTGATAAAGTAATTTAATGATCTCATGGCATTCACTTAATAAAGCCATATCAAAGATTTTTCAAGAAAGTCATTTGTTAAGAGAGTTTCATATGATGATTTAACAAACTCGTATAAGTAATAATTTATTGTAAGGCTATAATGAAGATGAGGCTAATAGAATACAAATTAACTAAATGATTTATATGTAAACTTCAATGTAATAGCTAATGGTCCACCGAACATACTTCTTCTCAAATAGTGTATGTTTCATTTTTGACCTTTTTAAAAATAATAACATAAAGAGTGTTGTAATATAAATTTCAGTTGCAATTGATTAATATCGATGGGTGGTCTTTTCCATTTGCACTTATTATCGCAAAGAATTATGTTTATTCAATGAACTTGCATATTCTGCAATATTTTCTCAAATCTAAATTGCTTGATATTTACTTTAATACATCATTTTGAGTTTTTATTAAACTCAGTTAGGGGATAGACAAGATTTAGATATAAACCTTTACGAATTGGGACATTTTTGTGTGAAACAAGTGATCAGTGATATATTGTAACAGAGTAACAACCATCATTGAGACAAACGCGATTCATATGATTGTACCTATGTGTTCTTGGCTTTAAAGCTATAAACACATTGTCTATATCTTGAACCAATGTTTCGTTGGTGATTCAATAAAACATTAAAGAAATATTTTTGTTAACAGTGTCACAAGTATTATATTTGCTTTTTAATCCAGTAAGAATTTATATTCATACTATGATGAGAAAGCACTAATATTGAACCTTTAATATAAAGGTTGTCTTTGTTGATATAAGACATCCAGCTTCGAACATCTAAAATTAGCGTAATCAAGACATTAGCAATATGTTTAAAAGTTACGTTAATATGATGAATGGTTCTAAAAATATCCTATATATGATTAATGTTGTTAAATGTTGAACGTGATTTCATTTCGAACTAAAATTATCAATGGATTAAAGATTCTGTCAAGAACAGATTCAATTAGCTACTAGTAGCTAAAATAATAGTAATACCAAACATTAAAAGGAATGGCGTGGCATCTAAGTCTAATGCTTCGCTATGTTTTCGCTAAACTTATGAAATTTCACGCGTGATAAAATTAATGTCTTCATTCTTTAGCTGCTCTTTTTTACTTCAATTTACCTTTGTTAGATGTTTCTTGTAATGCATATTGTATAAACAATCGGATTATTTATAACAGGAGATAAATGTAATTGATGACAAATGTTCATAATTGAGGGTAAATTTAGTTTACAACCTAAACAATGTAATATGTTCTTCAAATGATTGAAGCCGATAGTTAAGCCATGTTGAAAACCTCCGGTACACCTAATTGTACCGAGATCGTTGAACAGTCTTTTTGGATTACTTTTCATGTAGTTTGAGAAGTTGCAGACATAGTCATTTTGAGACTGCGATGTGACATTCTTGCCCATATAAGCTGTAGCTAAAATATATAGTAATTAGTAGTAATATTCATCCTCTCATGAATTATTCCTTATAGGTATATCCATGTAATTAAATAGCTCTAGGTGAAGACTATCTTCAGCTGCACCAGTCCATCAAAGTAATAATAACGACCACCATAGAGGCGTCTAAAATTTTTGTGCGATCCAACAAGACATATTGAGAATTGTCAATCAAAATGGTTGTTGTTAGCATTTGCCCATATTTACCAGGATCCATCACATTTTGCTTACCTTGTTGAAACACGATCATATGTTTTGGCGAGTTCGCGTTATAAACTTCCCAGGACCTTGTTAAAATAGTATATGGTTCACAACCACGAAATTTTCCATGTCAGCATTGGCGAGCGTACCAAGAAAGTGACTAAAGCTAAATCTAAAATAGTGTAGCAAAACCAAGCTTAATGACTTTTCCATTATGAACATCCAGAGAACTTTGTTATTAAGAAATTTATACATGTGAACATCTGGAAATCATAATGGTAATGAAATTTACTAAGTAAAATGAAACTCGTAGTGGTCGTACATCTTCAGAAGCGTGAACAAATTACCTGTAGCTTAAGAACTGCTGTTATACCATATCAAATGATGATAATAGACTACACCTTTAAAATATTGATACGATGTTAAAACGATTGAGGTTTTTCAATCAAAGACTATGCCTAAAATAGTCAAGACAATTGATGAGACGAATGGTTAATGATTTTGAAGCATTTTTAATAAATTAAATTAAATACATAAATAGATCATCAGTTATAGTGTATCTAAATTGATCTTGTATGTTCAGCTACTAAAGTAATAGTTTTCTTCAATTGTATTTTCGCCATTTATGAATATGTGATGAATATGATTATCTAAATTTCGTCTGCTCCAGGTAAATTAATATCTTCAATAATTTATTTAGTTTTAAATCAGATGGGGTTGCATTTATTTATAAGAATGTTCGCTTCACATATTGGGTTGTGTTCAAGAGGTTCAAGAAGCATCAGCCTTTTTCAGTATTATTTTAGATTCATGTATTAGAACAGCATTTTATTTAGTACAATTACCAATTGAAGAGAGTTTCGCGCTAGAATTAAAGATAAAAGATTTAACACTTTAGTAATATTTGATAATTATGAATAATAAAATAAGATCAGTAGAAATGGATAAGACTTTGATAGTATGAGATTCCATTCTATTGTGTGAAGATAAGACATTATGCGATACCAAACTTTTGAAATAGAATTGTGCAGTAGGTGGTATTCCACCGAAGACAAAGGGTTCAGCACTGCAAGAAAGACACTAGAAATATTTATTAAAGTTGGTACGTTTCTTGTTCTATGATTAGTGAATGCCCAGTGTTGCTGATGACCGTAATAGCCTTGTAAATAATCAAGGTGTTATTGGTAAGTTCATTCGGTATTGATATCCATATCATTACACTTATCCAAAACAATTTACGTTACAGCAGTATCTAGACTCCATTTACTTTCTTGTTTATGGTAGTAACATTGAACCAAATTGCTTATGCTTATCTTCTGCTAGGTCCATCAGGTTCTTGTTGATGGTGACAACAGACTAATAAATCCAGCCTTCACGAAGAATCAATAGGTTTGTAAAGTTAAAGATATTTTTAATTATCTATCACGTATGTGTTAGCTTTTCAGACCCAACAAATTGACATGCTAAATTTTTCTTTAAATAGCTTCAACGGATAATTTTTGTGAGATGATGTCCCAATGATAAAGATTGTTGAATAAACAAGATGGCAACTTTGTTAATTTTTACAAAGATCAAAATAGCATCACAAGTTTGATTAATGGGACGATATCGTCATTAGATATTATCTATCTTCAACAGGCATTTTATATAAAATGAGAATCAAAGATAGGTTAATGTGAAGGTTCTTCAGATGTCTTCTTATGATTCTCCGGGGATTTTCTCACCCTTGCAAAGAAGAAAACAATGTTGCTAATATACCAGAATGTAATTGATATGCTCTTAAAAGGTTTTTAAACTAATACATAATTTCGTTAAAAGAATTTTCTCAAGAAAGGTAATTAGTTTGCATTTATGATGACAGCGATATAGATTAAAGTTTTAATCCTGGGACTTAGTTATTTACATGGGCATAAGAGGTTGATGATTGCATTATCGATTGGCGCTTGTCAACATTTAGTCATCATGATGAATCATCAGCTTTAGCGATGGTCCATTTCATTACATAAAGATATATGATGGTTGTTTATAAATAGCGCTAACAAATTTAGGTGAATTATTAAAAATGTTAATAGCCATTTACGAACACATTATTTTTTATTTTTATTTTTTCCAAAAGATTATATCTTGTGTACGACAATACCTTCAACCTATTAATTTGTAGTGTATAACAATACAATATAAAGATCTTAGACTTTCTTTTGTTGGTATTTGCTTAGAAATGTAGTATGTTATTAGTTTTTATAAAAGCATCTTGCAAAGAACTTGTATATGATTTTACATGTTATAATGTAGATTTTAGAACCTGTGAAACTAGTATATACCTGTTAGCTTTTATTGTTGGAGGTTTTATCTATACTTGTAGATAATACTAGGTGTATGTTTTTGCACCCTCCATTCAAAAGTAGCACCTCCCATATGAAAACCCTAAACAACAAAAATGATGGTTTGGTGTTTCATAGATGATCTATAATAAAAGAAAATGGTAAGAGGTATTTAATTTAATTTTGATCTTGAACAAACATTTTATTATTATTCTTGCAAGGTGACAACTGAAAATATCATCGCTTCACGAAATACTTCATATTTATTTCTTCGCGTTCATAATAAATTTCTAATTGAATTTTTGTGAAGGTGTAATAAACAATTAATTAAAGATAGATAACAAAATATCGATCTTGTTCATTTTAGAGCCTACAGTCTAAATACAACACATAATTTAGGAATGAAAGATGGAATATGAAAGTCATTGGTTTGTTGTATTGTTTTCATTCGGAGGTGTTGTTACAAGTGATAGCGTTTAATAATGGCACATGTTGAGACTTCAAAGATCCTCCAATGATTGTTTGTAAATCCATGGTCACTCAATGATGCCAATTTAGGTTGGGTAATACCAACCAGACATAGATCCTTTGATGTACAGACAATTATTATACTTGATGTAACATCAAATTTGCTGCAACATCAACTTGATGTAATACCTAAACTTGATAAGGTTCTTCATAGTGAACACCGGATTATAGTTCTACGCTGATCCGGTGGTATATCTGTTGTAGAAGTAAAACATGTTCTTTGATATTTTTAGGTACAAAGAATATGGTTTAAATAAAAATAGATGGTGAGTTGACGCAAGATGGATTTACCTTCTGATGGTCAGTAGAGATGCAAGCAGATAGGAAGAGTACTTTTCAGCCGCTCAATTAAGTTTAGAAACAATTCTTTCCGTTGACTAAAGCGTTGTTATTGAGTTTGTAGAGATGAAAGTAGTACTGCATCAATACTACTAGTCAGAAGTCAATATATGCTTTATGTTGACTGCAGACCATATGAGATGTTGGGAGCTCATTAATAACCAGACAATTAAAATTGTGTTTAATTTATGATAGTCCAACATTCCATGATTGCTCCAATAATATTAAAACCGCATCATTTGTTGAACATGTTTTAGCGACACCGATTCAGAGCACATTCAGATAGTTGCAATATCTTGACCAAGTCCTTCGCTGCTGGAATTTGTAATATTCATGGGGAGACCGTGATGAGAATGGCCTTTTCAATAAGAGTGTAGTATTAAAATATTGCACCTGATATTCTTTACATCTGTTGCACATGTAGCCCCTTGCACATGTATGAACAGGTAATATGCTTTGTTGTTAATTTTACAAGATAGTGAGGTACACTTTCTTCCAAATTCAACAAGATGTATAATGAACAGAGATGATCAATCTATAGATTGATTGCTCGCTTCGCACAATCTATCTTTAAATTTGCATGTTTGGCATAATAGGGTGCAGTACCTTTCATAGTTTTAAATTCATTTAAGTAGTTTACACCTTTACCTAGTCCTAAGTCTAGTTAGCGGTGGCACCTAAAGTGAATAGATCTCATGATTTTATTCTTCTTTGGGATAATACCAATTGTAAATTTGTCCATTATGTAGAGATAGGATGGCACCAATGACCTTTAAACGCGTACTTGCATATTTTTTAAGTTTATTAATACCACGACGGACAAGGTCCTAGTATACCAGTGTTGGTAACGTATTAACATTTAATTTGTTGTTTAATAATGACAACAATGTAGTTACAGTAATAATGTTCGTGTTTCAATTCTACTTATTAGTATGAACGATGCAAAACAACCATTTTCATTTAATACATTTCAACATTAGTTGATAAACCCGCATAAAGTTTTACATTTTAATTTATGAAAAATACATAAGAAAACCGTACTAGTCACTTAACATCCATATCAGACATGAATCAATTTGTCCATGCGCAAAATTAGAATCATATGCCATTGGCGTTCTGCTGTTTTCCTTTTTCCCCATCTTAGTTTTTCTAATTTCATAAATTACATGTTGTGTGAAGATGGACTTTGTAACGTTTTTTTTTTTGGAAAATATGTCTTATATTTTTTGTAAATTAAAAACAAGAGGCAGGTACAGATATTTATAAACTTTATCAAAAGAAGATATAAAATAAATACGAAATGATTCAATATTGGGCATTTTGATCAAGAGTGTTCTTTAAGCATTTATAATAATTTTATCCCTCCGCTAACATAATATACATAGAATGAATATCCTATGTAGGAAAACATAAATTTATGATTGAATAATGCCAAACTTTGGTAAGCGACCGTATCCTGGTGATAACAATTCAGAGATTAATAATAGTCCATAGTAGAACAATTAATGAATCTTTCCTTAGCAATCTAATACTTGATCATCTATATGTCTCAGTATAGCTTGAAAACTAACACTCAAAACATAGACAATTTAGCCATTTAGCGATGGTAGAGGAGGCCTCATAGGTTCTATGGCCTGCTTTTCTAGTAGTGGTGTTTAGGTTCATGTTCTGGGAAGGCTTTGTATCTACACTTATGAACAATTAATTGAGGCCACTATATAACAAATGAACGAACTAATAATAGCAGCACTTTTTGTTCAATTAAAAGAGCCGCCATATTGATAATCTAACCTTTCTAGATTGAATTTTTATAAGAAATTCCAAGATATTTGTGTAATTTTTGCCGACAGAGTTTAATATATTCTCACCCATTAGCTTCGCAAAGCCATCTCGTAAAGAACCATGACATACCTGAATATGTTCTCATTTATTACTCTTCTTATAAACATTTGGTGGTGTTGAATGGCGTGACATGATCATCGTTGCGGCAGTAGATTTAACTCAGAACGACATTTATTAGCCTTTATTGCGAGGTCTATCTATACTCAGATAATAAAAGTATGTTTTTGATGCCTTATTCAGCAAGAAAATATAGCTGAAAACTCAACAACAAACATGATGGTTGTAGTTTTGAATCAGTCATTAGGTGATCATGTTTTGAGAATTTGTAGGTTGAGATTAGAATTAAATTCTTCGATAATTACTTGTGAGTTTACTTGTTACTTATGTCTTCTTTCAGCTTTGTCACTTTTCATCGTCAATTACCAAATACAAAGACATGTTAGGGTTCTAGATATAAACCCTCTTGAGAAAACTGCTAAGAAATTCTTAGATCTTCAAATGATGTATACCATGATTAAGACTTAGACCTTGATTCCAGAAGCTTCCCAAGGTTTCATTATCGCTTTTCGCTGCTTCCAATGTTAATTCCTATATTTTCATCGCTTTACACTGATCCGTCATTTAAATATTTAGAACTTGTCGTTTATTTTTGTTTAGCTAATATGACCGCTTTCATTTACACCATACTTGAAATATATATTACTTTTTGAATAATAAGAATATAATGTAACCTTCAACATAGCTTCTTTACTTTTCTTCTGCAGCGATGTTACCACTTCGCACTTTAGATGATTAACTTATAATTCACATCATATATCCGCATAATTTTTCAATCCGTCCAGACATTCCAAATTTGATTTCTAATTTTTAAAGCAGCAAGAATACTTTAATAGCACTGCTACAAGTGAGGTTGCGGTTCTATTCCATCGTACCGACATTCATAGCAGAATGATTAAGATCGCTTTTTATGATTATTATTTTTAACTATCATCAATAATGGTATAAGAGACCTTTTAATTTCAATAATAAATGTGATGTTCAATCTTGCCCATATATAAGATCATTAGGTGATTACCATTAAAGGTCCGCCACCATAAATCATGCATGTTTATATGAAATGGTATACTGTAACGCTTGACAATAGTGGCGTCATTATTCATCGACCTGAATGTCACCATATGTATGATGGTGATTACCAATGAATGCCGCCATATATGCACCAACAGGATTGCCATAAAGGTCCATTTAAAACCAGTTCAGTAATATGAACAAGAATAACACATCTGTCATTTAATTAATATCTGGACGGACTTTTTTGAATGTCATCAAAACACATACTTTATGACAATTTTAAGACGTTTAGGCTTTTGGTGATTTTATTACCACCATTGTTTCATATGAAATGAACGCTACTAATTAACATTATAAATCTATTAATAGACGCCACCTTGAACAATGCTACAATATTTGTTACTTTTAACACGCCAGTACCTTGAAAGGGTCTAATTTTTGGTGATTAGAGGTGCTGTTCACTACCATTGTTTACGAATGGTGATTGTTACTAACTGCTTACTTTGTTAAATTATATTCGACCTTGTCACCATAACAACACCTACATTTGCGCCACCTTTTGTGACGTTTGTTATGGAACATTTTTAATTTCAAATACGAGCGCTATATGACCATATTTTTCATCAATGTGCTTGTAGACCTTCATCATAGCTAAATGTTGTCAGAATTATGATTTTACCACCATTCAATGCACATTTATCAGCTTCATCTCTTGAATTTAAACTGTTTGTTTAATGAAGACATCAGTTAAATCGAATCGACAAACAATTTTAACAATTAGTATTGAAACCAGTTGTATTCAAATCCATATTTGTTAACAATCAGAAACCGAAGACTTTGTTCCATGAAACCAGATCTTAGAGTGTGATTGATACTGAAATACCTCTGTGTGAACGAGACTCATCCGTATATTGAACTTACTTTAGACACGAATACCATATTAAACACGGTATATTTGATCATAGATGGAAAACGGTGAATGAAAATGGTTGATGGATTATTTAAAGTATACTAATACCGTTTTCTTAATTGAATGAATTGCATCTAGAGAAGTTTAGCACTATATCCTTTAACTTAATCTTGAATGAAATTGATAATTGATTAAAAGGTTCACAACGAATATTTTTATTAAGAATAGTTTCAATTCAACCAGATTCGCTTGAGAAAGGCGTGATTTTCATGATTGAATTTCAAGAGAAATGGTTTTAAAATGATAAAATGTTCAGGATGCTTAAAATGAAGGGGATATTATATTTTTAAAGGTATAAAATAGTAGCAATTTACAAACAGTTTTAATGTTTCGCAAGTTTAAAGTTATATAGCAAAATTAATAAAATTATGATTCAATTTATTAAACCAATTAAAACTATAGCAATTACACGTCACAATATGGGGAGGAGCTGAATACTTCCTATGGTATTCACGGTTTGGTTCATAAAGCAGACATTTTTTTCAAATGCGATGGCATAGAATCGTGACACGCTTTACTTAGGTGGTCGAAAAACCATCCATTTCTTCGCACTTTTAAGTAAAACATGGACTTGCTACTTTTTCGTGACACCTAAACTGTATTATTCATTGGATCTAGAACAGAAATGACGAACGACCAAGATTAAGTATGAAGGTATGAATATTCGTTGTCAGTCATCACCCAGAGCCAGAAGAAAAAAGAAAACGATGACTAAAATATGGACAAGATATAAATGTATCAATCATCATGTTGATCAACCGTCAATCAAAGGATTTGTGGACTGATAGCTGAACCAATCCGATGGTATGGGAAGTATGAACATGACCTTTTTTAATGAAAAAAATGTGTTAACTGGAGGGTTTTTCAAGCGTTTTCACGTACAAGAATGGCAATTATAATGAAATATATACTATAGCAGGTGTTAGTTATGTGATTTAACCTTAGGTTAGGAGTTTGTTGCTATAATGAACGAAATGGTTGCATTTGTAGAAGTTTGGTTTAAAATGAAATCAGATTAAGCAAAACATATACAAAATATGTTTTAAAGGTTTTTTAGATATTTTTATTATATGTTAATTAAACAAAAGTGAGTTAATCGTGTTGTATTGATACTAAAGGATAATTTTACCAAAGGGTGATTGCATTATTTAAATACGTGGGGATTAAATAACTTTAAGCGAAAGTTAGTAATATGTCTTTTGGTTTACTATATAAAAGAGTTATATAATATAGCAATGTTATTTATGGATCGTAATATATAAGCGTTATTATGACAAAGTAGAAATGATACCAAAATACATTAATATAACGTTAAGAAAGTTAGAATTTAAAGTAAAGCTTTATTATCATATTTCATTATACCAACTTAGGATAAAATGTTATTTTAGGTTTTAAGTTTTCATGGTATGGGAAATTAATAAAATGATTAGAGCATCAGCGTATGAGGTCTTTACGATTTTCAAGAATAATGTAGAACGAAATGACACCAGGATTAATATAGATGGCTTGCATACTTTTCAATTAACTTAACAGTAGCTTGTCCTGTCCTAATAAAACAGGATCAAAGTTTTCAGATCGCTTGATCAATAGTTTAATGACAATGTTGTATGGAAGAATATTTGGTGCTCCTAGTGAATGTAGTATTAAATGCTTTCACCTTCTTCTACCTAAATTAATTAACTGCTAAAATTTTTTCTTTCCATTTTATTAGGTGTACCATTAGCAACCTTACAATGATTATTTTTTCTAAAGAAATCATTTAATTTTCATACCTTGTTTCACTAGGAGTCCATTAAACCGATTCTTCATTTTTCATTTGAACCACCTAATTGTTGCATATAAACCGTATATCAATTTCTTTATTTTGTTCGTCAACACATTTTGAAATTGAAATACGATGTGTCGAAGATTATAATCGCTTAACTTCATCATGAATATGAAATTTGTTGACAATTCATCATAGTTTAAAAGGTGTGTTAGCATTATGCTCACACATCATGTTTATTCATTTTATCGTCTTTATTTTTTTCAAGTCTCGATTATCTTTTTTTTTTAGGAATTTTTTAATGCCTTTTTTATTTTTTATAAAAACATATAATATAACTTGTAGAACGTAAAGTAAAGCATATTTTCATAAGATTACTAATAGTCAAACTAAAATTATAGAACTTAATATAGGTTTAGCAATATCTGCTTCACTTTCTGTATGGTTTTCAGAAATGCCAGAACTCCTAGATTCTGCTTTCTGTTTTAATTTTTCAGATCTTATTAAGTTCTCCTTTCTATTTAAAATGAAATTTACATTGCAACTAAACAACAATAAAAATTTCAACCAACTTAATGAAAACTAGCTAAAATTGAAACCAAAAATGCTCAAAATTATGAGCTTATTGGTACCATTCACCACTTCAATTCATCGTTTCAACTAATAATAGTATGTAGTTTTGATAGACTTGTTGTATTTTTCTGTTGACTATCAAATCGATCAATAATTTATTAGAATTTTGTACAACAAAACGAGAGGATAATGAAATACTTGATTTAACATGACTTTATAAACTGCATATAAGAAATCTTTCCAAATATATATCAAGTGTTTAACTGATCTAAAACTGTAGTATAATAACCACCTTCTCGATGGTTTCATATTTTAGTAATATCAAATGACATTTATCTTTTGCAACTTAGATAAGATTTATTAGGAGCACCACCGATTGTGATAAGTTTATCGTTAACTTTTATCACCTTGATTCTGAAAACCGTTAATAATGGAGAAAGTTTAATGTATTCATTCAACATATCCTATTGATCCTAAACTTGAAATGCTGCACCCATATGTTTCATGGGACTTTCAACTATAACAAGCCATCCTTTTTCGAATATGTTATACTAATACTTTAAAATTTGAAATGAATTAAAAATAGTGATATGTTTCGTCATTTGACCATATTGTGACAATGGAATCAGGATAATTGCAACAGAAACCGGAAAATCTTAACTAATATCGCTATCTTTTGTTGTCAATTCAATTTTAAAGATCAATAGATTATTGATGGCCCCATAGCGTTCTCTTTAATGAACTTGAACAATTAATAAAACAAAGATAAAGAACCTTCACTTATTTCTTCGTTATTTCTTCTTTTTCCTCATCTTATGTATATTGATCTGGATACGATTTGTTCTTCTTCAAAGTAATAGAAATCACATTTTCTTTCATCTTCCAAAACTAGCTTCACGTTTCATGTTGAATAGTTCGAATAATAATTACCATTATAATGATCATAAATAGTAAAACTACTGTGCGAACAACAAACATACAATATTAGATCACGAAAGTTCTTCTTCTTTCATTAACTGTAATTGCCTTAATTCAACATAATTAGAATTAGCATCAATTGCGAACAATATCTTCTTTTCGTTTTCTTTAGGTACTTTACAGCAAAACCATTCATATGATACCTTGTAAGTCATCTACGGCTAAAATGTTGTTATTTAATTTCTACAATGCTTTTTTCTTCTTCTGCTTTTCAACTTTTCCTTCTTTGGCTTGAATGGCATTTTAACTTCGTTAATTAACTGCAGTCGTTGTATCCAGACAAGTGGCGCTTGATTCTTTCTTAATCGTACCTATTTTTGGATCGTATACTTGTATAATGCAAAGAGAGTTGAACGATATGCTTCAATATTGCCATTGAATAATAAACTTGATTAAACCATTGCAGGTAAGTCTGTTGTATTGTTTCATTTGGATGTATTATTATTGATTATATTCTTCTGCTGATTTCACAAAATGATTAACTTTGATTTTTGTCCAAAACATCCATTTACGTAAGTTCAATAAAATCACCTAAAATTTGAGATGGTTGTATTAGGTGACATTTTTGAACCAACTCATTCTATTTCGTTATATGTGTTCCATTTTAACACCATCTTTCACGAATCTCAAATAAATAAAATAATTTTCAAACCTTGAATATGTTTTTGGACAAAGGATACCATCTTTCCATCAACTAGAAGATATTTGTAGTATTTTTTAGTGGTGCGTCTATGATATAGAGAAATATGGGCTTATATTCATTCATAACTTCATATGTATGGGTGGACACAACAGGATTGTGAAGACCAGTTTGATTATTTTATATTTTCTTGAACAAAAATGATCACTATTAGATTCATAAGAAATGACCAAAGAGATTATAGTGAATTGCTGCTTACAATCTTCTAAAGGAAAATAACTAAAAACTAATCTAAGATTCTTTCATAAAATACACATATGTTGAAAATTTTGTCAAGAAAATGAACATAATGTATTGTGTATTAAGATTCAAGTTGAAAGTTTGATTTTTCCATATTGTTTTTGTTGTTCATTCTTCCATGAGTTCTTGATTGTGAAATTGATTTGTCGCCAGATAATTTTAACTTTTTGTCTGTTCGATCACCTGGCTCACCATTTCATAGATCAAATTCAAACTGTACATTTCAATAAAGGTTAGTTTTGCGATGTCAATATACACTACCTAGTAAAATTTTTCATCAAAAATATTTAAAACAGACTTCATTGAGTAACCAAGAAGAACCTTCTTATAACCAGGATTCAGTTTTCTTAGTTCCCGAAAGGATTCTGTATGATTTAGCTTGTTTAGGTAATGAGACAGGGTTGAAGCATATCATGGTTGGTTTGATTTTTGGCATGTTGGTGTCATGATTATACAGAAACCATAGAAATTTTGTATTTAAACTAATAACAATGATTCAAATTATTATTATAAATTATATTTTAAAATGAACAAGATTTTAAAGATGTTAAAAGATAGACACCCTTCTGGTATTGAAAGGCATTTTACAAGGGCAGAATTTAACAGAAATTAACCTTTAATTAGATAAGAAGATTGAAGGATCAAATTAGAATTTAGAGAAATTAAGAACGGTGGTCCTGGTTATCGTCATAAAACGTTGCACCTAAATTAATAAACGGGAGCTATTATCATTAATTTATGTTTAATTTTCTCAGTTGACTGCTGCTAACAGAAACACCAGATATGAATGAATTAAACATTTTAGCGAAAACGAAAGAGAAAGACTAGATCATGTCACGCGAACTTCATTATGATGTCTATTCACTTCGGCTTGGAATCAATGATCAACTTAACTTCACATAAAATCCTAATTTTTAATAAAAGTAAATATTAACTCCGTATATTTGTCCTAAAGGTAAACATCAAGATAAATGATTTATAAATTTCTAAACGAAACATTTTGAAAAATATCACATTTGTCTACAACCTTCAATCGCTTATATAAATAGTAAAGGCAACTCACCCAAACTAATGTATCTATTTCAACTATTATGGATAGATGAGACAAAAGATAGAGAATTCAAATTGATCCAATCCTAGTTGATGATGACATCCACACGAACGTTTTCTTTATGTATTTTGTTCAGTCAATTGGGCAAATTTTGGGTCCAATGATATTTTTATTTATTAATCCATAATAGAGTAAAACTAAAATAGTTATTAAAATTAATATGTTGATGAGATAAACTCTTTTCATTTTTCTCACAATTTTCCTTTCTTCAACAAATAATAGTCTTATTAAAAGATGTGTAAATAAACGTTTTTTATAGAGTTTAAATAGGCTATGTTAAGACAAAGTATTTCTCATTATAAAATCACTATGTACAGAGTGTTATGTTTTTGTAGAGGCCTTAGATGAATGTAAAAATTTTTCTGTTTTGTATGATGTATTTTGTCAGCAATTTTCCCAAAATGATGACTTGGTCATAATCATGTTTTTCTCCACATGAATATTTTCCAATCAACAGGTCATGGAAATGAGAGAGTTTTTTTAGTTCAACACTAGGACATAAACTGTTTAGTTTTGTATAACCATCTTGGATTAATACAATAGTTTTGTAAAACAATGACTTAAAATAATAATTCTGCAAAAATGTTCTTCATATAAGCTTGCCTTTTTCAATTTTTTGTTTTTTTTTTTTTTAGAATCTGTTTACTTACCAGTAATAAAATCTTATTGTTGGTGGTGTATTTTCATCTATTTTTACCATTTTATTCATCAGATGATGACAACATTTTGATCACTAAATCGGCTTTCTTGTCTTTACTTCCATTTTCATCATACACTTTAACCATCGATACCTTTTAATCACAGTGCTTTTCATAGTTAATAGAATTGTGATTTACCATTCATCGCAGTAATATTTCATCATTTCTAATTTCTTTAATTTGTATAAAATCGTTAATGAAGATATTGTTAAATTAAATTTGATAAACACCGAATAACCATATTGAAACTGTTGTTCAATTCATATCAATAATAAACTCATAAAAACTGTAAATAATTTGTTCATGAAACCAGACCGAGATAGCATTTAGCTTGAACACCAGGAACAGATCATTTGGAGGTTAAATCGTTTATTAATAGCTTTACTTACGCAAGTTAAATAATCGCGTATATTTTCACTTTAATGGTAGAAACTTATAATGTAGGTCAAGCGATGATTTATTTTGGTATCATTGTTTGTGTTTTCAACTGCTTAATCAAGGTAATTGAGATAACAGTTGTTCGACCTTTAATTTTATCTTTAAACTTTAAAATTGAAATTGCTTTTTCAAAAGTTCACACCCAGTCATATTTTTGTTCATAGCTACCATCCAACTTATTCACTAAGAAAAGTCAGACTTTCAAGGATTAATTTCAGAGAAAATGTTCTTAAATGGCAATGGTTCAAAAATAGCTAAATGGCCCAGATATTTATATAAATGTTCTCAAATGCACCAACAATAGAAAACTACAAAATAGTTTCATGGAACAAGCTATAAAGACATATGGCAACCGTTGAAAATTACAGGATTTAGCATATTAACATATTTAAAACTATAATAAATTAATATTAAAGCACAAGAAAGCGGCGATGTTTCTAGGTCACTATTGCAGTATTTCGCTATTAAATGGTAAAGTATGTTGAACGTTAGTGTAACAGAACTGCAGATCATTTACTTAGGTGTTTGAAAACCATCCATTTCAAGCACCTCACAAAATATGGACTCGTTATTAGATGGAATTGGTATTATTTCATTGGATTCAGTTTGGTGAATGAACGATCAAGATTAGTACAAGATGCAGAAGACCATTTGTTAGTTCATCAATGATTTTGGAGAAAACAGCAATCACAATCAGGTGTTGTTGGATGGGGAGGAGAAATAGTATTTATCAAATTTACTGATTTCCAAACTATTCGATCATGGGCGACTTAGATTGAAGGTTAAACCAACCAATGGGAAAGCGAAGGTACAGTCTTATATTCTTTAATGAAAAAGTAATCGGAGGGTTTTTGGTTTTAGCTAAAGGATTGTTGAAATGAACATACACCTAAGTTACAAGGTTACATTTAACTCAGGTTAGTATTTATATGCATAATAACCGGAAATTTGTATTTATTTTAATAGTTTATTTAATGAAAACTTCAAGGAATTTTTTAATAAAACACATACAAACATATGTTTTAAAATACGATATTTTCATTATATTATTAATTAAACAAAAGTGAAAGTTAATCGTTATAGGACAGTGATACTTATATGATAGTTTGCTTGTATGTGGTGTTTTTGGGCATTTTATTTGAACACGTTGTACCAACAACTTTAACAAAGTTATAATATGGTTTTTAAAGTTTATTATATAAAATAGTTACATATTAGAAAAGTATGTTTAAAGAACAGTTACATAAGTTAAATTGAAGAAGATGTTGGGAGCTGGATACCAAATATTATAACCTAAGTAGGTACAATTTCAGAACAAAGCTATTATCACAATTAACATTTAAATTAGGAGTGTTAAAATGTTATTTGAGGTTTTAAGCCATGAGATGTGGGAAAATTAATAAAATGATTAGACACTGTTACAAACATGAGGTCTTTACTAATATTTTTCATAGTAATGAATGCATGAATGAATATGATGTACTTGGGATTAATAGAATATCTTCATCATCAACTAATCACCATAGAGCTAAGTCCGTCCTGTTTAAATGATGAATGCTTCTTGAGTCATTAATAATATTTTTTGAATAATAAATGTGTCATGTAATAATCAATACCAGCCCCAGTGAACGATATTTACAACAAGCTTTTCACCTTCTTCACCCACCAATTTAATCGTTGAAAATTTTTTCTTCCATTTCTACTAGTGTATTTGAGTTTGAAAACCTTTATAACATTTATATTTTTTCAAAAGAAACTATCTAATTTTCATACTTATTTCATCCGTGAATCCAGATTAAACCTGATTCTTATTTCATTTAACCATCAATTGTTGTTAAATCAAGGACAATTATTCTATTCATAACATTTAGAAATTGAACATGACAAGTTTAATAAATTGCTGTTTAACTTTATCATGGACTATGAAATTTATTGATATCCTATTAGCAGTCAAAAGGTAAGGCAGGTATTTATGTTTATTATTACTTTTCATTTTTTATTTTTTACTAGTTCGATCAGGTCCTTTGATTATTCTTTTTTTGTGATTTTCTTTACCTTTTTTTACTTATTATTTTTTGATTTTTCAAAAATCAGAATACAATTTCATATGCAATATACATATTTACAAAGACACCAATAGTCAAACCAAAATTAAGTAACCGTATTATAGTTGCAACATCGCCTACTTCAGATGAAGCCTTTTTCAGAAATGCGCATAATTTTAGATCAAGAGTTTTCATTTTAGACCTTTAACATCTAAGTCACGTTTTCTAAATTAAAGAAGTTTGACTGAAATAAACAAATACACAAAAAATTTTCAACCAATTAATGAAAAACGGCATTAAAAATTGAAACTAAAACAACAAAATCAGCTACCAGTACTCATCTACCTACCAATTTGTTGTTCAACCAACAATAGGGCGGTAATACAGAGACTTTGTTGAATTTTTCAAACATTAACGTAAAACGATACTGAATCATCAGGTTTAATGTAACGAGATAAGTTAAGTGTTCACCTGATTTTCGTTGATCCTAAACTTAAAGAACTTTCCAAAAATATATAATCAAAACAAGAACGAATCGAAAAATATAAAACTATTCTGACATTTAAAACATGGTAAACTATTGCATTTATATCTTCTAAAACGTGAAAGACTTATTAGGTTCATCAATAGACACATTAACTTTTATCATTTGATCTAAAATCATAACGATATGTTAACGTTTTAATGTTTAATATCTAAATATATCGCAATGGATCTTGTAAAACTTGAAATAGCTGCAATCGATAATAGATATTTCGTTAATGGTAATATGTTGTATTTTCATCGCTTTAGCTAGCAAGTGAACAGTTACTTTAAAATTTGAAACAAAAATAGTAATAACTTTCAAAGGCTAATATTAGTACAACAATCGATAATTTAACTGTAAATCAAAATCTTGATCAATAGTTCAATACTTTCTTTGTTGCTGCAATTGTACCTAAAGATTGCTTCGTATTATTGATGGCTTGATAGCGTTCTTCCTGTTTAACTAAATAATAAAATAGGTGGAAGAACTTCATCTATTTCTACATTTTTTCTTCTTTCTTCTCAATTTCATGGTCATCTAGATTATCATCATTGTCTTTAACATGTTGAAATCGCATTTCTTCATCTCCACCATTTGGTCATCATAGCGAATATTTGGTGAAAATATAATTACTAGTTATATGATTGCATTAGGAAATCATCAAAGGTGAATGCATCAAAATATATATATTAGATCATGTTCTTTTCCATTGATTCGAATGGCTGCATCGATAATTAATATAGACGTTTTTTACGGCATTTTCAACTTTTCACTATTTTCAGTAGGATTTGAAGGCACCATCTTTGATTCTAAATGCCATCGACTTTACTAAAATGAGGTGCTACTTTTGCATTGTTTTCTTCGCTTTTCCGAATTTTTCTCGCTCTAGACCGTATAGATTAATTTAACACCTGAATGTTGAATCAAAAGTGCTTTTGACTTTTGAATCAACATATTTTGATCAAAATAACCTTGAACAATGATTGGAATCATGAGGTGATAGTCATATACATGCAATTAGTAATAAACTTGATATAAATCGACGTGAAATTGTTGTATCGCTTTATCGGAGGTTTCATTGATTATATCTTTCCTGCGATTACAAATGATGACCTAGATTATCTAATTAATTGTAAATTTAGCAACCACTAAAATTTTGAGATGCTAGTATTAGGTGTTATTTTAAATCCATTCATTATTCATTTTATGTATAAGATATAAAGTACTGATTGGGTGATTACTTCAGATCATCTTAAGAAGGTAATAATTTTCAAAACTTTAAAATATGTTTGTAGGTAGCAGATACCATTCTCCACCAAACCAAGACATGGTAGTAATTTTGTAAACGTGATAGATAGATAAAATATAAATACATTCATTTGTTGGAATGCGATATAGAAGTAATAGGTGTTATGCGATTTGGGAGATCTAACTAGATTATTTGAGGCCTAATCGGTAAAATTTATCATTGATCTATGTTCGGGATCAAAACAGATTGTGATAACTATTATCATAACTGAAATGGTACAATAAAATCAGTTTGACTTATGTTATATAAATATACAGTAAATTTTTATAATGAGAATGAACATAATTATTTTAATAGATCTAAACAAATCGACCTTCTATTTTTTACGTCATCTTCCAATGAGTCTTAATTGTGAAATTATTGTTACTGGTGATACCTACCAGGTGTTTGTAGTAGTTTGGTTCATCATCATATTGATCATCCTAAATATTTTCAGTAAAAGAAGCCAAGTAACATAATATGTTATTTACTTCCGTTAATTTCATTATTGCAAGATGAAATGAATAATAGGTAACGAACTTAATTTGTGGATTCATTTAGTTCATGTAGTAATAGACTTGTATAGATTTAGATATTATTATAAACAAATATTAGGCTAGCGACCTAAAGCAGTTGATTTTTTGAAAGGTTATGGACAACATTAAAGGAAACGGTGAAACGTTACCTAAACGCATTGGCAATGGATTCAAATTATTAAAGACGAAAACGAATAAAAGATTCAACATAGCAAGATATGGTATTACCTTGTATGTTTAAAATAATGATATGGTAACTACTATAAATTAACTTCTTACCAGATAGAAAGATTAATAGGATCAATTCAATTATACCAGAACGGTATCATTATTTGCTGCTGAAACATTAAAATGCTACAATGAGTTAAAATAGCATTTACGTCACTAACCTGTTGAATTATCAACGTCATAAAACAGTTTGTTGTTATATGAATCGAGCACCAACTTTAGTGAAAAAACAATGAAAATAGGAAAGATGATCAGTCAAAATACCAGCAGAACTTATTATGATGTTCATTAATGTTCTATCAGTTAATATAATCGTATAAAATCAATGTTTCATTTAAATGTGTATGAATTTATTATTTGACCAATATAAAATACTTCTAAGGTAATTTATTTAGTAATCGAAACAAATATCTTGTAGTATTTTGCTGCAGATTGGTTTCATAAATCTTCAATGCTATATAAATAGAACTAAAGTAATATACCTAAACTAATGTGTAATTTATCGTTCATTTTTTAATGTGATGACGATAGTAATTAATTTGATCCACTTTTAGTTAGATGATGAGGTAATTCAAGCTAATAACGTTTTCTTTAGCCTGCTTCGCATAATTCTAAAATTTAATTCAATGATATTTTTATTTTCGACAATCAATAGAAATGTAAAAGAAAGATTTATCAGGATTCATATTTTGATGATGTTGTTTGCTTTTTTAATTTCTTCTATATTTAAAAATATGTTTTAGTATAAAATGAGTTTATGATTGAAAATTAAATACAATGATATGTATCTCATTTAAATCATGCGCGAGATATTGCAGAATAATTTTAGAACAAAAATTCTTCTTTATTTAAAGGATGTATGATGGTATACTAATATTTACCAGCTGAACAGAGATATCGCTCATGTTTTCTTCGAGACCGTAAAATCATTGAATTGCATACCAAGGGTGTCGCTGAATTAGTCACCATTTACCAGATAAACTGAAAGTTCAGCATTTGAATAGTCCATCCGCCAAATCGTTTTGAACAACCAGAACAGCTGATTTACTAAAACGTCTTTATGAATCAAAGGAGACAACGTTTAAAAGAAACGTAACTTGATCACCAATGTAGAGCTGTATGTTGTGTTGTTTTTTTAGGGGAATGAGTCAATACTTCAATGACCATTCCGTTTGATTTGAATTTTCTCAGAATTAATTGTTCGGTGGATCAATTCAACATAGAGAATCAGACTACAACTCCATCTAATATTCGACTTTTAAAGTTGCATAAAACATATGGCAACTATATGGTTTATTTGTTAACGAGAATGGAGAGGTGTTAGTCTTAAAGAGCGAATCGAGAGTTATTTGCCCATAGAACGCAAGTAATTTCGCTATGTGGAAAATTCCATTATTAGCATAGGAGACTGTATTTTAAGGTTAATTTAAAATTCTTCTCGTAGGTTAGAACTTGTTAGTGAATCAAAGGATGGTATAACTACTTAACTCATTAATCATCGTTTCAAATCGAGAGTGTCATAAAACTAAACCGCTAATATCGCACTACTTTGTAAGTGTATTTTCCATTCTTGTCATCTATAGAGTATCCATAATGCATATGACCTCTAAAATTTCGTTACGTTAACTATTTACTTTGATAGAGTGTGACGGTAATACCCACGATGCCATTGTTCGAGTGTGAACATACCAAGCAAAGGACTGAATCACAAAAGAGCATTCGAAGTGTTGGGCCATGTTACACTGAAATTCAACATCCTATGTGTGTCTTACTAAATTAGTTGCAAATGTTTCTATTTTGCTTTTTGAATAGTAAATATGTTTACACATAGCCAGTATATGTACACTAGGATCAACAGAGTCACCAGAATATGCCTAAATTATGAATAAAATTAATAAATTAACCATAGCAGATGGTGATGGGGATGTATATCTGTTTTCTTGAGGGTCAAAACTAATTTATTATCAATGTATTTTCCACTGGGACACAATATTTTCAAATGATTTCATTTTTAAATGGGCAACTTTTTTCAAACGTGTTTGAATATTGTTATTTCTAATCCACGATTAAAAGAAAGTGAAGAGATAGTTTTTAAATAAAAGACAGAACATAAATTTCTTCAGCTAAACTAATTAGGATTATTGCGAATAATGCAAACAATGATTCTAAACATGAATTTCTGTAAATGTCTTTTTGTTGTGTTTTTACCTTTTCACCTTTTTACCAATTGTTTACTTAATTGGATAAAATTTGTTGTTGGTGTTATTTATCTATTTTTTAAGCTATTTTACCACTTTCCGTATTTACTTTCTACTCTGTTTACCTTTTGATCCATCAATTTCATTTAATTTTCACCTAACTTTTACCCATTACATTTTGAATTAATTTATACTTTTAACAACTATTATTCTTTAAATGTCATTATGAATTATGATTTTAATTTCACCATTCACCTAAATTTCATCATTATAATCCCCTTGTATTTTGCATACAAATTCGTTTAAGAATGAAGATATTATGTTAAATATGATAACTGACAATAATTTTGTCAACTATATTGAAACTGCTAACCAAATCCATATTCTAATTATAAACTTAAAAACTGTAATAATTTAATAATGAACCAAATTTCAGTGAGCTGATTGTAGATTTTAACATCTGAACGATAAGTCCTGGATAACAGAACCTTATTTTTTAGCATTAAAGCATTTGCGTTTAATAGTTTCATATATATTTACCTTTATGGATGAAATCATAATGGAGTTGAATAAATACCGTTTTTTCTTTGGGAATTTGTTGCTCAATTAGGTTTTATTAATTGTTTGACTGGCGTATCAGTAGGTTGTGCTTGATCCTTTAACTTAATTCTTTAAATTGAAAATTGAGAAATTGCTTTTAAAGGTTCACAAACGAAACAATATTTTTAATCAGAATAGCCTTTCTTCAACCAATAGTATTCATTGAAAAGTCGAGATTTTCGAGTATTGTAATTTAAAGTGAGCCATTTCAAAACGTAAATTGTTCGTTAAGATATTTAAAAATGGTGCATCGTGAGTTTTTGCATAAAGTTGTTCTCAAATGACGAAAAGGTTAGTAGCAATCTGAATAAAAATAGCCTTATAATAGTTTCATGTAAGCTTTTCCAGTTGCTAAAGGTAAAAATTCATCAAAATTTTAAGATTTTATTCGTATTAAACGATGCAGGCGCTGAAACTATAGTTAAACTATATAAACAAAGGTTAAGCAGAGTGGTTTTAACATCATATGGTATTCGGTATTTTAATCAATGGTGGTAAGCTATTATGCTTTTCAAACACGACGCAATAGAATTGTGATGATGTTGATTGGTGTGGTTTGGAAAACCACCATTTTTCTTCAATCCTTGATAAAATATGGATCATTTACTTTTTAATAAAACGATGGTCGCTGTTAGATCTAGTTTTAAAATGAACGACTTAGATTAAAAGTAAATATGGTAAAGACTTATTATTGGGTTCATTTTGGGTCAGAGATTTTGGGATAAAAGAAACCGTATTATCAGTTATAAAGCGCAGATGGGGAAGAGAATGTATTGATTCGATCCTATGATTTCTGAATCAAGTATCAAAGGCGATTTTGGGGATTGAGGTTAAAATGCAGCTAATGAAAGGTACAAGGGTTTAATTACACTAATGAAAAAACTAGGCATTCCAGAGAGGACGCGCCAGGTTTTAAATTGCAAGGATTGTTATACCATCATATATTTCAGGTGTACAAGTAGTTGTGATTTAACCTTAGGTTAGGAGTTTAAAGGAATGAACGGAAATGGTTTATTTATATGAATTTTATTTAAACGAACTTTAGAATTTTTATTAAAACACATATAAACATGTTTTAAACGTCAGATATTTTTTATTATATGTAATAATTAAATCATGAGTTCATCACTATAGGGCGATACTTATATGATATTTTAATAAATAGTGTTTTTTCAGGTATTTTATTTAAACACAGGTGATTTTAAATAACTTTAACAAAGAAATAAGTGGTTTTTGTGTTTATTATTTAGCAAGCGAGTTATATAATATAAAAGGTTATTTGTATAGGAGTTAATATATAATAAACACATGATGATAGAGAATGAGCTAAAATACATTAATACAATTAAGAAAAGTACTTTATGTTGTTTATTATCATAATTTCATCATCTGTCTTCATAGGATAAATACATTTTGGAGGATTTCAGTTTTTTTATGAAGGGGAATTAATCAATGACGACATCATTGTTAAATTATTAGGTCTCGCCTATGATTTTTCATGGCAATGAATTCACGAATGGAAAATGATGTAATTTGTGATTAATATAGACATTTAACACTTAACTAATCAACAGAGCTTGGGTTCCGTCCTAACAAAAGCTGTAGTTAAATGTTTGTCTTTTAATCGATATTTTAGAATAATAAATGTAATACTGTGAAGGAAGTATATTTTTAGCCCTAGTGAAGGATATTTACAAAGAAGTTTTCACCTTTCTACCTACCTAATTTAATCGCTAAAAATTTTTTCCATTTTGATTAGGTGCATTTAAAGTAGCAAACTTTACAAATATTTAGTAGTATTCTTTTGAAAGCAATAAAACTATTCATTTCTACACTTATTTCTATCCAGAATCCAAATTAAATCAATAATTCTTTATTTTCATTTAACTACCGAATTTTCGTTAAACTCGTACGACAATTATTTCTATCTTACAACATTTTAAATGAAACATGACAAGTCAATATTAAATCATGACCCATCATATCAGTATCATTGACACTCTCACATATTGTGTGCGTTGCAAAAGAGGAATTATGCTTACATACTTTAATGCTTTATTCACTTTCATTTTTGTGTCTTTTGTTTTTTCAAACTTTTCATCATTCCTCAAGACTTTTTTACCCTCTTTTTTCATTTTTTTTTTTTTGATTTTTTTGATTTTTTTACATAAAAAAATATGTCACTAAACTTTGTAGAAGGAAAAGAAGTGTACATGTTTACAATATTACCAATAGCTTTAACAAAACTATAATTCTACATTAGCAGGTTTCTTTAACAATAAAACATAAATCATATGACTAATAATGAAATCACAATGCTAATCTAAATGAAAGAAAACTAAAGGAAAACAACTATTACATGATCAATCATTTGTTAACCATGACATGATGAATGTCTTTCGATACGATTACAAGGAATTGATTACACTTTTAGTTTAAAAATTTAATTCCAAGAAACACCTAAATAAGATGGTGTAGCAAACCAATTATTGTATAAGTAAACACCACATCCAATTGGGCATGAACAGAAATGTCTTGTTGTTGTATTTACACAAACCAATTATCCATTTAACCAAGGATGATTCAGGTATATGGTAAAACATGCAAGGAAAGCCTAATCATCGACATAAATATCGCTATTAAACCTAAAGTGTTTACAGCCATTTTCTTGCATGATTTACGGCGCATCCAATTATGTTACAACTGAGGATTCATATAGGTGCTGCAACAAATCGTAATCTATGAAAGAAAAGGAATCTTTGAATCAAATTAGCAACAAGATCATACACATTGTAGATGCCATTGATCCAAAAGAAGGAGATGGTTGAGATGTTCAGCAAAGAATCAAAACCAAGTCAAAGAAAGAACATTTATAAGCAGTGTCACAATATATTTTTCATTCAAAGTCATGACATAATCCAATTTACATATACCATGATAGGAGTAAATTTTCCCTTATTTAGCAAATATTAGTAATATTTACCTAATAATCAGATCCTTAAATATCTACTAGATTCATTTGTCTCAACTTATCCCTTTTATATAAAAATACTTACACATACCCATACCCCATTATTTTTTCTGGAATATGAAAATTTTAGTTGAAATTAAATTTAATTCAGAGGTTTTATGACCCTTTCACACCTTCAAAACAGACCTACATATCACAAACTCATAACACATATATAGACATAAGAAATTGTTAATTTTTCTATTTTTAACTTATAACCACTTAAACATATTAAATAACTTTTAAAAATGAAGGATCCCAACCCATATTTATGTAGCACTTTACTTTGATGTTGCAAGAACAGAGTACAGAACTAGAGCTGCATTTATGTGAAATGATGAATATATGCATATAGAACATAATTTTGACCTAACAATAGCCCCAAATGAATAGCAATAATTTTGTCTAAAAATTTATAGGGCAAAATTTTATCTTTATCACTAAATAATTTTTGTTTGTGCTTTTGAGCATATTCCTATAAATGTAGCAGTAAATCGATCACTTTAAAATGGAGAGATAAAGCACAAAATTGTCCATAATTGGTAATTTACCAACTACCACTATGATGACACTTTTCCTTTGGATCTAGTAAACTTAGGTCCTTATATTACTAGTATAATCTCTATTGTTGCTAGTAGTGCCTTTATTGTTATTATTTTTGATCCCTAAACCTTAATATTGTTATTATCGAAATGGCACCGTTGGTTGTTAGGTCGCTAGATTATATTAACTTATGACTTTACAGAAGGATAGTTTTTTCATTTGTATCATTGAATAATTTTTCATTTATAACAACATGTTTTCTGCTGCTTATTTCGAATGCACCATTTCTTCCTTTCTTTTTTCGCTTTTTATCGTGTTTCATAACATTTGGTATCGTAGCTTGTATTCTAGGTTTTTTCACCTAAAACAAAGTTGCAGTTTCATCATCACATGTTTTTCTATATGCCTAACTAAATATTTACTTGTCGTTTATGACCAAACTTATAAAGCCTATAAAAATCTCTTGATTGCTGTTCACCATAGTTTCACAGATACTATTTGTGTTAGGTTTATTCAAATTGCACCTCATCTCAAAGAGGTGACCATGGGAAAATAGTCAAAATTTCCCCAGGCATGATTTAATCATAAGCAAGTTGGTAAAAGTTTTAATTTAGGTTTTTCATATCTATTTTAGAAATGAAGATAAATAATGACATGTCATATCAGACAAGTTATATCTATTTGTAATTCAACCCATAATTAGCCGCCATGAGATTGGGCATCCTCATCTTGAAGAACCAACTGTGTCGACCCAGGTATTTTAACCATTCAGTAGGGCTACCACAAATTTTTAGATATTGAAATATCCAAAGTCACAAAAATATTTAGTTTCAATATCAACTTCCGCAATAAAGAAATGGTATTTTTCTTCAAATCATGTAGAATTATTGTTAAGAAAATCACTTGAAGTGATTCCGGCATATTGAAGATATATATATATTGGGTTCCAAAATTTCCACTAAAAATAGTTCAACAATTGTTAAAGCCCTCGTGATTATTTCACTGCACTATGAAGACAATAAAGGTGTTGCTATGCATCAAAATTTCAAGACAGCATCAATTTTTCTCGCAAAGACAAAAAGAAATATTAAGCTGAAGAAATTGAAGATAAGATGATGGTTTAAGAAAGTCATGAAATCATTATGGATGTTTCAAGAATTTTATGAAGAAAAACAAGGTTTGAAGGAAGCGGTTTACACCAAGTACAAGAAATGATTCCTATTGCTAAATTATAGAGGAAATCATGATGACAAATAAATTTTAATTGGATTTCAAAATTGAATATTGGATGGAAGACCCAATTATTCCAAATAATGTCATGATAACTTGACAGGTGATCCTGTATTACGGATACTAAGATGATAAATATTGATTTGAACAGCAAAACACAATAAAAGGTATGCATTGAAATTTAGTGCATTTATATAAGAGTGTTTATATGGTATTACCGGCTTTTTCCGAAAAAATTATTACCTGTCAAGTTTTTTAATAATGAAAAGATAAGACATTATGAGGATAAAAATATCAAATCTTCTTTATTCAATTCGATAAATCTCAAAAGGTTCAAAGGTGACACATGAGGACTTTAAAAATTGAACATAGTGGTAATCAGACATTCTAGAGGAACAAGGACGATGATGTTTTCAGGGAATTTGGTTGACAACATAACGTGAGATTTAAAGTTTGGGAACTGAATTGCTTAGCGAATTTGTTAAAAGAAAATTGAATGAAACAATGGTAAAGTGTTTACCACTCATATCTATAAATATGAAGCGTTACGTTTCGAGTTGTGCACAAACCTATGTTGATACCACAACAATTAAACAGTGTTATAAAAGGAAGTCACGTGCTTCCTATAGAAAATACACCAAAGATCATATGGCCCTTTGAAGAAATTATTACAACAGATCAGAAGAGAAGAAGTAGCATCATGCGAATTTTAAAAGAAGAGAGGATATGCTACCAGAACTCAACGCTAGAGAAAGAAATAAAAGAGTCTACCATATCGTAACGTATTAGCGACCAGCCTTCTTAAATTATCAAGATAGAAAACGACACAGCATCGTATAATAGCAATAATGAAAGCGATTGATTCTGGGCACCAATAATTTTATTCATTGTATGGCAGCTATGAATTGAATTTCTTCCTTAGTACCTAGCAATTACAATGCCTATAACGATGCAAAATGAGGTTATAACTTTTGGAAACCCATAATATTGAAGCTATAATACAATAAGTATTACATTAATAGTCTAATGCTTTTCCATTCTCCAATGAGCTTTCTATTACTGTACTAGTGATATAAATGTTACACCCCAGACTAAGAGATTTTAATTTTTGTAAGAAATTTCTTTAAAATGTTTTTTCGTACGAAAGGAAGTTCAATTGCTTAGTATTGAAGAGAATTATAGCGATAATAAAGTCTAATTTCACGAAAAATATTCAAGAAAGAACAAATGATATGGAATTAAGTAATTATGCTCAGTTAGAAGTTCCCAAGATCAAACAAATCATTTCACCCATATTTCTCTCAATCTCAAAAAGCAGTTGAACAATCAAGGTGTTCTAAAACGTTACCAAAGGACTCTCATCTATTTACTTGTTTTCAATAATATTTTTCCAAACATTGCCCTCAAATTATCCAAACCAAAAGAGAAAATTGAACTAATGATTGTTAAATGTTAGAGGTCGGTATATAATTAAAACTAGTCAAAGTTTCAGCCTCCAATAGTATTGAAAACAATATGATGTGATTATGAACATGTGTCATTACGTAGGAGCTCACAGCCACTATTAAAACATTAACTTTCCTATTCTGTGATTTAGAATTATTGACGAATTTACTTGAGCGTATTTATTTTACCAAGTTATATTTCATTCAAGATATCAAATAAGAATAAGATTGAAGATTCCAAGAAATTTTAAATTACAACAAGTTTAATATGAATAATATGCTTTTTTCCTTACCAATTCACTCTTCTAAATTTTACAATATGAATCTTATTTTCAAACCCCTTCCTCAGAAAATTTATTTTAGTATTTTTTGATGATATACCAATCTGTTGTTAGGTCTGCAATGATCATGTCTAACATGTTGATAGGGTGCCTGGAACTATTGATATAAACAATATATGAAAAACTTCCAAAATGTTTTGGAGAACAAGAGGTGGAATATTTGGTTTACATTAGGTCCTTAAAGGTGTTATGCAGACCCTAACAAAATTAAATCTATTAATGAATGGAAAGTCCCCACAAATACAAAGCAGCTAATAACATTTTTTCGAAGAACAGTATTGTTTAAAGTTTTTCGAAGAACTATGGGAGAATAAAAGACCCTGAAGAAAATTCATCAAGAAATAAGGACATTCATGGACTCTGAAGCAACTAAGGCTTTTGAATATCTTAGAGGCAATGCCTAGTATGGTTGGTTATGCCGTACTTTGTAAAAACATTTATTGTAGTAGATGCCTTGAGAAATGAATGGTGTTGGTTAATGCAAGAAGGAAGACCGCAACATGGAAAAGTTATTCAACCAAAGGAAAGTATTTACACAAAAAGCTGTTTAGAGAAGGAACAATTATTGGCGACCAAAACAAAATGGTGGCGCACCACTAAATGGGAAGACACTTCATAAAAACCGATCATGATAGTCACAAATACTCTTTGGAACAAATAATATCCTTCAAAGAGAAGCAAAATGGTCTCAAAGATGTGGGGTTATCACATTGAAAATCATCTACAAAAAAGAGAAGATAAATTTTCAGAGTACCTCGTTAGTTGGCCATATGGACAATGATTTCTTCCATTTATATTATCCAAACAGATTGGATAGTCAAGAAGGGGATGAATGAAGAAGGATGAAGAACTACAACACCTGTTCAAAGTTACAGTAAGATCTTTCAGACATATCCGATAATATTTATTCGGGAAAATGATTAATTACATATTAAAGATCACTTTAGTTTTAAAGAATTAACGAAAGAAAAATATTCTTTGGTTTCGTTACTTTAGATGACATCGTGATTTTTAAAATTTCACAGAAAAAGAAATAATTTTTTCAGTCACAGCACGTCGATATTCAAATTGTGTGATTGAATGTTTGCTTCAACAAAACAAAGTTGAGACAATTAAGACCTCAGGTATTTCAAACCCTTATCCATTCCAAGTCATCATGATGATATCTTTCAATGGATTTTATCATAGGTTTACCTAACCAAGTGAAAAGAGTCTTCATCACGTGCAGAAGGATAGTTTTACCAACGTACACTTTTAAAATAGTCCATTTAGCAAGTAACAATTGCAACCGCATTTATGGAAGAACTTAAAAGGTACATGGAAACCAACATATTGTATGACATAGATCCAGTTTTTGTTGGAAATTTTTTTGCATGAATTATTTCTTTGTTTGGGTATTCAACCATTGGTAGCCAGTCCATTTACCTGGCAAGATGGGTCAAACCGATAAAGTGGAATGTTCCTTGGATGACATCTTTGTTGTTTTGTATCCGAGCAACAAACACAATGGGTTGAAGGTTAGCTTCCAAATAATGTGGTAACACTTCCTTCTATTTGCAAGAAAATGACCTCATTTATGGAAATTATGATATCATCCACCATCCATTTGGTCTACATTAAGAGAAAATTATGTTTAAGAAGTGAATATCACATTGAAAATCAAATGTCGTGTCTTCCAATTACGTTGGATAAATTTTAATTTGGCACAAAATCTAATGAAACAACAGAACAAGACGAATATATAATTTTACAGAGATCAGTTTATATTAAAACATGCAAACAATGTCCTCAAGAACTAAATATTTCGCTAAAGTATCATGGTCTCACAAGGTGTCATAAAATATTGGTATGATAAAGTACAAACGAGCGCTTTACCGTGTTATCTAACAAGATCATGCTTAAATAATATAGGTGACAAATTGTTCAAATAAATATTTTAACACATGATATGAAAATTATATCAGAATATGAATTATTACAAAGAATTTAATAAATACGAATTGATTGTATCATAGTATCTCATTAAGGAAAGAACGAACCACCCAAGATCACATGAGTGAGCGAGAATTTTACGTACACCAGAGTTACCTGCCGCTAGAGGACAACATTTTTTATGAGAGGCACGCATCCCTATATTACTAGTGTAGTCCTTATTGCTAGTACTTTTTTGTTATGCCTGTAACCCCATATATTGCTATTAGTTGTGCCCTTACATATTATTACAGTCACAGATTATAACCCAACGGATTCCTATAGCGGTGTTTATTTATTTTTATCATTGAAGAATTGTTCGTTTATGTAATGCAGCAGGTTTCTTGGAAGTGGCTGCTTTTCAAGGCGGATCTCTTTTTTTCCTATTATTGAGCCACTATAATCGTGAAACGTGATGGCGGTAAATCCATTGAAACCCTCCCAATGTTTATTTTGAATGGATAAAGGCAACAGATTCGTAGGTTCAAATTTTCAACTTTATTTTGTTACAAAACCAAATTTCACCAATAAATTCTTTGAATTAAATTTAAGGCTATCCGTTGAAAATCTTTTACCAACCATGAAGTTTTTTAAATCCTAAATGTACTATTACGAGGTAACTTCAAAGAATATTTTTACCTTTCTGAAATTATTAATAAAGACATAAGTGATATTTATTGATAAGGAATCATTTTTCCAACTAAATTTATCAAATGCACTAGGATCTTTAATGTTAATTTTAATATCCATGTTTGTTCATCATTCTTCTATTCCTCCTTTATTTTAAGCATTCAATTCAGTTGACAATAGAATGGCAAAAATAAATTCCTTCATGATCCTCATCCTTTCTTGAGAGCACCACAATAACTTAGCTTCCATTTTTGTAGATGATTTAAACAAACAATATCTTTATGACCCATTTACATATTTAAGATAGTCTTTATCCAAAAATTATTTAACACTATCATGATATTTTTACCTTGAAGGTATTCCTATTAGGTAAGTCTACCATTCTTAGCATACAACACTTCCTTCTTTTGATAAATACTTATGTAAATATTTTCTGACTAAACAATATTCGAAAAAATGTGTCTTATCATTGAACAATACGAATTAGCATTTCCAAGGCATGAAATTTTCTAGAATAAATGTTTTTTAAAACCGCATAGTTAAGATAGTGTATCATAGCACATTGCCTCTTTATGATGACTGTATGTCTAGTTGGCAACAAGAGTCCATGCGAATGGTATTTTTTCTTATCAATGCTAGCAGAGGTGATGTTATTACATAAGACTTAAAAAAACTTTTGATAATAAATTAGGGAATTTTATGTTCAGCTTACCCTAAAGATAATTTACAATTGCACTTACTTTACGAGAATCACGATACTGTTTAACAGATATGAAACCAATAAAACCTATTATGAATTAGCGGAGACAAAATGTATATGAGGGTGAGAATACGATTCGTTTCAATGTCTTCATTTTTATTACTAAATTATAATAACATAATAACCTTCACCTAATTTCTTAGGGATTAGGTGTCGTTCTTTCCCCTTAATCAAGGATGTTGTGAGTCCAATCATGTTCTAAACTTCTTCAAATTTTCTTCAAGCACTTTTGCATGTTTGTAGGGTCTCAGTTGTCAGGGAAAATGACACATATGGATACCGGCCTCAACATGATGCCTAATTTATGGTGTTTTTATTGATGTTCGATCATGAACTCGTTCTGGAACTTACGCAGTATGTTATTACGAGTGGTGTTGAATGCATTTATTTTTCCGTCCACAAATATTATAGTGGATTTGATCAGCCACACAATTTAGCTTCCATATTTTGTTGTCGTCAATTTATTCTCGCCTTCGCTTAAACTGCTTGAACTAACTTTTTGCGATTCTGGCGAGACAATTCTGATCCAAGACCTGGCGTAGTATAATCAAGCAGATCCAATTTTGTCCCCACTAAAGTCTGAATCATAGTGGTCTGACCAAGATGAACACCTAGTTCGCTTGATATTGAGTCCAACTTGAGTCCCTTCATACCTTAGAACCTTTTGTAGCATAACAATTTTTCATACAGCTTGCAACAAATTTTATAGGAATCGAACAATAAATGAGAGACGAATCATAGTAATAAGTAGATAACATTTCCACAAGTTAAGTATTTGCCAGCATCATCAATTTCTTCCTTCTGCACGTGATTTAAGCTTCAAGTTTTGTTCATTTAGTGTTATGATTGCGTATTCATCCATGTTAAAATTTTTCAAAAGACCCTAATGTACTTTTCGAGAAATAATTACAAATTTAGGATGTTGAGTTACTTTAATACCCAGATAGTAATGAAGAACTCAAATCAGTTGCTTCAAAACCTTTTCATCTTCTTTTCTTTATGGATGCAATATAAATCTTCATTGTTTATTTTTTATCAAAAGACAACATTCATATGTCATCGCCAAAGATAACTGTTTAATCTTTTCTGTACTAAACAATTTGTATCATCGAGATCAAATGTTTGAATCAAGTTTTAGAATATGTTTCATATCATACCAAGCTCGTAGGGTTGTTTACGTTTTTCCACATGATTTATAAGTTTGGTATACTTTTTGTTCTTTGGGCCATTCATATCAACCTTTCCTGTTGGGAGCATGCAACTTCTTCTTTAGATATCCATTCTAGTTAAGCTACATCCATCCTGATGGATTTATCCTTTCTGTTGTTAGGACAAAGAGTGTCCAGATGGTGTCCATTTTGTTGTGGGCAGTCAAAACTTTTCATATTGCTTCCTGTTTATGTGTGCAAAATTTTTGCCACAAGCTTTATTTTCAAGGAGTCATCCGTTTTTGTACTTGTTCTTAAAGACCCATCACATACCAATTGTCATTTTTAAAGGAGGATCAAATCAAATTTTCCATATTCTTGTCAAGGCATCATATACTCCTTTTTTCATCACTTCATTCCATTCATCATGAGTAATGTAATTATTTGAATGAATGAACCATGATTCCATTGTGTCCTAATTTATGTTATAAGTAATATTCATACTTTTCAATAGTGGAATCAATATCTACATCACCTTCACCATTTTGTTCCAGTAAACTTCTGTTCCTTTATTTCCAACCTCACCAGACTAACATTTTCTAGTGTCTTCACCATTTGGGGGACCTTTCTAAGATTGCTCAAAGTACCTATTCGATCAGTTGAATTGAATCACACTAATATCTCAATTTTGTCAACGCATCATTCAAGGAGTCGTCATCTCGGTTATTATTTCGCCATGTTGGGGAGAGAGTGTCGAATGATTCATAGATTGATTTAGTATAGAACCGCTTTCAATATGTGAAATTTGACGTAAATTTTCTTGAAAATACTTTTCTGTGTGAATCTAACAGGTGATCAAGTTGTCGTCAACAACCTTGTTAGTCTTGGGAGATTCATGAATATTACATCTTTTTATTACAAACTTATTGACTTTCTACTATAGAGATGATACCTTTGAGGTGCTTTTCGAATACCCCAAGAAGACATTAACCTTTCTAGCACCAAGTTTATTCCTTTAAATTTTGTGCACGTGCTGTGGAACTAAAATATTCTAATGTTTTATCAAGGAATGTGTAACCATGCCATTTACAAGGCGATTTTTGTTTTTGATTCAATTTAAGCGACACCTAATATTTATGTATACAAACATAGAATTGAATCATTTGAAACACCGAATTTTTACATTATTAAAAAATCATAGCTAAACCATATTTGAAATTGTCCTTGTTTATTCTTTCTTCAATTACACCATTATGTTGTATTATAGGTGTTTGATGTTTGGACTATTGTTGATGAAGATAATTTTAAAATTATTTTGAAGTGCTCTTTCCATTATCAAAGAGCACAAGTCATTATGATTTTGTATAATTTTCTAATCCATACATGAAAATCCTGAACATTTAAAACCACCAGATTTGTTCTTCAATAAGTAAGCCTAACAATTTAGCAATCATCAATAAATGTCATCACATATATATTTCCATTTATAGTAATAATAAAGCACATGTCATGATAAATCTGAATGAACAAGCTCAATTTTTCATGTCTGAATGGCAAATCATGAAATGGTTTTTCTGCTTATGCTTTCCAGAATATGGGTTACATCACACACAGAAGTTTCTAGGAATTAGAACAATTAACACTATTTTTCTTTAAACTTAAAGGTCGCTACAGGTTAAGTGTCCAAACATAGCACATAAAAAGACTTGAGGAATGTACCTTTCATCAGATGTGAATTGAATGCAAATTTGTACATGAGCAGAGAACCCAGCCTTTCAAGAGTCTTTCCTTCTTTCATTCCCTCCATGACAAGTGAGACATTTTGATGTTTTCTATGACCTCAAACTTTCCATAAACATGTGGAATGGAGTGCTCTTGTCACATGACCATGACAACAAGTTTTCTCAACTTGTGGAGGTATAGAACTCTGCAGAAGATGACGAAGACCAAACAACTTAAGCTCGATTATGCCAAGCTCGATGGTTTAGGTTTGGACGTATTCGCAAAGGTACTACATCAAATTTGCTTAAGAATTCCTTTTAAAAATAAACTTTTCTAAATTTCATGTATATATTGCCTCTAATCTAGCAACTAATCATTTCTTCCAAGAAGAAATGAAACATCAAACACATCTTAGTTACTCCATTGTTACAACAAAATGTTAAACATAATGAGGATCCGTGCTTTAATTATTCACCATGATTTTTATTTTTTTCTTGATTTTTCATCTAATTTTATCCTGTAAGGTAGCTATATGTAGATGCATCTGCGCGATGGCTGAAAATGATGCATTTAAAAGATCAGACGCTTGATTTTGTCTGCCTTCTTCCTTGAAACTTTGTTCTTCTTCCTTTTCGCTCATTCTTCCTCAAGAATAATTTAACATGACTCCCCATCATGTGCGAAAGTTTACGTTCTTCTTATATGATGTAGTTTACCTTTAAAATCATTCTTTCTTTTCAACAACTTTTTTCAAGGAATCAAATAAGATTTTTCAGAGGTTTTACTATTTTTATGGTTTTTTGGTGACATAATGTGGAGACAAGGCGAATGCCTTGCATATGCTATGAGAGTGGTATACAGTCTTACATTTAAAGTTTTAATGTCGTGTATGATATTCATATTTAAAATACAAAGAGGTTCATCATTTTTCAATTCAAGACCGTTAATTAACTATTAATTGAACAATTTAAGTTCAATGTGAGTCATAGTAGTTCTTTAGTTTGCTCATGCTTCTTATAGGCATTTGAAATGGTGTAACAGAAACTCACATGTCCATATTTATTGAAATTGCAAAACTGCTTTCATGCCCTAGTTCTTGCTTTCCACAGTGACCATATCTCCTTGTTTGCATGGGTCATAGTGAAGGTCCTTTCTCCTTCCTTCAAATCTTTCCATAGCTCATTAAAATGAGAGTGTGGCCGATTTTCCAAGATAATTCACTTATAGTTCTCGTCAGAGAAAAATCCTACAAATAGAGGACACCATCTTGAAGAAAAATACTTTGTCATTACGTAAAACTCAATTAAAAAAAGAAAAAGTTTTTTTTTTTTTTTTTTAAAAAACTTTGGGGGGAAAAGAGAGGTATTATCCGGGGAGGTGTTTTTCTGTGTTTTAAACAAGGGTGGTATTTTTCTGGGAGGCGCTTAGAGGAGGTTATTGTATGTGTTTCATGGGGAGGCCAATCAGAAAATTTAGAACAAGAGGTCGAATAAGAAAGAGACACACAGAGAGAACGACAGGGGACAGAGGGGAGAAACGAGTGAGAGGAAGAAGGAGGTATGGGGGGAGAACACTGTGAGTGGGAAGAGGCCATGAGGAGGAAGGAAGGAGGGGATGGGAGAGCTGCGAGCGGGGGAGGAAGGAGTGACGCGGGGAAGCAAGGAGAGGAGTGTACTAGTGGGGAAGAAGATGGTGGGAGGACCGAGGGTGAGTCATGAGATGATAATGAGGGGGGCGGCGGTGGTTAAAGAGGAAGCGGAGACAGGAAGGTACTTATGGTCGGGTCATAGAGGACGGGGCCTTGAGGTGAGGTCATTATGTTGAGGGCGGGGTTGAACAAGGTGAGGGTGGCGAGAGGAAGTGGTGATACTTAATGTATGGGAGTGAGGGAATGGTGAGCATGTGAGACAGAGACCCAGATGATGAGAGAACGAAGTTTGATACGAGAACTTTATGAGAGCTATGATGATGTGGTGATGAGAGGAAAAACATTTTTCAATAAAAGAACGGATGTAGAGTTGAAAAATATTTTATAGTAGAAAATTAATGCAACAAAATGACACAAAACTTGCAGAAAAAATGTGTATTATTCTAAAGGTTTAGAATTTGGTGGAGAAAGAAAGAGAACAACAGGAGGAGTAAAAAAACAAATTGAATGGCCAATGACATTTTTCATTCAAATATGAGGAGTTACATCAAACACAGAATGCTAAAAATAGACCATTTTATACTACGATTAGTGATAAAGAATTTTAAAACTAAATACAGCGGAGGTGATGCTATTAGGATTTATTTCAACACCGTTTCTTATTTACTAAATTACACATATATAATTCACCAACTTTTAGACGGTAACAATTTATAGCATCATTTTTCACCTCATGATTCATGATTGCTTTTATGGCCTTGGGCACTCATTCCTACAGATTTCAGACAAAATTTACAAAGAACAACAGCTAGAAACCTACACGTAGCATGCTCAGACCGTATGTTATTAAAGCGAAATGCGATGTGCTAATAAAAAATCATTAAAATAGCATATAATTTCGCTTTTGAGTAATAACATGGTTATTCAGGTAATTCAACCACTTAACCCTGTGGCCAACCGTTTTCCAATCGACCTAAACTACTTGAGGAGTATAAAAGCCCCCGCGGTATGGGCTCATGAGAGAGAAAATTATCAATATTATACTGTTGGAATCCCAATTAAGTCCTCTGACTTATGTTTCATCTTTACCATTGTTGTGAACTTGTTTTGAGATGTTCATTTCATATGTCATCTTCAAGGCACCTAAGGAACTTAAAGTATACAAAGTGGATGGATCCGACGATGAATCGTCTTTAACATTTAAATGATTCAGGTGATTCCTCCACTTTTTATTACTATATGCTATTCATAATAGTTGCATAACCATTTGTTCTAAATTCACGTATAGTATCTTCGTACATGTGAAAATATTGTTATTTAACATTTATTATGTTGTTAATGTTTATGCGATTCTTCAATAACATTTAGGTAAGATACATATTATAAAACTAGATTTTTGTGCACGTTTTCTTGGTTTTTAGGTTACGAATAGCATGTTGTCGAAGTCGACCATGATTCATATCAAACGAGACCTATAAGAGTTTAGGATTCATTCACCAGTTTTTATTAAATATGTAGTTGTGAGTCCTTTCGAATAGTGTTTCGACCGTGAGTGTTTAAACTCAACAACCTCCTTCAGGGAGTTATTTCAACAAAATCGAGACCTTAATAAAGGAGATAATAACATGCCAGTGCATTTAATGAGTACGACAAAGTCATCCCAAATATGGAACCCCTTTCTGAATAACTTACAAACTTTGTAACTTCAGTATACCCCACGTAAAATTTCTAAGAAAATTAGCTTTTCTTTGTAGACTTTGGGTTACTTAATAGATAATTCGGAAAATCAAGCACCGTCAACTTTGAAGCGTTGACCCACCAAATCCTTCCTGACACAATAAATCCCAACAACCAACGATGTGACCGAAAACACACTTGTTGATTCAACCTAATCTTGAAATTGATAATCGTCAACATTTCAACTAGGTGAGCAGATGACCAATTTTTCAGGAACAAGCATCTAAAATCATCCAAGTACACCTCTTTAATAATATGCTTGATGTTGTGAAGGGCGATGATGTTGTCTGCTGAAACTTAGTCTTCAGCATTTAAGACCAAAAGCGTATCTTTCAGAAGAAAATTGCGACAAATAAGCGTGCTTATGTCGATCTTTCTGATGGATAGTAATTCCATATCCTGAGAAACCGCCTACAGCGAGAAACTAATTACCGACACACCTGAACAATAATTCGAATCAATAAATGGTGATGTAATTATCTTTGGACACGTTTATTGGTTCTAAATCATCAGGTCCTAATTGTTCCTTGTTTTCATTCATGAATAGTGATTTGGAAACCCATCATTAAAGTGAACAGATAAACAACTCACTATAAGCTTTCCACCTCAACTTTGATAGATGCTTCTCAGATTAGATCTGATGGTCACTTTTGTTAAAGGCGCTAGCGGCGTTTTTTGGTATGTCTTGATTCCTTCACACAACAGATGGACTTGGTATTTACTTTCATAAGACAGTGCGCGAACACATCCTCAAACTTTAAAGAGACCAGATAAATTCAATCTTTCAGCGATTATTCACTCAATGAAGACATATTCTTTCATAAATGGGGATCCTGAAATGTTCACCTGGGATAGTTAAGAACACATTGCACCTTCAAACATAATCACAGCAGTTAAAGTGGTTCAGGACTGGGTGAACAGACTGTGATATTGTTAGCATTTAAAATTGACCTGTAACCCTGTTTAAATAAGGTAAGGTGAAGACGATGATGCAATGATCACGTATTTTTACACTGAAGAATTACTTCTTGGTGATGGCTTCTTCAGATGGAAGAATGTTGAAATCTCGTAAGGAATACCATGCCTGTGTTTGTCATCACCATTCAACCCTCCATGAAAGAGAAGCGAATGGACTCATATCTGGGTCATTATGTCGATAATAACCAACTGGCAGAATGGAAAGTCCTATTCCACCCACTGACCGTTAATGTAGAAGCGAAGGTCCATGGTCCGAAAATAATGTAGTTCAAGAACTTAATAGGAGCCCTAGAGACGAAATTGTATTTATATGAACAGAGAGGTAATATCAGCACTCATCAAGGAATATATCCAAATTTTCCAAATTTCAACAGTGACTTCATTATTCAATTTTGGGATAGTTGTTTTAGAGGTATTCGTTTCATAGGACAGACAAACATATTCCATCAGAATAATCTTCCTTTTCTGTGTAGGAAAAATAATCAAATAACGAGGATAAAATAACATCCATTCCCATAAATTCGCCTCAATAAGGTTAGTTCAAGTTTACCAACATTTCAACTTACATATGCTTTTTCTAACATAAAGTGTGTCGACAATACCATGCGTTTGTAGAATGACTAACAATGGTGGCAGTAAGAGTAGTGATGAACATTTACGAGGATTCAATTGTTCTTCAATATGTGAGACATTGCACATAAAGTACCTCATCAAACGACCGTTCTAATAATGTTGTTGTATTTTGGGACATGATTTAATATAGCATCCATAATAGTGGGGAGTTCTTTTAAAATTAGACATACCAAACAATAACAAGATTAATTGGATCAATATTTCAATAGCAATACAAGCATCATATGAGCGACAAGACCAGAGCATCAATAGACACAGCACAGCGATACCGGCACCGCATCATAATAAGAACCGTATCCTTAGCATTATTAATCGCCGCGCACGTAGACAAGCATATCCTATATAGGCTCAATAGTAGTCTGAAGGCGAAGCGCCGTAGCACCCATACCCTCGTCAAGCCCCAAATGCACATAATCACGGATCTTTAAGATATCTCACAAGAGCACTCATCATGATACATATTTGATGTGACCTTCTTCCTGGCATTTATAGAGCCTTGATTGATTCTCACAACAACAACCATTTGTTGTGTTCTTTAAAAGCAAGGTCAACAGTTTCGAACTAAAGAACTCGCAGTTAACAGCATGTATCCTAATCTTAGTAAAGGTGAGTAAGATGGTTCTGATAGCAACTTGTAGCGTGAAATTACCATATTTTTGTTTCGACCTCACCATCAGCTATTAGACTTATTTATTACTTTTCCCATTTCGTTCTTTCTTGTTATGATTCCTTCTTCTTCTTCTTTATTGTTGATTTCTATATGAAGATCAATGATATTTACCTAAAAATACGAGAAGGCGATGACCAACAGTAACAAATGATTAGAAGAAGTATATTACAGACAATTATTGCATCAGACTACAGTGAATACCAGTCATCAGATCGATCCAACAAGTCCATCACCATGAGGACCGTTTAGTTTAATAAGTTCAACTTGAGCGCAGTATATTAGAAAATAGCTACGACACTAACGAATATATCAATTCAGCTTGTTGGCCCTAAAATGGCTCGCCTTTGTAAAATACCCTAGAGTAGGGGATAACCTTAGAAATATATGACCATAGATTTCAAACCATTCCAAAAGGAATTATCTAGGAATATGAGCTTTAATAAGTCATTATTTCTCCGCCATTCTGAACAAGGATTTAATGTGGGTTGTGTCATCCTTTAAAATTAATATAGAGTTCAACGATTACAACAAGAGTAGTAAACTGAAAATGGTTTAGAAATGTAGAAGCGTATTCTCCAAATGTAGCAAATCTTCTCTTTACCAACTCATCGTACCATTTACAGCATTTTATCAAAGGGAAGAAGAACACCCCAACTTAACTGACCTGCTTATCAGGAGTTAGATGAATACTGTAGAGTGGTTAGCATATGGGTCAGCTTGTTCCCTCTATTCTTGTCTTCAGTTTTGGAATGTTTGAGGTGGTGTTTGTAGAACTTGAAAGCATTCTTTATCATGTCGCACCTGGGATCATTTGTCGACTTTCAAATCATGTCTAACATTGCCGTAAGGTAAATGAGGAGGAGATGGAGGATTCCATCCCCAGACAGATTCCCCAGTTCGAAGAATACCCTAGGTTTGATGAGGTACTCGAAAGTTGCCAAAAGAACTCGTAGAAAATGTTGGGCCAAAGGACCCGCATTTGGGAGAAGGACCCTTCCAACGTAGAGTTACCAAAGACCTACCGCTCTCTTACCAAGTAGCAGAATGAATATGTGGTGCCTCTATAGGGTTCCACATTAGAAAGAGAGAAGAGGCTCGATGTTTTCAACCCAAGGGAAAGAAACATTCTCATGATCAGCTTAAACCGATTCTTTACCCCCACTACCGTAAAGATAGGGTTCGGAACTTATGAAGGAAGGCAATGCATCTTCAACTCTCCACGCCCGACACAAAACTCGAGTCCTGGAGGAAAAGGAAAGACCCTAAGGAAGGATTTGAACCAGAATATGGCTACTTCCGTGGGGAACCCTTGAAAGAAGTCACCAACGACCAGCTTTCATGGTGCAGACGCTTAGCGAAAAGGAAAATGAAGCGAACTTCACCAGCGGGGCATTCCAAAACAAAGGACCCCATTGGAGAAGTTTAAAGTTGGTAAAACCGTAGCCAAACACGTTTTGTTGAGGGTGACATTGTTGGCGTTAAATAAGATTTTCGTTACATTCTCAATCAGGATAAACGTTAATAACCATGATAGTGCTCTAAGAAATTTTAAAGTTACAACGAAAGTACTAATAATAAGTGTCATTTCAACATTTTTTTAATAAAATATTAATAATAACTTGCTTTTTTATGCTAGCCATTTGTCCTTACAATAACTTATTGTGTAAATATCATATAAGAACTATCTTTCAATTAGTATATTAATAATCTTTCACTATTAGCTGCTTACAACATAGCAGTAAACAAGAGGACTAAAATGAACATAAAATTTTTAAGGTGAAACCTACCTTGTATAAAACCATCAATTTTTTCTAATAATTCTTTAATATTCAACCTACTGAAAATAAGCTCAACTCTTGTAGGTCTTCAGAGAAGTACATTCTTCTCCGCCTCCCAATTTATTGATGCTCCGTTCAAGATTCTTTCAAAGTTAATTAATGATTCTCATAACACCCAATGAGCTACAACCCAATTTTGTACCACCTTTCACCACCCTATAGTAGAATAAAAGAATAAATGTAATCAATGTATCAGGAAATGGTCCACTATAACGATATAGAATGATGAAGAAGAAGATATACTATAATATAACTCAACTTTGACACAATACCTAATGATGATCCTAGACCTTCCAATATCATTTCTTCAACCTTTTGGCAACAGATACTAGTACAATTTTTACAATAATGTTGATAATGACCAGATAATCATACTCTTTACAATGATTGTAGTGTAATGTCGATCACTGAAGATTTCATATGATGAAATTATCATTAATATACACCTTGTTGGCGCATTTTGTTGCCATCAACAAGACTCTTGATTTTTTCACCATATAAAGTCCTGTTCTTGCAATCCTTGACAACATGATCTTTGCTTTTTCTTCTTCTAGGAGCTCGATATTGAATTTGCATCACATTTCAGATCCTTATATCTTTATTTTATTCATGTATTATTTTCAATTCATCATTATAATCTCCAGTCCCACTTCGTTACTTGATTCTTCTAAGGAGACATCAACTTCACAATGCCTTAATTATGATCGTTTTTGAAGAGAGTTACTACCTGCATGAAGCGCCATTATTAGTTTTTAATTTTGATTCAAATTCGAGGAGAAAAATAAAGACTATACCATCTATCAATTTTTGTTGCATTCACAATCCTAGATACCCGAGAGAGAAAGTATGATTAGATTTCAATCTGGTCACTTTCTAGACAACTTCAGAGCCTACAAAACCCTAACTTCATAGCTCATATCTCCAAAACAGCAGGTTCCTTTGATCTGAAATTTTTATAGCAGCTTCTTGATGAATTTAAGAAGCCACCTAATAATAATTTCATATCTTAATCTTCATAGAAAAAAATTTAGAGTGAAAATTTCCATGATGACCGTTTTAAGGAAAACTTCAACATGAGGAAATGAAGATCACAATTTACATAAATGCTTAAGTTGAGAGTGGTTTAACAAGTGAACGGGAGGATTTTATGCTTAAAAACATACTATGACTAATGACCTATGCCCCAACCTCCTATGGGGTTTTAGCTCACTAACTGGGTACAACCTAAACATGAATATTTCAACCGTGAAGAATTACAGGAAGCTACACACAAAGAAACATCCTATAAGTAGAAACCATAAAAACAATTATTGACCCATAATATATTAATTAGCTGCACCCCATGAAATAATAAATAAATACTAGTATGAAGTAGGGTTACATCAGCACAACCACCGATCAACAATTCCCTCAGCATCGACAACATATACCTTCAATATCATAACACCCTTCTTTCCACAACATTTTCTCTTTTGAAATAAATGGCACATAACCCCCCAAATACAAACATCCTATGACCGTACACACTCTCTCCACCTTCGACACACAACCATCTTTTGACCCATATACCTACCTCTTTATATTTTGAATAAGGAAAATCTAATGAAATTGGGAGAACTGCTTTCCAGTGAAGATATTCCAATGTTTCATAAGTACTTTGTCATCATCAACATTTCTACCAATCAGACCTTTAAAGGAATTTAATGAGATTGTCACCTTTGGATACCACAAAGGCCATATTCTTGTTGTTCTCTTTAGATATTGAAGAATTTTTTTGATAACAATATGTATTATTTTCTGTGCTGCTGAATATTAAGCATTATCTAACCTTGCATAACATCCTAAGCGATAATAATATAGAATAATACCAATCATAGATTTGTTATCCCTTGATTCACATCCTAGATGATAGTTCATGCTCAATTTGCAACTTGTTACCATGATATGATGTCATAATTTCATTTTAAATTTCTTTAATATTTTCTTGTTGATGTAATGGTTAAAGTATAAATATCTTTTCTTTGTTGGAGATATTTGCTCCATAACATGTCACCACCAAGCAAATATCCTTTAAATCATTTTTCACCTTTAGTAGCAACTTAATACTTAGTCAATCATACCATTTATTGTAGTCATCCCTTTAGCTATTAGACATGTTATTGTTGCATCCAACACAAAATGTTATTTGGATCTCAACTTGTCGAGTTCAATAATTTCACTCACATATGTCTTTTCCTAATTTCACATTTCATGAGCGAGTTAGTATTGGTGTCCTCTGATTGTTAACATTTGTCCAATATCGAGGAAATTGTGATTTGCAACAATTAACAGAACATTCTTGCCAGATTAATTTTTATTCCTAGAGGAACAGACTTGATCTCATAACATTTGAAGATCCATCATTTCTCTAAAGGACACTTGGTTTATCCTTCTTTTTCGTGAGATACAATGCTTTATTCCAACATATGCGATAATCGCTTATCAACATACTTCACATCTTTTTGTTCTTTTAAGCCTTGGTGCTTAGAGCACAACATTATTCTTCTTCTTCTTCCATGTTTTGTTCATTTTGTATTTCCAAATATTTCTTTCAGATGATTTTTCATGTTTCGTACCTTTTGGTTATGAACCAACTTTTCAACATTTGTAATATTCAATATTATTTTCAATGTTCAAATTGATTTACGTTTTGTTGATAAATGATGTCTTATTTATAGTCTCCTAGAATTGAAATTATCTTGTAATGCAGACATTCATAGCTATGACCAAAGTTTTCTAATATGAATAACAGAATAGTAAAAATATGTTGGTACCGATGAAATTTTTGCCAGAACTTTTCTCTCACACGTTTTGTGAATTTTGTCCAACCAGAAGTCTATGCCTAGACTATAGGTTTCATTATATTTTGTTGTAGAAGTCCTGCTTTCTTTCAATCAATGTTGTTGCTATAATATCGTTGATTTTTTATGAGTTCTAATTCTTTGAGCTGCTGGCATGCTTTTGATAATTTTTTCCTTTTCTCATCAATGAGATTCATTTTTGCTTCTAATTTTCCTTTCTTTGGTTGCTTTTTCCAACTTCTTTGGCCAGACTCTTCAATGATTGAAATGCCTAACTCTGAATGGAGATCTTTAACCTGTTCTTCAAGAGTATTGAACGGATCTTTCTCCACCTTGAGATCTTTATGCTTCATCATTTCAAAAATTTTCTATGGTCCAATTTCTTCTCATTGTTTGATACCTTTACCATGTGCTTGGCTGTTGTGCAACACTTCGTCAGCTTTCTTCAATTGGTTGTCATTTCATTGATGATGAGTTGTCTTCTTTAGACATGTTCTTTGATCCTTTCGTTGAATTTCAAAGCCTTTCTTTTTCCTTTTTGAGTTGCTACTACTTTTGTTTTTGGATATTTTACGTTGTAAAAATGCTTCAGCTATTACTAATTTGAATATATCAATGAAGTTTACCTTTAGAATTGTCCTCACTATTTTTTAGTTTTTCGTGAAGGGCATATTTTTCATCTCTAAAGACCCTTCATCATTCTTCACACTCATAGTAATGTTCTTTAATTAGCGTTGTTTATCTCATTAATATTTGCGGCGTAATGAATGCGGTCGTGATGTGAGGTAACGTTCTTCTTTTTCATCAAGTCTCATTTCATATGTTATGAGAACTCCATGTAATTCTTTCCAGTTTGTCCATATTTGGTAAATTTATCTTTAATTTATAACTTTGGGTTAAATTCTGCTAGCTTTAAGAATCTTTTCCAGATAATAGTGTTCTCATCAACTGGTTTCTCCAATCCTTTCCAGAGTATTGTTATTTCATTAATGTGTATTCAAGTATGTAGCAATGTTGCAATCTTCTTTTCATTATGAGTTGTTTGGAATTTTCCTTTATATACTTGTGTTTGCTTTTTGATATATTTGAGTTACCTCAGACATATATTTCAAGCTTTTCCCATATTTTTGGTGCTTTCTGTATATCCCAACACCTTACAGACATAGACGGTAAGCCCATTGATAATACATTTTTTTCATCATTTAAGCCAAAATTTTCTTACCTTGTTTGATCAATAGTTGATAAATCTACTTGAACAATGTCCCATACTTTCATAACCTTGCGCCAAGAGATACACTTCATTCTTCTTTCAGTAGGTGTGCATAATTATTTTTCGCTGAATGGAGGTACACCATTTGGTATACCCATGACTCTTCTAACTGATAAACCTTGTCATGAACCAATTTAATACCAATTTTTAAATATCAATAGCGTAAGAACTATTCTTCACCAGACATTAGCTAATCAACGTTATTATCGTTGTTTGTACAATCATAGTTAAAAGAGAACACAAATGCAATATTTTCTAAGGTGGAAAACCTACTCGACAAACCACCTAATTCTTTTTCCAACAATTCTTTAATATTCAACTTTCAATTGAAATAAAGCTTCAACTTCCTTTAACTAGTAAATATTTTCCGCCCCAATTTAGATGGATGTTCTAACGTTCTAGATCTTCTTTAGTAGTCAACTAAATGGTGCTTCAACACAATGAGCTGTTGTTAAATCGTTCTAGCATCATCCAGAATAATGTTGAGAATGGACTCCATTTGTGTGAAATGCTCATTTTACAATGATATAGAATGATGTAGAAGAAGAAGATACCATACCATAACCCCAACTTTGACACAACCACCAATGGGATGATACTAGACTCCTCCCAACATCTCTCTTCAACCCTTGGTAGATAGACACTAGTATAATTTTTGCAATAATGTATTTATACGCACTTAGTACATCCACATATTTACAACAAGATTGTATGAGCATACCTACTCAAGACTTCCATATGACAACTTCTTGCTATTGTTATGTACCTTGCTTGCTCTCTTGTCATACATTTCTACCCAGACTTATTTTTCTGCCGAAATTATGTCTCATAACCTTTTACAACACATGATCTAGTTTTTTTCTGCCTTTATAGGAGCTCGATATTGAATCTTGTACTTGTTATTTCAAATCAACATTCAATTTCTTGTCCGTAGTAGTAATTTTGGAGTCATATTTCAATGTGCTACAGGTCTGACTAAATGATTCTTTTCATGAGAGTTATACCTAATCTTCGCTAATGCCCTAATTAGTATTGCTCAAACAGAAAGGCAATTTTATGCATGCCATGTCAACAAGCTTTTCTATTGGTTTCAATACTTATAGGGAGAAAATATAGAATTTTCACTATTCACTTTTTATGTAATTAATCCAACAATTAAGTGTAGAGAGCAGTGACACCCACATGTCACTTTTGAGATGAATTAAAAGAGTCATAAAACTCGGGCCTACAAATCATGTTCTAAAATATTGTACCTTCATTTCAATTGTTGTATTTCAGATTCCTCAGGGATTTCATCATGTATCATAACAATTTCACTTTTCAACCCTTTCAGAGAAAAAAAAAAATTAGATGAAATCTAATGGCGATTCTAAGCCAGTGTAATAAGTTTCCTACCATGACAAAAATGAAGATCACAATTATATAAATGCTTGTTGATATTTTAACAAGTGAACGTTGAGGATTTTATTAAAATACACTTATGATTAATGACTTCATGCCCTAACCCTACGTTTTAGCTTATTAACTGGGGCACAAACTTTCAAACATGAATATTCTCTTCAATCCGTGAAGAATTATATGGTGCTTATCAATGGGAAAACATATCGACAAGTAGAAACTATAAAAGCATTATTGACCTAGAACATATTAACTTGGTAGGTCAAAATTCCCATGTAATATTGTTAGCCTCCTATGTCACGTGATTGACATCAATGATAACCGCCGATCAACATAATCTTTCATTTTTGTTATTTTTTCAATAAATATTATATTTCTATATTTACATATTATTTTTAAATTAGATATTTATCTCATTTTATTTAATATAATTTCAAATTAATTATAATTTAACATTCATGCACATATAATATACATATAAATAAAGTAAAATAAAATAATTCAGTATTTTATGATAAATCAAATTCATGAATAATATTATTATAAAATTAATAACAATATAAACATATTACAATTTAAAAAAGGTATATTAGGTTCAATGAAGCCTAGAAAAAAAGTTCAAGATTTTCAATGTATATACAACTTATAACATACTTATAAATATGAATTAAATCTATTTCAATATTTTTTTCTAATTTGATACAAGACTAAATTAATTAATATGATTATATTAATATAATATATTACGCGCGTAATATTATTATGAAAATAATCTAAATGTTATAAAATATATAGTTATACATTTTTTATAAGCTATATATCATTTTTTCAGGGTTATAAATCTAATTGACCTAATATGTAATATAAAAAAATAATATTAAAATAAACCATAATTGATTATTTTATTTTATTTATTTTTATACAATATATTAATTACAGCAGTTACATAATTTAAATAATATAACCTTGAATAATAGTTTATTATACAATTATGAAATTATGAATGAATATAAATTTATTTTAAGTTACTACACAGACAAAAATGTATTGTTGTTAAATGACAATGACATTTGTATTATGCACCATTTCACTTATAGTCATATCAATTCATTTTTATTAATTTTATTTTGGTACACCTTTTCAATTAACTTTAAGTTAATAAGTTAAAAGTGATTAGTAGGCACAAATGAAAATTGTAAGAACATCATTTTATTGTTTAGCTATTATTTTATTATTTTTAGACGCCATTTTAATTTTTCAAATTTCTAATGGTCTTATTGACTTGAAACTTGAAAGGTAATTTTATGGTTTTAAATTCTATCTCTGTTAACGGCTTTAATTTTGTTAGGGCTCACCTTAACACCTCTTCTGCATACAAGGTGTCCTAATATTCAATTTTGTAATATCCAAAGTACATTTGGAAATTTTTTCATATACCGTTTTCTCAAATAGTTTGAGCACCCTCTCAACATAAATGAACATGATCCTTCCACATTCATTATATATTAGTATAGCATCGGCAATTAAAATAACAAAATTTTCAGTCTAAGGCTTGAAATGAATTCACCAATCATAGCCGTAAAGGTATTGATAGCATGGGCATATACAAGATCAAAATTCATAATGAACGCTATGGGTTTGAATATTTTTTCCATTTGTCTTTTCAAATATACTTTAATTTGATAACATCTAATTTAAGATTCAACTTGTGAAATAAATTGTTCCTTGTAATTCATCCAATAAGTCCACCTAATCATAGATGTAATTGGTCTTTAATATATTTATTTAGGAACTCATGATAATTCAAAGTACACAAAGTCATGATTCATCCTTTTTCTTGTGGAATCAATACTACTAGAATAGAGAAAGAATTTTGACTAGTTAATATACTAATGTAGAGATTACGTTAAATCAAGAAACAATTTCTTTCTTTTGGACATATGACATGTATATTTAATGGAGGAACACTTCAGAATTAAATGAATAAAAGGACGAACATGAATAGTAGTTCTTCTAGTTTCAAACACCTTGAAATGATGTCCAATATTTTTTTTGGAGATCTAGATAGTTAGATGATTTCATAGAATTTAGTGTTAGCACCGGAATGATGACCTATTGTTTTTTCTTTCAAGAATTGCATTTTTAGACATGAGCTTAATATTCTTCTCAAATTTTCCTTTACATCTCATGATCACAACTTCTTTCCGCCTAAAAACATTTCAAGAAAAGTTCTTGAAAATTAAAACATGTCCCCAAAGATTGTAAATTATATTAAAATTTAACACAACATCAATAACACTACCAAGGTATAAATAACAATAGTCTTAACATATTCTGTTAACTATTATGGTACTATAGAGGAATCAGCAGTTCCTCCATTTTCCACCACCACCGACACTTAGTGCTTTATAGAAGCAACTAATTTCCTGGTTTATCTTACAAATGAATAAAATTATAGCAATTAGCGAATAACATTATTGTTTTTACGCGTGTAACGAAAGAAAGATTATTATGATGTAGGTGTCGGCAATGGTTCAGCCACTACCGCCACCGCATTCGGTGTAAGCACCAATCCTGGCAGTATTTCTTTCAAAGAACAAGCATCAATTCGTTTTTTAGTCACGCCTTACGCACCCGCCACAGTGGAACCATCTTATCGATCCGCCAGTAGTTTACCTTTAATTATCGCTGTTCGTAAAGTCGCGCGAGCCCTGGCTTGCGACCTTTTCAAGACAGAACGGCAGCACGGCAACAGGTCATTTATCCGGTGGCGATTTTTCGTCCCTTTGGGTCAGCGAGCACACAGCCATCGCCCGCCGCCCGCGAGCTCGGTCACCCGCTACTTCGCGTCATTTAGACCGCATTTACCAACAAAGCAGGCTCCTCTATGGCTTTGGCGAGATGCCCGTTGTTCTCTATCCTCCTGGTCGATTTTCTGATCCTGGTCGGACGCAATGTTGTTTATGCGATTTGTCGTGTCAGTAACCTCGCCTTCTTCCAATGTTCATCTTCATCTGCCTGCCTTCTATCTACCTCTGCCTCCTCAATCATCATGAGTTTATTGCCGAGGTTTCCATCATCTGAGGCCTAACTCGTATTTAAGCTTTTGCTTCCTTCCTGGCCACACCTTAATGCTCAAAGCCCGCTCGAAATTGTCCTCGTCCAGAATGTCTGTTTGCCCTTCCGCACGCGTAGGCTGGGCGTTCCATGATAACGCTCGATGAAGGCTCTCAGAGGAAGCCCAACGTTTTTCCTTTGCATGTTTTTCCGACAAAGTTCTTCCGGGCGACGAGGCCTAACCGTCACGTTCGTGGAGGAAGAAGCGCTCGCCACCTGCTTAATGGGAGTCCTAATGGCGTTTGTCTGATAAAATGAAGAAGGTTAAACCTTTTCTTCTCGTTTTTGTGCAGATTAATGCTGCCTCAACGAATATCACAAAGTTTTCCAGACACAGCATAATAATTAGGATTATCGATGTTAATGCCCCGTGGATAAAGTTTATGCCATACCAAAATTATCAATGCGAGCTTCGAAGTTTTGTTCTGAGGTTCGTCAACAAAATTGTCCTTCTTCAAGAACAACAAACATAAGTATTTGGCTTTATATAACAGTCTTGGACAAGGTCCCCGTTTTCAGTTTTTGTCATAGCTCTAGATCAGCTGTTATTTTAAGTGTCATATGCAGGCACGACAGAATGCTGCGACCATTGGGTTAGCCACCTGGGAGTCTTTTGCCTCATATTGTAATTTTTTGTATCAACATAGAAGTAGACTGTCCTATGTTAAACACTTGGTTACATTTTCTTCTCTATTGTCCTATCTTGAGAGTTTGGAGGAAATTTCATCCAATGATTTACAGATATGTATGTATCTATTTTTCTTACTCTAGGTTATTCCCAGTATATCCTTTTGAATTTACTTATTCTTTTCTTCCTCCTTCAAATCTATGTAAAATAATTTTCTCAGCACATTTATGAACTTCAGTGTATTTTTCTATCACAAATATAAATAAACTTCTTTTTATTTTTTTCTTCCAATTATTAAAGAAGACTTGTGGTTGTGTAAGCATAGACAGAAAACACCCAATATTTATAGTTGGTGAGTGGTAGGATTCTCTTGTCGCCATAATTCTGATTTCAATTTTCTTTCAACTGAATGCTTTTCCAATGTATCAGGTTTTGCATGAACTCGTTGATGTTACTTTCACTAGAGTCCTTTTGTGACATTTTCAACTGGTGTCCTCAATATTTACCCTTATATTCACCACTAATGCTCCATCATTAAACACTTTTGCTTGAGATTTATCACCTGGCCAGCATGGTTCCTTGTATCCTCATAATGTCCTATCATTTCCTCTATAAAATTTGACCAAGTAATAGTGTTTAATAGAAAAATCCATCATACAATATGAAATTTATTTTTTTCTAAATATAAAGTTGCAATGTACCTTTTGTGCTTAAAGAATATAGAGACCGCGTCATCAGAATAGTATCTTGTTATAATATCCTTGAAATAATTATTCAGCTTGTTGTTGAATACGATGGGTTTTATATCCAATAGAGTTCTACTAAAATTGGTTAATACTTTAATTTTGCCTGTGAGTTTTCATTCTTTTCATTACGAATATTTTCTTTGTAGTAGTACCACAGCCTTCTTCAAACTTCCATATTTATTTCATATTCCATGTTTTTGATCCAGTTTTCCACACCATCCATCTTAGTTTCCATTCCATTTTTCAAACCAACCATATTAGCCTTCACAACATCCATCTTAGTTTATGCTATCCTTTCAGCTTCAATGCCATTTTCAAATCATCTAGCATAGTTTTCATACCTTTTCTTCTGAACCATCTGTTCTAGTTTCCATGCCTTTTCTTTCAAACCATCCATCTTAGCTTTCTTCTCATGTTTTTCTTCAAACTGCCCATCTTAGTTTCTTTTTCATTTTTTGTTGCTTTTGTGAGCAAAATGTTGCACTTTTTCTTGTAATTTGATAGAACAGCGTACCTTCTTCCTCTTTCTTCACATGAGTCATAGTAGAGACTTATGAGGACTTAATGGTGTTAAAATTAGTTTTAGGTGCTATTTAGAACCTAATACTAATACTTATACCTCAATATTCCTTGGAATCCTTCAACTGATTAAATGAAGAATTATGTGACTTCAAAAATACACCTTTATTTTCTTTGAGGAGTTTCAGTTGAATATTATGTATTTTCATGATTTTGGATCCCTGTTTGATATTCATCTTTATTACTATATCAATATTCTTTTTAGTGTCATAGGTGTGACTTGATTGATTCTTTGAAGAGAACTTTCACAAGTCTCCACAATTACTTAATTGGATCAAGAGAGCGAACTTGTACGTTGCACATGTGTCATTGTTTCCTCCTTTGGTTTAAATTTGATAACCAAGAACCAAATATGTAATTTTTAATAACATACATATACTCCAATCCATTATAGAGAGAATGGTGATGATTTTTCAATGTTGCCTTTCGAGATGAAATTTGTAGCTTACAAAACCCCATATCCCTACATCATATTCTAAAATATTAAACCAAGATCTAAAAATTTTACAATGCTTAGGATTTATTGAAAATACTAGAACAGACTCAACTTTTATAGAAACAATGACAGAGTGAAATTCCATGATGACCCATTTGAAGCAGAACCATAGAATCTAAAGCTCGATACTCAAATGTTAGGAGCCAACTCACAAACAGAAGAAAGAGAGATCAACGCCTTAGAATTGAATACCTAAGGGGAAACCTATTATTTGGTATATAAATAAATTGAAACCTAATGTTAGTTTTATATGAATTTACTCTAATAAAAACAATTACATCCTTTTGCTTAAAGTAGGTTTTAGCGTTTGTGAGTACAAAAGTAACTTAGAAGTTTTTTATGTTAAATTATATACATAAACACAGAAAACAAATGTTTAATAACAGGTTGGAAACATGAAACCAAACCATCACAATGATCCAGTTGAACAAGTTTGATGAATAGCCACTCCTCCTGGCTACATCTTCTTGTCCATTTGCTATTTTAACCTTTATTAAATCAAATGTTAAAAGTAAGATGCATATTCACCTTATTCATTTCAAAATACGTTTAAATGTAATTAATGTCCAATTGTCTATAAACGACTTTTTCGTTTCAATTTGTCGCATCATAAAAGTTATGACCAAAATAGTTTTGCCTAGGAATGTCCATCAACTTGGAGACACCTAATTAGTTCACGAATTGGGTTGGTGCTAAATTGAGTGGTTTAACAAATAAAACTCATGTTTAATTGCAACATAAGTAGATATTAATTTGGATTATCGCTTATAAGTTTATTTTTAGTTTAACCTTGCATTAAGCGGTTTGGATAATCATATTTATAATGGTTTTTGTACTAAACCATATTTAAAACTTAGTCCCATTACATTAAGCCCACCAACGTTATAAAAATACCTATAGCATGTCATTTTCCATACACCAACAAGCCATATGAAATGACATCAATATATGTTTATGACATTTATTGTTGCGTTCAAGGTAGCGGTATCAGCATATACTTGTGTAGAGTGTCGCGTTTAGCCCAATCAGCTTAATTTTTTGTAGTAATATATTTTTTCACAATATTAATTCCACGGCATGAAATTATTTAATACTTTTGTAATATAATGAACCACCACAATAATAGTTTGCTAAATTCGCATAGTAGTATAATAACCTGTGCTTAACAATAGTTTTCAACTTTAGATTTGAAATGGAATTGATTTGAATTTGTAGTAGGTAATACGTATAACCTTGTCATACCAAGTGTCCAATTTCGTTTGACCATCTCAACTAATAAAATTAAAATACCGCCTTAGTAGTTATATTAAAATTTCATCAAACCTTTCATGAATTTTTCTTGATGTTTCGTCACAAAGCGTTTATTAGAAAACATACGTCTTTAAAATATTTTTTCTCGCTCATTGTTTTTCCATGTCACCAAAATATCAATTAGCTATTTTTTTTAGCTATTTAGAAAACAAGCATTAGGTTTTCATATCTTTCTTCATAGTCTTCATTACGAAAATGAATTGCACTAGATTCTTGTGACGAATATTTTTTCATTTAGTTTTGCTCAATTTTGAGCATTTCTATTTAGTTTACACCTAGCACCCCATCACTCCTTCCCACTAGAAGCCTTTAGACCCCAAATTTCTTTGATAATCGAATATGTGATGAGGTACAGTCTCTAATTTAGTCTCAATCCACCCACCAGTTTCATTACCACCTGATATTAAATTTTCGCTTTTTCTCGACTTTCATGTACCTTCTCTTGTTGTTGTTGATAATTGCGTTAATAATTTAACGATTATAGCAGGCAGCGTTTTTGCAGAAAACAACTTGTTCTACCTTTATCATCAATCAGCGAACATAAACCGATTGCCTTTACGACTCGTTATCAAGGTAGTATTTCAATTTAATTATTACATTTTGCATCACTTGACCAAGATCTTTAATATTTACGATTTCTTTGAAACTAGAACAAGAACTTGTAAATATATTCTTCTTTTTTATTTTCGATTTTTCACTTTTCTTTTGCATTTAATTTTGTTTCAACATCAACAACACCATCATGATCATTTAAATCATTATGACCGTTACCTTTAACAACTTTAGCTGTTCTAAAACTTATTATGAAGAGAACCAACTTAATGAACCAAATTTTTCATTCAATAATATTTTTATATGTTTCATCTAAAACATCAAATGGATCATTAATGCTAAATTTTAATTTGCATTCACCATCTTCTTTAATCACCATTACATGATGTTCAGTTGTTCTTATAATTTAACCAGGTACCAATTTGCGACGTAAAATTGATACTAATTCCTATCATATGAAATATTACTTTTCACGTAAAAGATATGAACTTTTAAACAATATTATTACCCAATATCTTGAGTTAAATTATATCAAGTTCAATCCTGGCGGAAGAAAGTCGAATGATAAAAATCTTATTATGCATCATTTACTTACATTTTGATGTTTAAAATACTTCTTTCATATCCAATTTAATTATAATTCTTCGATGTTCGTAGGTCGAGCGTAATTTTCAATTGCTTTTCAACTGGGATAGCTGGTGACCCACCATTTAAAAAGGTAACAATCTTGTATATAAACCATTGTTAATATGGAAAATTTCAAATTTTGTATCTTCATCTTGAGTGATACTACATGACTTAAAGAACTAGTTGACATAAAGCATTTTTTCAAAACCTATCAATGTAATCCTTGTTTTATCTCCAAATCTAAATGGTTGAACCACTAGACAACATTTTTCTTCTAGCTACTATTAATCTCAATTGATGATGTTTCATAGGTAGTTCATCATAAGCATCCTTCAAATAGTGTTTACATGTGATTTTCTTCTTTTTTAATAGAGCTATTTTCTTCATTCTTAATTAAAATTGCTTCATTTTTACCTCAAACCTTTAAAACCATTTTTTCATGTACTCGTTTACCTTGCTTTCAAACAAAAAGGACCCAAAACTCCACTCAGTTTGTGGAACCAGTTTACGAGAATAGGTGGTTTCAAAGATATGAGAACTTCCAATACACCGAACAACGTTTATGTGAATACAAATTAATAACCAAAATAAGAGCTTCCCAAATTCATGAGTATAACCTGCACACTTTTCTTCCTTTCACAAGCCCAACTTTTTCTATCCAATGGATTTTTCTCAAACAATAGATAATAATTTTCTTTAATGGTAGCAGAAAATAAAATTTCATCATGATATTGAGATGTCATTGTTATTTTATTCTTTTGAGTACTTTCTCCTCAATTAAGGCGCATGATCCTTCCATCCTTGAAGGAACCAATTAATTTTTTGTCATCTTTCTTATGAAGGTTATGAATTTTTCAACACATCTAACTGGCAGAATCTAATTATCCAACTTTCTATTTACCGCCATTATACATCAGCTTCAAATTTTACATCAAATTTGAGTATGAGTTTTTTCTTGTGTTCTTTTTGATGATATGTATACTTTTCATTTGTAACTGAAGATGATGTTAACAAGGCGATGAGGATGATGAAGATGGTAGATGATATACTTTCCATCACTTTTTTTAATTTCTCTATTTTTTCCTTCGAAAATAGGATATTAACCTTTGTATTAGTTCAGAACCTTCCTAGAAGTTTTCTTCAAAGACCTCCTTCCATCCAAAGACCCGACATGAGTGCTTTGGGATTCAATCAAACTTTGAAATAAATCTTACATCTTCAATATTAGCTAGAGAACTTGAGGTGCTTCAAGGCAACTGTGATAGAACTTTAAAAGAGATGGTGCCTTGTATAGCCTTTTTGGTCCCAATATTATATAAACTAGTTTTCTTCGTAATTGAACTTTAAGCGCTAAAATTTCAATCATTAAAACTAATGGTACAAAATGCGCGTAACTATCATAATGACCTTGCAACATTCATATGATACCAAATTGATCCTAATCTAATTGTTTTTAAAGTAATTTTATCTTTCACATCTAAAATTGATCCTTCGTCTACAGTAGGTTTGGTGTTTGTGAGTTCAAGAAACAAATTTATCAAGTTTTGTTAACACTAAAACAAATTTTGAATAGTTGCAATAAATGGTCATGAAACCATTTCACGATTCATTAACGTAATGTTTTTATCAGCGAGTTCACCTAATTAGTTACATCTCTCGTTTTAGCTCATGTATTTAATTATTAGCTACAATTGAAAGATGTTGACATTCACCTAATTTCTTCAAAAGTATGTTTATGTTTCTATACTTCTAAACCATTAGAATATTTTGCTATTTTCCTAATTTGATCGAATTTTACAAAAGTAGACCAAAACACTTAATGAAAATTTCACTAAATTTGGATACCACTTAAATAGTGCGCCTAAAATCAATAGTCAATTTGGAGGAATTAATTGATCATCATAAACCTGTTTAATTAAAATATGTGATATTTATTTGTTGATTAAATATAGTGTGGTTTTTTAATCAATAAAGTTTGATAAGCATATTTTATAATGGTTTACACCAAAACATATTTAAATCCTTAATATCGTGCAGTGGCTGATGCTGTTCTACCATCCACAGGTAATGTTCTCAAGGAGAGTGTTTCCTCCACGTTTCTGCTACTCATATGAATAAGATCACATGGTCAGTGTGACATATATCAGTCTCAAGATAGTGTTGTATTGGGATGGGAGTGCTTTGTAGGGTGGGTGAGGTTTGAGGTCAGAGTCTCACCTTGCTTAGCCCTCACAGAATATTTTTGGTGCTGAACATTAATTCTAGCCTTGGCATATGAAATTATTTTTAACCTTTATAACATAAATGAACCACTGTCACAAATAGTTTACAACAGACTATGGTATAAAATAAATTTCAGTCACATGTTTTCAACCAACAGAGATTGAAATGGACTTTGACCTCGTCCATGGAGAGGGACATGTATATTCCTTAAATATTACCACTTGTCTACCCTTGTTTATCCACATCCAACCTTTTTTTAATAAAATCCAATCACCCTATATTAAAAAATTTACCAAACCTTTCCAACAGAACCGTAGTGACACTTAGTAATGCTTATTGGTTAACCACATAACATTTCAGAATACTTCTTTGGCTGATAATGAAATGTCACCAACTTGTCACTTTCTACAATTTTTATTATTTAGGAAATGAAACAAGCCTATTCTTTCCATTCAGACTATGTTTTTGATTTAAATGAATTGTGCTGAACATCGCAATGAGCTCTTCATTTGGTTTTTGTGTTTAAATTCACTATAAAATCATTGATATTTTACATTGAGCAACTGATCACAATGACAATTTTGATACGGACACATAGTATACCATTTGTTAATAATAGGAGTTCATGTAATGTAGTATAATTTTCTAGCCGATCTTAGAAATAATAATGTAAGACAATACACATATGGGGAGTAGTGCTTAAATAATATTATGACCACACTACTAAAAATGGCAAGCACTAGTAACATAGTCTTAACAAAATCATTCATAAACTACATCATATTCAAGCTTTGCTTTTTGGATAAGGCCAAGAATAGTACACATAAGGAGTGAACTATTTCATGATCGTTGGTCAACCGTATTTATCGTAGAGAAGATGGATTTGGTATTTCATACCATAACTTTTCTATGTATCAGCAGTTTAGTACCTCCTTAGGATGTCTCCGTAGAACTAGTAGATTCTTCAAAGCTCCGTGTAGATGTTTCAATATTCTATACATATCCCACCCATGTCTTTTGTTCTTTCATTTTCTATGCTCATGAAGAAAGATCTTTTCACATCAAGTTTTTAGATATTTATTTAAAATTGATATTATTCACATGTATTAAAGAATATTGATGAAGGAACACTTTATTTGTTAAACATCAGCATTTAGCTATGACCTTCTGAATATAGCAATTGAAACTAAGTTTTTTTCCAAATCGTACACATGGCATATTTTAATGAGAGGAGAACTAGACTTTCTGAAGTAACATTATCAATTTCAACCATTGCCAGCCTCCTATCATTCTATCTCAATGTATTTGGACATCCTTCTGTATTGGAAGAGTTAGGTTTATTATTTGGGTCATAAGGAATTATGTCACTATCTAGGTAAAAGAAATAACCCATCATCGATGACACCATGCAATCAAAGTAAAATCCAAGTTTATAAACAAAGGCTTCACTTTCTCTCCCCCGATGACTTTTAGCACTTTCTAGAATATTAATATTGCAGCATAGTTTCAAAACTTGGTGATAGTGAAAACATTTAATATTCAACAAGTCCTTTCTTCCTACCCGATTGAATATCGTATTTAATGATATAAATCGCATTGTCATTTATTATCCTTTCCAACTATATTGCAAATATCCTCATCATCAAGCCACGGAGTGATCCATCTTTGAAGCGGTCAAATTTTTCTTCACCAATTAGAAAACTATTGCCCTAATTTAAAGAAGCCCTCCTATCTGGCTGAATCCTTGAAGGTTCCAGCTTGGGAAATACCTAGAAGTGCTAGGCTCACTATACTTCTATAATTGTAACACCAACAGCTTCCGTTCATCCCTGTTACTGAGTGAACTCATGTATATTTTGGCATTGTTTCTGCCCTTCGTATCTTTGTTTTTCTAGCTCGTCCCTAGCACCAACTTCTGTGGGTCACTATGGTTCTAAAACAAAACTTAAGGTCTTCAACCCAGCATATGGAGTTTTTCCATGGGGGTTTGACAACAGACATCAAATACCTTCAACAGAACTTTTAGCTCTTTTCATGTTCTTCTTCCATGCCACTAGATCTTGAGAGTCTATTGTTGTGTCGAGAATATCATTGTTCATGAATTCCTTTTTAGTGACGTTCAAAGATCGGTTTCATTATATCTTCAAGATATGTAATTCAAAATGCCTTTCAATATATTCTAGTTCTTCAATCTAAAGAAAGACATCTTTATATCCCATCAACAGCTATGAAATGTAGATCCGTAACGTATCTACCTTCAATAAAACAAACTTGCATTTTTCTTTGTAGACCAATTCTTGTTTTAATACCCTATATATTCAACCGATAATTTTAATATGACAGAAAATTATACCCTTAATATACCAATTAATTGCGTAAAATAATTTTAGATCCCTTTACATAAAAAAACATGAAAGAGTAGGTATTCTCAATTGCACAACACAAATATTTTCTAAAAGCCTCACTTTTAAAACCAGTATTCTATGTTTTCCATAACCCAAAGAATATGAGAATATGCAATGTTTTTCCCATGTTCTTCATTCCAATATTTATGTATGCCTCAGACTCCATCCCAGGTGTTTCCATTGTTTACAAGTGTTTTTTCTTTTTTATTTTTTCCTTTTAAACTTCAAACATTTCATCTTTCATGGGAATCCAAAACTGGCATTCACTTGAATTATATGTTTGACACCATGTGATTCATTTTATCATATCTTCCATGTTATTTATGTCTTCATGACATATCGAACATACTTCCATCTCCTTGATTTAATTCTGAGTGTCCAGAGAGTTCTATCACTTCCTTCCACTTCAATGGCTTCATCTCTATTTGTTTAGCATTAGTTCATATCTCTTGATTGGGATGATAGAAAGTAAATCCTATGGTTTCAAGATATGGTGACTAATAGGTATTCACATTTGGTTTTTAATATTTATGTCAATATTATTTTGTATTTACAATTTTTTAAAGGTGGAAAGGTTTTCTTCCGGGATCATATATTTGCTTGAAAATGAAAATTAAGTTTTGTACATACATACGAATTATTTTTCTTCCAATGTATAAATATACTTAATTTTAACTATAAAATAAAATATTTCAAATAATTTTTCATGAACAAGCAGTGATTATTTTTAATATTGTAAAGTTACGCCTACTGTGCTAACAAGAGCAGGTGATTTATGACCATTCAACCTCTTTATCTCTAAAGGACACTTAACACCCGAAGTGATTCTTTAACTTCCTTAATTCCAACACCGTGTTAATAATTTTACTAGAGATGATTGAAGAGACAAGTTATGCTTTTTGGAGGTTAAAATATTATTTAAAATTATGTTTCACTTATTTTTCATTGATTTCATAACAAAACATATATTTTGTACATACCTTTATTTTCATTTTTTCATAAGTAGTAAGTTATATGTTTTATATATACCTGCTTATATATATTTCATACACCACCACCTTGATTTCATAAATAAAATGTATATTTTGTATATACTTTTATTTTTATTAATGGCAACAAAATATATATTATACATACTCATTATATATATCTAACACACTACACCTATTTATATGAGTTATCCATCCTACGACACCCTCAGTGTACTATTCATGTTGAAAAATATAAATTTTGAGTTCATTTTAATTAGCGTTTAAAGGCATGATTTAATATTATGTTTTAGAACAATAACCTTCCAAGTCATTTAACAAAATCTGCCCCATGTAAGAAAACATATTCATATGCCTAGAGTGTGATGTGTTTTCAATATATATGTTTTATACTTAGATACTGTTTTTTGGGACCCATGATTTTTTAATAGTCCACTAGCACCACAGCATTTATGATGCTCACAATGCAGAAGAAGTGGACAGAAATAATGAAATGAATGAAGAACACCTTATCACCCTGGGCTAAACTCAGAATTATACCCCGTAGAGGTTTATCCTTGAATTTCTTCATCCTTGCGAACTTAATCGTGAGTCCCACCGCTCAAAAATGACATTCAATATAACGTTAAAACCCCTCGTATTAAACAAGTTTATAGTTGTTATAATTTAACAAATGTTTTATACTTAAGAAAATATGACATCGTATTTCCCATCAGATGAATAATGACTAGCTTTTTCAATAATTTCCATGTTTCTTTAAAACTCATAAACACTTAAAACCAATGTTAATTTTAACACTAAAATATCCTTAAATCTTCAATTATCACTTATAGTACCATATTTGGATTTAGCACAGTTTAACAATGATATATTCATGATCCAACAAAACATACATCCACAAGAAAACATTGTTTATGTTTTGGGAGGTGATATTTAGCCATTAAATGTTTTAATAATAGAGATACGTAATTATATTACATTCTATTACATGATGATTTTCAATGCATACCTATGTTTTTCTATCTCAAGTGTTTTTATTTTGAATTTACAAACACTTTTCTCCACAAAATTATGGGCATTAAAAAACTAGTAAAAGTTATAAGTACATTGGGCTCTTATCCGTAATATTTCTATTTTAAGATTATTTTGAACCTTAACTCGATCACCTATCCTTCATTCATTAGGACATATTAATCTTAACAATGATAGTGTCATGACCGCCATAGATTTTGTTTCAATGAAGGAAATATGTATATATATGTGATATACATTATTTTTTAACATGGTGTAAACATGGGAGCCATAATACTACCTGTCCCAGATGATGGTTTTTTTGTTCATTTCCATGTTTGCTGATTTTTTTAATATTAAATGAATTGGGACCACCTTGTTCAATCATTTATATGTATAAACACTTAAATTATGTTCACAATTATTTAAAAGCATGTCATTCTTCAAAAAGACAATAACTAAATGTATTTGCAATATTTACCTGCTTCTGTAGAAATTAATTTTAAACCCTAATTGACCATATATATTTTTTTCTATATTACTTATGAAGCCACATTTATGCTTTTCAACATATGATATACAAAATGTTATGAACATGTTATTTACCACATATATGACTATTGCACTAAATTTTCTGCACACAATATATATATTAACTCACCAAATATATTATTGTTACTTATAAATGGATGGTTGGGATTTTAACCCATTATAGAGTAATCGAATGTATAAGATAGTCAATTCTTTAGGTTTTCTTTTCTCTCAAATTACCAACTTACGACAGGACAATTATAATCAAAACTTTTAACTTTTTATCCAAAGAGAAGACATATGCATTGGATTTATCTTTGTTTTTTCTTCACTTGTCAGTTGAATGTTGTTCCGTATCCACCTTGAGTGTTCAATTTATCCGTAGGCATAGTAATATTTACAAAAGAAAATCCCATGATTAGAAATACTTTTCCCTCATAATTACAAAGCTTGTATCTAAGCATCTTCTAGAGTTTTATATTTTTTTTTCTTTTCATGACACATATAAGCTACAATTTCACTATAATAGTAATGTTTTATGTATTTTCTGTTGATGTAAAACCAAACAAAGATCAGTTTATGTTTCGATTTAACTTGTTGAATCTAAGTTTCATATTGGAATGATTATGTTGCTATATAGTCAGTGATATATCTTTATTTCTCCTTAAAATTACTTGATATGTTCCTAAGCCAGCGAAGCTTCTTCTATGACCTGTCAATAGAACATATTTCAGCTCATATATGTAGGTTTATTCTAGAAATTGCTTATATGATCTCAAGATATTTTTATTAATCCAAAAGAATGGTATCAGCAGATACCTAATATAAAGCTGGTAATATATTTAAAATGATTTTAAAGTTTTCCTTCAAATATCATCATCTAAATTCAAAAGTTCCTTCAACATTTTAGAAAACGTTTTTTTGTAATATGTTAATATTCATCAAAAGTTTGTATGAACTGTAGTAGGATCTCAAATTATACCTGAAATATTTTTTCGTAGGTATGGCTTTTTGTTGGGCTTCGTTGTTCTGACATTTAGGTTCCATCCTGAAACATATTTCTTATTTTATTTAGAATGATTTATACAATGATAGAAAGAGACTTTAAAACTAATCCAATAAATCGTTTAACCTAATGTACCTTTTTATATTCAATATGAATACATAACTGGATTTTATGACTTAAATACATATAAGAAGAAATAGAACATTTCAAAGTGTTTGAGATTAACACCTTCTTTATTTTTTCTTCGTGAGGATGAAAATATGTTTTGGTACTTTTCTAATAAAACATTTATATATATAATGATAACCAATAATTTTTCCAACATCTTGAAAACAATTTTCATCACTAAAATTAAAATTTTAACTTATCTTTAAAAGATATCATTTATAAAATTAAGTATCAATGCTTGCTTTTAGGCTTTAATAGCAAAACTTGTTAAGAATAAGAATTTTATATTCTTCCAACCTTCATAGTAATACTTTTGTTGAATAGCATCTTCTTTTCAAGTCTCTATTGAATATGGTTATTTTCAGACTTATGATGAATTGATCCACCAACATATGTTTCTAAACTCAATAAAAGTACTAACATCTCATTGCAGAAGGAAGACCTTGTATTCTTTTTCCTTATTTATAGCATAGTTCTCACTCACAACCTCATAGCCTGCCCTAAAAAAGAGAACATCTAATTTGTATTTGGTTCATTTTCTGCATTTATTGCTATTAGAACTAATTCCAATACCCAACATCTCTAAAATGGAGGGTTTTCCATATTCCATGCCCTATTCTGATGAGCATCATACTTTCATATGCTCTTTTCCATTCATCAATAGAGGTTAATTCTTCAAATGAAGTTTTTTCAATGTTAGGATAAATTCATCCAAAATCATGTAAACATTCATAACATTTATCACCTCTGGATGAATTATTCATATCACCTTCTACCATATCGTCTTCTATTTAGCTTTGTAGTGAATTTATTTTGTAATCTCATTAGGACAAATAGTTACATATCTTATGAGCCACTTAACCTTTTATGGTCTAGGTTGTTCCACCAATTAGATGGTGATTCATCACCAATGTTGATCCTTCAATCCTCCTTCAATCACATTATTCAATTGAAATACCTATTCCAATGAAGTGATTGGATACCAACTCAGAAAGAGGATTGTCAATAAAATTAGATCTTTAAAATATTAGTCCAAGGTAGGGGATCCTCCTTAAATATTTCCAACCAATACTGAAATAAATTATATGTACTTTGTCATATGAATATAGGATGGTTAAACTATCACCCAATTGTCATTAATAGTGGACTTAAAACACATTTCAGAAACATACCACTTGTACCATTATAAAAGATAACATGCCTTTTTGGTTTTTGAGCAACTTAAGAAGACACATTTTGACTTCTTTCTAGCTTGTTGTTTTGTCTAATAAATGTTTAATAGTTATATTCAGAAGAAGAGCTATAAGATGTATCACTGTATGGGATGTAGTGAGGCTATATTTTGTATATGACACATACAATCCCAAATTCGATATATACTACATAGAACTATAGTCATCCCAAATAAAATATCACATTTTTTGCAAGACATGAATGTAATCAGTCTAATAGTGTTTTGTTCATGCTTTTTAGCAATTTTATTATTTTAAGGATTGTATGGAAGAGGTTTCCATACAACTTGGGACACTTTTCTCATGTTAGAAGGTAGCTTTGAAATAGTTTGAGGTAGATCCTCCATTGTCTAAGAGATAATGATTGTGTTCATTTTCAAAATAGCGAAAATATTTAAATGTTTTCAACAAAATGGACTTATCTACATTAAAAATATTTTAAAATATTTTATGTCATCGTAATTTGGTGTTCCGATGAACAAAGCATACGTGAGGTCTATAGCTGCACAAATAGAGTAAAGCGTTAATAGTAATCCTCATATTATCCCAAATGGAATCATGATAATAATAAAGCGATTTCTAAAAGGATATGCCACATGATTCTTGAAATTCTTTAACAGTAGGAAAATAAAACAACGTTTTTTCGTGTTAAAAATACTTCAAATGATGTGAAAAATTATAACATACCACAAGATACTGCAGAAAATGGTACCATCATCATAGTTGAAAATATGTAGAATTTGTCAGCACTAAAGCGTCGTAAATTAGGACTTTAGTTACTAAACGTTATGCTTTAATTAACAAGATAGTATAATATCATAGACAGAGTGTTATGCCTAATTATTACACTAAGAGAGAAGTAGTAATCACCTCCAATGGCAAATTTCAATCAGCTTAAAACAATTAATCAAAATGGTAATTTTATCAACATACGAATACATTTGTATATTTTGGAAAGTCTTTGTAGGAGAACTAAAACATTTTATATTCTTCACTTTTTATTACATTAATTAAAGTTAATTAGCCTACCAGACAGGAACAACTTCTAAAAATAAATTTAGTAGCAACAACGGTCTAGAGGAACTAATTCTAAATAAGGTAAAAGTACCACCAGTTAGAATACACAATTATTAGTACCAACCTATGAAATATGAAAGAACCTAATTTATGTGGTTTCAACCATTAAGGCAATTAAACTTAAAATATGCTGGATAACTTAAAATATTTTAACTAGACTAATAAGTTTAAACATATGCTATTTAATTTTTTATTAATTGAATATTTTTGTTCAAAGATATTTGCGAGATCTTATAATATACAAATCACATCAATTCCAAAAATTTGTTTTGACCTCATGTCCCCTTTTCAAATAAAATAAAATATACAACTAAAACCTGTATTTAATAAAATTAATTTCGTTTTAAAACAACCTATAAAACCTTTGTCTGTATAAAATAATTGCTATAAAATTACAGCGATGTAAGCTTTTTATCCAAGTGATTGTAGTTCAACTTCTTGTTACGTCTCACTAGCTGTACCAGCGAAAAGAGCCCATAAAAACGTTATAAAATTAATTATCCCAGAATAGGACCTTTTTCTAGAAGTTTACAAATGCACCTTTTGGTCATGTATTTTCTACAAATTAGCATTTTGTTTGTTATTAGTTCAAAATGTACCTTGAGAGTGAATAAAAGGATCAGACGGACTAAAATTGAACCTTTCGGCGTCTCCGTAACAAAACAAATCATCAATTACATTTTTATTAATCATTCAAATTTTCACAATGGATATCTATTTCATACCTTCAACGCCTAACAATCATAATGGAAGAGAGCTAGTTACATGATTACCAATCAAACTCAGAGAGCTAATTCAAAGACATTAAAACATTCACTGAGAGAGATACATATTGTTAATCACACTAGATGACAAAGAATAATAATAACATAGTGCTAATCATAGCTGGGAGACTAACATATACATTGCACCAATAATACTGAGAGATAGATTAGCATTGCACTAATCATACGATGAGGGAGTTGATATACATTAACAATCTGTCCACAGATATCTACAAGCTATAAAAAGAAAGAGATAGCCAAGCTATAGAGAAAGCTACAGAAAAATTTGTCCAATCATACCACGAAGAGCCAAACTATTTGTTATTCAATCATACCATGGTGAGCTAGTTATTATGCCATTGAAGAAAAGCAAATAGTAAAATAAAATTGACACAGCATTATGTCAATCATACCCCGATGGAAATCTGTTACACATATTATTCTGCAATTTATATATCGCACCCAAAGCATAAATTAAAACAATTATACCATGGAGTGCCAAATCAAACTTTATTATGATGATGAGATTATTACAAGTAAGCACCTTCACTATGGGGTCCATAGTTATTTTTAGTATGTCTATTTTTAGGATACAGAGTATATTCTATGTTGGTGATGTTTGTATTTATTACTGGAATGTGTATATGAGATGAAATTATTTTTACAATTTGTGAATAAGTCTATTTATAGATCTGTCAACTAAAAATAGATGCATGTCGATTATTAGCTTTGATAATAACTTAATAACAACATCAACTTATTCCATTGGAGCACGATTTCTGGAACATATTTTAAAATGAAATAATAATATAACTTAGGTCGCTATGCTCGTGTACAGGAGGGGGACTCAATTATAACCACGGCACCAGTAACTGGCTCAATTTGTTAGTTTTGTCGCTTATTCGGCTGCTGCGTCGCCACAAGAGCGCTTGCCGAAAATGTGGTTAAACTATTTTTTGCAATTCCGACACTTCATTAAAGTGTTGAAGAGCATTTTTTCCCACGCTATAGTGGCAATAACACCCACTTTACCGTATGTCACACCCCGGGAACAAGCCATATGTCGGTCACCAATGCCTTGTATGTCGCACACCAATGTTTTAACGTAGTGCCGCATACCGGCGTTTTTTCATAAGTGTTGTAAATACCGTCATAATTGAATTATCCCAGGCGATCAGCGTTATGAAGCGTCGTAACACCGACCTTGTTTGTAGCGTTTGAAGATCAATGCTTAATTTCTTTAATTTTTATTTTTAAAATATCGCCACAATAACGTATGCCAAATTGTTCCAGTCCTGCGTAACGTCTTCCGGCGCCTGTTGCAAGGTTTCATGGAACTCACAATATTTTTAAAAATCATAGCGTAATAGTACCCCGCCGTTATGTCATCACGATAGAGATATTCCATGAGATTAAAATAAGATGATAGTATTATAGTTCATTGTTAATAATATCCCCATATTCACGATATGCTTCATGATATAAACTTGACAAATTGCGTTTGTTAAAGAAAGAATGTATCTACCTCTTCTATGCTTCCTTTTCATTCAGAATATTTTGGCCTTGCACATAGTCTTCAAAGGTTTCTTGATCCTCTTTAAGCTAACTCTATAAGCATTTTAAAGCATACAATAATTTTTCTTAGATTTTTCATAATCAGCTGTTTTGTAAATAACAGGTAGTAATAATTGCTTTTAATGACAAAGAATTTGTTCAATAATGAAATTCAACATTAATACAGTGAGACTTTTTCAATGCTTAAATATAGCAATTATTTTTATACGACAGATCAAGGTTCACTTAATTCAACATGATACAAGAGGCACCATTTTAAGTATGAGAATAGAATGATCATGTCCATGTTAAAGTAGGTCCACCATCTGCGTCTAAAATTTAATGACCATAGGTTGATGATGAACTGCATCCATTGTCCTAATTCATCTTAAAGTGCTTCTTTTGTAATTGATCTTCATGTCCGGTTTTTCGGCATAAACGATGTGGCGTTCTTTAAACGAACCGACAACAAATTACAATCACTAATGCACTTTAATGTGACTTCATCTTTAGAAAAGAAAAATATATGATCATTGACATATGATTCAAGACAGAATTGCCGCTTCAATATTGATGATGTAATCTCGCTCATTTTCGTATATGAACTTTGATCTAACTTTGACATTAGGTACTTCAATGATTGCATATTGAAACCCATATAAGTACTTGTGCAATTTTCAAAATAATCAATGCATGAGAGTTCCTGCTTTATTATTATATGTTTCGCACTAATTTAGCTACAATAATTTCTAATTGTATCTATATTTCACGAGAATGTTGTCCTTGTTGGTTTCTATTTAACGTCACTAAATTGTTATTGCACTTATCATGTTTTGTCTTTAGAATTCATACACACCATTCACATGACTGCTATGGCACAATTAGAGTTTTGAACCCTTCTACATACTGCATCACAACTAATAGAACATTTTTCATCAAGTATAATGAAAATTCTTCCGCACTTTCACTAAGAACTCAACAGATCTTCAATCATCATAATTTTGACAGATAGCGATATCCTTTCAGTGTATCTATAAGACCTCGTTGACCCTTGTATCACCTTTAAAAATGAGACCAGCGTCACACAATCAGGAACCTTTTCACCTACCTTCAGTTTATCTTTAATATTTCAAATTTTTTGTTTTTCTTTACATTTCATCGTATAAATATCAATTTTTGTTTGTAGTTTCAAAATTTTCAACAACAAAAACCCTGACAAATATTATTTTTTCATTTTTTTATTCAGAAAATATTTGATAACTTCATCACATGATTTATCTACAACATATTCATCCATTGCTCTATGTGACTGTTGTTATTTAATCGGTATTCTTTTGATCTTGTAACCATACCTGCTATCCATATATGTTTTGTGAGTTTCTAAAATGGTAATACTACGACTATGTTTGCTTTGACTCACCACTTAACATTTGAATATGAATTCAATTATTTTTTGCAGTGAGAGACTTATTAGTATTTCATTGGTGCTTTAGCTCAATAGATCCATTTTTTAGTAGTAGCTTTAAAATTGTGGTTTTGATCAACACGATATTCATATAGTCCTTTCGCAACATGTAAACTTCACTAAATTGTTGCGTATATCAACTCATATGTCATGTACAAATCAAAATTTTAATTATCAATCCATAAAAGCTTGAAACTTCAAATTTTTAAGTTTTTGCAATTAAAAATCAGAATATACAGGTTGTTTCACCTGCTATGCTTATGACAAGCGAGATTTCAAGAGATTGGGAACAAGCCAGAGATTTCAAGGTAGCATCACGTAGAGATCTATTCTCATATGTTAATGCGTCTAATCATTAGTGAATTCTAGTATCATATTTTTTCAAAGGAATATTGAAACATATGTTTACGAAAATTTAGATACCATCCAAACATTTACGAACATAAAAATATTTAAAGGTAATTAAAGATCTTTAAACATCAATACATGAGTTACTTAATGCCAAAATATTGATGAATATATGGATTACATTTATATTTTAGTGCCATTCTCATCGATAAAGACAATAAATTATGCTAAAAGAGTGATAATTACCCTAATGTATGTTTCTCCGACACAACACTAAAGTGATGTCTGGAAGAATCCATCAAGTGAAAACTATTTGCAGTAATGAAATGAAGCACATATTAACCATATGTAGTTACAATATTAACCATATCAAAATAAATGGCTATAAGTGAGTGAATAAAATTCACACTTAACATTTACTCTTTTTCATGTATTTTATCAATATTTCAAGTTTAATTATGCAGACATACCATAACTTCAAGTTGCATGTCTATAGCATAAAATCTCAAGTGAGTTCCACCTGGGAAAATATTTACTGAAAACATATTTACATGTGGTACAGTTAGAAATGCTAAAATCGTACAATAACCAAAAATTTAGCCATAATAAAATAAGCTACAAATCATGTTAAACAACATATGAAAATGGTGTTATCAATTGTTTCCTGCCCACTCACCGTAGTTAAATAATAAATTCTTTCATATCTTCAACATATGAAGAACAATATTTTTAAAATGTTGCTAGTGTAAAATAACATAAAGACAATTAACATTGTCCAACAATGACCACAAAATTAGGTAAAGGACTAGTATAGCACATCCAGCCTTGGTGCACAACAGAAGTGTAAAATCATCTTCTCAATGTCAAAGAATAAAAGACAGTTTTACAAAATACTTAAACCAATACAAATGTTAGTTATGAGAGAGTGGTAGAAGAGAATGTGGTATAATTTATTTTAACAACAAAATGTATTGGTATGAGTAAAAACTGCAGATATGCATTTAACAACAACACTATAAGATCCAATGAGTAAAATTGATTGAACATCCACCTACAAAGCATATTTAATGAAGTATTGATTGTTCAAATTAATTAATCGACTTGTAATAGCTACCATCTTGGGATTATTTAGAGAGGGGATTATGTCGATTTTTTCAAAATAAAAATCATATCAGAATAACGACAAGACTACATTGGGTTTAAAGAATTAACTACAAGTAATCTGATAATTTTAAATTCAACATATGATGTAGTATAGTTATGAAGTTAAAGGTATTGTTACGAGTGAACGCCTTAGCTAGAAGATTTAATGATGACCTTCTTCGTATAACTAGTACACCTCAAGATGAAGCTCGCATCAGTCAAGAGGAGGACTTATGGAATATATTCGATGGTACATTGTGAGGTTATGTCAGTAGGCTAGATGAAGAACATACCTTGCTAAACCTCCAAGATATGAGCTGCTACACATGCCAATGAGTTGTCCTTGAAGAATCATTTGGTGATCTTACAAGATGCCATGAACATCTAGTGGACTCAGTGATTTTTATATTTTTAGAACATGACGCGTTTCTTGCCGTAGATAATATTATAGCAGTTTATATTAAAAGTATCACATTTATGGTGATTATAGACTTGTTGATTAATTATATTATCCGCTATTGAACCCGCAATGCAGATTGAAACTTGGGACTAAAAAAACGAATTGTTTGTTACATTGTCGATCGTTATTCTATTGTGTTTTATTTTACCATCATGTCTCTAATAATCGTTTTGTAATTGTTAAGAGAAATGTTGAAAAATACCTACTAAAGAGAAACTGAAATGATTTGAAGATTTTGTTAACAGTATTTGTTAAAGTTCGTCACCGCAAGAGATGTAGTATTTGTAAATTTTGAAAATGGAACCAATGTAGTTAATTTTAGAAAATGATGCTTTACAGCAAGCAACTGGAGGACGCTAGAAAAGAAGTTGCGTAAAAATAAGAAATTAGAAGAATTAAATGTCAGAACATTCAAGAAGAACAAATGACATTAAAGAAAGAAGAAAACAAGTTTACAGACAATTTACTTGCAAATTCAAGATTAAAACAAGGTAGCAGCACACAAAGACGGTGTTGTTGAATGATCGTATTCCCTAAATGGGCAGAACCAAAGAAGACACAATGGCTAGAGTAGTAGTTTTAAGGTGGCAACAATCAACTAAAGAGAACATGATGGACTTTCTACGAAGGTAACATTTTTCCATAGTAAATATCTAATTTCAACAGGTAGGGAGGTAAGAATGAAGCAAGAAGGATTCTCCATACACCTCTTGATTCTCATCGCATATCTCAAATTTCAATCACAAGCAAAATACCAAATGATCCACCACAGAATACAGTAGGATTCACTATAGTTGCCGCAACCACATGAGCTTAGTGTACGGACATCAACTTCAGTGAAGGGACGACTTAGAAATAAACTAATATATTCAGATCATATTAATTTACATTGGACAAAGTATTAACTATGATGAATGTATATATTTACAGAAGCGATGAAAAGCTGTTGTTCCTAACTAAATAATAACAAGGACAACAGTTATATCTACTTAGGTTTAACCATATGACAAGAAAGTGACAAATGCAGCCGTTGGGGATAGTCAATATTTAGGACCAAACATTCATATGAGAAAATTACACTTTTATTTGGTATTAGAAGATATGTAGCTTCTTTCAAATACTCCAACCATTTAAGAAACTAAATCAAGCAGTATATAACCAAAGAAATTTTGAGTCAACTTATAAAGAAAACCACTAAACGTATTCTATGTTTAGAAAGTGAGCAATTAATCTAACTATGTTGTTGTATTGAACCTAAACCTACAATAAATACGTATCAACAAAAAAGGAGTAAGAATTTTATTGTATATATATTCAAAGAATTTCAATGCATCACTAGCATTAGGTTTTGAGGTCTAAAATGGCCCTAAGAAAAATGTACAACAAAAAATAAACTTATAACAACTAACAGGATTCAAGATGATGATGTCAACTAGATGATTCAATGGCTTTTAAAATAAAAAGGTACAAATATTAAAAATAATAAAATAATAAAACTACTAACTGCATTAACCATTCCAAATTTTCTACTCAACCGAGTGAGACACCGGTTGACGTAAAATCATCCAATGAAAGTTGTCTATTGCCGCACAAATTTCCATAGTCCCATTACAATAATGAGAAGCATAAAAAACGTGATTGTAATCAATATTTTACGTATTTCTTCATTTTTCGTAGTAGGACCCATCGAAAGATAAATATGGGTAATTCTTTAGATGATGAATTAAATTTCAAGATCCAATTAGTACCGCTGAAATTTATAAAACCGACAGGCGTTGAAATACAGAATTGAAAAAGTAGTTTTTTCATTTTTTCCTCTAAAATTTACGATGTCATCAAATCTTATTTGATTTTTTCCACTATTATTTTTTATAATTTTTAGAATGTATTTAGATCAAAATTCCTTTAATGATTCTCTAATCCTGTTGTTATTATGATTGCAAAGAATTGAATGCTATATGACAAGCAGCTTATGATTCAAACTCATGTATAAAAATGAATATACAAAGTTTTTGAATGGTTTAGCTATCAAATTGTAGTGTTTCTTGAAGTTTTCTGAAGGTCATATGACATAATCATATTTAATTAAATAATATGTTGATCAAACACATTCACACCATTATTATACTTGAAGAACAATTCAATGATTTCAATCGTGAGAAAACCTTGATTTTAGCAATTGAAGATACACTGTTTAATAAATATATTTATTCTCGAGTGATGAGTTCAAATAATTTGTCATCACAATTAGGCTAATGGCATCAAAATTGACCCAAAGCTATAAACTAAACACCTACATTGTTCATTATTATACAGTAACAGGCGAAGACAACAGGTGGAAAACGTTTACCTTGTTGTTCTTCTTTGTAGATTTATTGACACTTCGCGCGTATTATTCGTAAAATAATCCATAAATGCCCTTGCTTTTGTGTTTTTCTCGACATAGAAAACCAATAGCTTTTGATCCTGAAGGAAGACAACAATTTTTGTATGACGGTTTATTCAAGACCGAAGCTTTCAAGATCCTCGAAAACAAGAGAGTTCGTGTTTAGGTCCACGATAGTTCTCATTCTGGGATAACAGGCTATTCTTTTCCAACAAAGTTTTTCTTCATGAAGAATTAAAGATGGATCAGACTACAGAAAAGATAATTTTATAATAACTAAAAGAAAAGAATGAAAAACAAGTACTTTCGTATTGGTATGAATATGACATGTACAAATATAGCAATTATTTATAAAACAGCGATGGTATTAAAACCTTTATCCAGATGATAAACCATACCTACAAATACAAATGAGATGATTCATTGATTGTGTTTCTATATCGCTAAAGAGACATATCCATATTAGTCCTAAGACATGAAGGAATCATATTTGCAAATTTGGGATAATTATCTTTAGATAAATAGAAAACGAATATTTATGTAATGCCCATTCATAATTGGTAACAGAAGCCCTTCACCTGGTTTACAGTCACGATAACGACCAAATTGCATTTTGTTAGCAAATGCTTCATTTGTATATAGGTCCGACTGGGAGAAATCGCTTCTGTCAAGGTGTTCAAAATGAGAACCGATATTTTTCGTGTCATATGAAATGCTTTTATTCTCAAGCTTTTCCACTAGTAATGGTACGTAAATTTGAGTTCAACAATGTAAATATCTTAATTCTATAACAATTTTGATGTAATCTTTTCTCCGTTATGGATCTAAATGATCAAATAACAATTGGTAATAAATATCATTCAATCAAGTGATAAAAGACCACCAGAGATAACCACCAGATAAAAATCGTGATTAAACAAAGCCAGAAACATATCGTGAGACATTAGAAGCCAGCTCATAGTTAGCAATAAATAGCTAATGTTTTAAGACAAAAGTGCCAAATGATAACCAAGTATTCAAGCATCAATATATAAACAATTAAACATGAATATTACTAAATAATAAAGAAATAGCAGAGATAAAAGTACTATTTATAATTCGTTCTACTCATGATTCAAGTGAATAATGACTTATATTCTTTACCCAATTATCCACTAAGAGTACAAGTAATATCAGTAGTAGATATCAACTAGATATCAATAAATCATGTTCATTCATTCATCAAACTTCAAAGGGTACAAAAGGTGTTGTTCAAGACAAGTTGTTAATTTTAGACCCTTCTTAAAATGCATGAGAAGGTCTTTAAATATTAACAATTAAATCTAAAATAACTATTACAAAAATGACATGTTTTTAAATTAACGTTTTATTTAGCAAAAATAAATCAAAAATAAATATCATTAATTTAACTTAAAATTAAACTATAACCAGTCTATTTGATTATCGCCTTGAATAAAGTGATTCAAACATTGGTTGGGAAGAGTTTCACAACAACTTCCTGACTTTAACGTCCTGAAAATAAGAGCTGTACAATTATCTTTCAGCAGTAATAGATGATACATTTGAGAGTCATGCAACGTCAGGTTTACCAAATACGCCCAATAAGAACCTAATTCAACTTAGTTAATAGTTGATTGGATCAGCTTTTTCTGAGCCTGCTCTGCATCAATAATTGCTTTATTTCTTCGTAAAGGTTCTATAGCCTAGATCAAATTTTTTGCACCTTTTTCGCTTATAAATAATAACACCTGTCATCGTTGTGGTTACTTTTCCACCGCTGTTCGCTTTATTTAGCAACTTCATTTGTTGCAAGACATTTTCATGATTGTTATCGTCAGTACTGCTTCTTTTTCCCTTCTCGTTTTCAATCCAAATATTCTTGCATCTCTTTATCAATTAAATCATAATCACAAGCAGAATCTATGACTTGATTAGTTGATTTATCAATGGTTTCATAAACAAGAGTTCCACCTAGATATTCTTTTGCACAATGGCTCTATTGTCATGATGGCCGGAATAAAATGACTTGGATGAATTGGTAAGCTTTAGGATCATTTCATCTTTGTATACCTCAGAATCCTTTATTTTTCACCAAACCATGCATCTTATCCGACTGTTGAATTCCTAACGAATTGAACAAGCTTCACTACATATATTGGCTTGTTGCAACCCATGGTCGCAAAACTTTATTTGATTTTTCTTTTTCTTTTTGCGTTTTTGCACCAGACAAGCTTTATCAATGGTTGCGAAAAGTGCGTTCTCGCGACCGAGAGTAAAATAGTAAGATTATCATGACCGGGCAGAAAGATTTTTCCATAGATGTTTAATTGTTTCGTATCATGAGAGACATTTTCCAATTTTCCTTTTTCTTTCGTTTTCATCACTGTTTGTGTTATGACTATAAATACATCAAGAGGAGGAATTTCTTCTGCTGACACTTTAGTATATGGGCACGAATATGTTTTGTTTTCGAGATATCACAACGCTCGATCATATCTTTTGTCACCTGGGGACATTATTCAAGGTGTGCTTGTGCCTGCCCTTCAATATTGATTAAATCATTGAATGTTCATTATTATCGAATGTTCTCGTATTTAATGGTGGCTTTGATATGAGAGGAGGAGGGGACCGAATCAATAGTTAAACCATTGGTTGCAGCTCTTTGACTGGAATATCCTTTATTAACCTTTCACTTTTATCATGGTTGCTTTAGACCTTTTTATGTTTTGTTTTCCGCATCCAGATTAGGATCTTCGTTCAACTTCCACCTAGACTAACACTGGGACAGTTCCGCGGGGTTCCGCGCTAATTTATCAAAGTAGTTATAGCAACCCTCCTTTCTCCTGTATATCCCGAACTCTTGGAAATTCTCGTCGAGGAAATTTATCGAGATGAATGTAGAACTTTCATGTCTTCTTTCTGCTTGGAAGCGATGTCATCAAAAGATAATTTTATTTAGAAAATACCTTTATTTTTTGATTTCCAAGAGGAATTTTTAGTAATTTTCATAATAATGGTTCTCCGGAACTTGAACAATCAGAACATAAAAGTTAATATTTCTTTGAGTGCATGGCCTACATCAATAGTAGGTATTTTAATAAGCTGCTGGTGAAATTAAATAAATAATGCTTTTTGTTCTTCAAATTTTACTTCAAACCCTTCAAGAATATAAGTAATTTTCAGCTATGAGTTTATCGTAATATATAATGTAGACATGAGGGAAGCAGACTTAATACCTTTGTTATATGTATTTTTTCTTCAAACCATTCTACCGTATATATCTACTCGAAGCCGATAAAAACCCGACATCTTATCAAATAATATTTTATAAATATGATTCCATGACACATCTTGAAAAATACTTATGAACTTAAACTTAACACCTTCAGATAAATAGAACGGTATGGGTTCGAGTTTCATTTCAAACTCATTAAAGGAAACTTGAATATACGATTCTGTCCATCACATGCATATACAAAAAGGATAAATTCTTTCTGTAGTGCCTTTAGAGTGGTAATTTGAAATAGCTGCAAGCATATTTGAAATATCTTAGCCATATGTCAACAAAGAGAATAATTGCTAGTATCCAATAATGGTAGCCATTCAGATGAAAATTTATTAATGGTTCTGCCTCCAAAAGTTTACAAGCATAGCAACAGTAAAGCAATATGGAGAGGTGAGAGAACTAACATTATACATACTATGCTTATCCTTTTTTAGTGGTTCCCTCCTTGACCAGTCTGTGGTGTGCATTTTGATAGGTTTTCATTTTCTTATGTACCTTCATGAACTCGTTTGTTATAGCCTATTTGTAGCTTCCAGAATGACATGAGTCTCAAATCTTGTGATTTGAAATGAGCCAACAGTCTCACCCAGTTCAATTATCTCTGTTTGTGATGTCAACACTTCAATACCCATTTAACCATGTCTTTGCAGGAATAATTTTGGGCTCACGAACACTGGCAAGAATGATAAGCTAGCTTCTCAGAATAGTTGCCCTTGAAGGACCCATGTGAGTTCACAGAGTTTTAACTTCATCACTTTTTTGGGATTTCTTCTCAAGCAGACTTAGCATGCTTCCCAAGTAGTAACACCATCATCTCTATTGGTGGTGTCTGAGCATGGCATTAGCTTTTTTGTCTTTCAGAACTCGGATCTTTGTTTTCTTTCCCATGGCTGATCCCGAACACTACTTTTTAAAGATTATTTTGTCTTCAATATGTAAATGAGAATAATGATAAGAAAGTGATGAAAGCTCTTAAAATAACATATAAAATATATTTTACACATGAATGGTTTTCAATCACAAAACCATATTTCATTAATGATTGACACCAACTCATTGATTAACATTAAAGCGCATAACCGGTTCCGGCTTATGAAAGATTTTTCATACACGAGCTTAAAGATATGTAATGAGGTGTGACGAATGAGTCAGCGTCACAACGCAGATCGGTATCAGTAATATCACAAAAACGTGAACATCATAATACCTGCACATTCAATATCATCGAGCGAACATATGATAATTATCCGGCAATGTTTTTTCTACGACAAGTATTTTATGTGAGTAAAGCAATGACATCAAGCGTTTGAGTGTTTTTTCAATAATTGGCGATATTTGAGACATGTATACAAGCGAACGTTTATGTAGTTTTGATCGTAACTTTCGGGAATTCAGAATTTTCTATGAGTTATCCATTACCTTTTGTTATGTATATTTACATGAATGTTTTTATCTCACCTTATCATGTAAAACTTAAGCTTTAGATTGTTCGGCGTTGTTGTCTCATTATGATAGAATGTATTGGAAAAGGAACACAAGCACCAATTCACCCTTAAATTTTTTGGATTAGCATTTCCACCATTTAGAGACAATACTAAATAAGAAAGGAAGGCGCGTCACAACATTTGCCATTCACTTGAAGAATCCATGTCTCTCGCCATTTTGAATTTTTCTAAACTTTCTGAAATGTATAATTTTTCTGTAAATCAAACTATTAAAAGAACATAAAAGTACACTCATGCTTTATCCGTCAACGATATTTTTATTTTCTTCTATATTTAAATTTGATTGTCATATTTCAAGCCAGTCTTCGTATTCGTTATTTTGCTCACCACAATTGTCAGTAGGCGATAAAACAAATATTTTCCTTTAAATCAGCTTAAATATGCTTGTCGTAGGTAGAGCTACTACCGCTAGCGCTTATAGCCTTTAATAAAATACCGTTAATTAAAATAATGATTGCGTATCCATTTTCAGAGAACATAAGAATTTTTAAAGAAAATCCATATTTAATTTTGCTTTAATTTTTTATCTTTAATAATTAATGCTTTGGCTTCGCTAATTTATGACACCCATTTGTTTGATTTATAACTTTGTTTAATGTTTAAAGTTGCATGAGACTTTTGTTCTTTAATCAGAATAATCTTGAGTTGCTTCGTATGTAGTATTGGCAAGTTTAAAGTTGCAATATTCATGATTTCGATAAGTCGTGCCTTGCTGCGAGACCTTCATTTTTAATTTAAAGTGCATTGGATTTTTTCCTCAATTCGTAGTTTTATGGGGATAAAGCCATTTATCTTAAGACAGCTCCACTATTAACAGAGCTAAGATACTTATAGAGAATCTTCGTTTTTGTTATTGATACTTTATTGGACCGACATAAAACAACTTCATCAAAGGTCATTTTTAATCAAAATTTACAAGGTTGAAACTAGTATTACCTTTGTGATTGCCTTTAATTGTATCTTTTCAACAATAAGGATCAATTTTCAGAAGAATTTATTATCCAAGTGGGAAAACAAAATCTAAAAAGAAAAGACCGTGTTTTTTCGAATTTCAAATGCAAACGGTTTATAATCGTTTTATTATGAAAATAAAGAAATTAATTAAAATAATAATGATTCTCATGGAAAATATTTTTGAGGATCTGATCATGGTTGCAGACTTTTTTCTCAAGTAAATCAGAATATAAAAGTAGATAATCAGACTTCAATATTTAGCGTTGTCACTGTTGTTGAATGATAAGTTTCTTTTTTCATGAGCCATTTATTTTAAAACTAGATTCTATCCGTTTTGATATCATGTTTAAACTGAAGAAGATTAATGCTGGTGATGAGCATGAGTTATTTTGCCTTTTTTCGTTCTTTCAGCTTAATTATTTCCATTTGCTTTAGTTACAATAATAGTTTATCAATAAATTGAACTAAAGCAAGATAATTGCGATATTAAACTACTTTTTCCCATAAACAATTAGCGAGAAGTGCAAATGAGTGTTTTTGACATTTGACCGCTTGTTAAAGCATATATAAATACTTATGTTAATTCTTGTGATTTTGACTAATTGTTCGCTTTACGATTCGAATAAGTTATTTGTAGATTTAAATGCAACCCATTTTTATGGGTAATAATTGTGTAGTATTGTTAAAAACCCATTTTGAGTGAAAATTAATACAGTATTTTCATTTAAAATATTTACGTTATTTAAACATTAAAGGTATATAAACCAAACCAGTGATTATGAAATTTATTTGTAAATCGAATGATGTCGAATGCTATTATTTTGAGAGGAACAATTTTCACTCATTTAGTAAAATAACCTGTTGTTAAAGGATACCCAGTGTTGTTGAGAAGAGTGAGGAAATTATCTTCACTTATTATGTCCAATCTCATTGATCAAAAAGGTTGTTCAATGTTGACTGTTGTGTATAATGATGGTTTCTTTTTATCTCAGCATAAATAAAATTAACATTTTCACGTAGCCATGTGAGTTCTTTTTTAATAGTAAGCACATAGCTCACAAAGTAGTGATTTAAAGGTGATGCCTTCGCATGTTCACTACTGCTCATCGTATTTTTGTAAGACTTTTTTTCACCAGAAGATTTTCTTAATATCTATGAATAGAACTTTTCATCTATTCTTAAGAATATCATCTATGAGCTTGTTATTGTTTAGCTCTTCAACCTTAGAGCTTTTTTCTTGTATAATTTAGATTGAGACATATCCATTTTTATTAAATACATATCAACGTATTAATTATTCAAATATCGTTAGGCCACTTCACATTTGTATTCATGTATTGGTATTTAGAAATGTTTATTCTCCATCAGTATTTTAAAAGCCTTGACCCTTAACAATACTTCTTACTGTCCGATTTCAGCGTTATATTTCGTAAGTGAAGAATCAATTGGTTTTTTTCTCACCCACATCTTTCAGACTTCACAGATTTTCACATCGAAACAAGACTATTGATTTTTAGTGGGTTTTAAGTAAAGAGTCTAAAGTATTTAATTGCTTTGAAAATGTAATGTTTTGTTTTCACATTTAAAATAATTTAATCAGTTTCGTAAATTTGAAAACTGGTGCAGCAATTGGGCTTTCCGGCTTTGTCTTGATTTTTTTTTTTGAGTGAGTATCGTTAAAGATACATCTATTAGAGGCAAATGTATATAAAATAAAGGACGAAAAATTTGAGTTAAAGATGATACATCAACAATTTATTGTTTGATCAGATTAAATGCCCCCGTATTCATTCGTCTTCATTTAGAATTTTGGAGTTCTTTAATCATTTTCTTGTGCGAGATACCCTTAAAACCACAAATCTTTGTTGTGCCTGAACTGCCAAGATTATTACGAGTAGGGGTATTTTGAAATCTTCGACCGCCAGAACAATATGGTTCCAAATTTTGGACACTATAACCTGAAGAATTTTTTCTTCTAATGTGAAAATATTTTTCAAAGCATAACCTACATTACACAACGCGAAGACTTATTTTAAACTTAAAGATGATTGCTCGCCTTTCTTTAATATAAAGCATATCATCCAAGTAAATTACCACTCCATTTAGCAATTAACTTTTGAACGTATGTCTATCACTTCAAAATGTGGCACCGTGACATAAGACCGAATGGCATCTTTAATAGTGGCGCCCATTTAGGTTCGAATGTGGTTTTCAATTGATCATCAGATGACTAACATTTGGTTGTAGCTGCCGTAGAAACCATCGAAGAAGGACATTAATTATGACCTTGTGACTCCAGCTATAATATTTTCTCCATAGAGTGCAAAGGAAAATTATCTTTTTGGCAAAGCTTTGTTAAGATTTCCTTTCGGTGTCATGCAATTATGTTCCATTCTCTTTTTTCAATGAACCATATTGAACCACTTAGAATGCTTCTAATGAAGATGATTTTGTCAGTTAACTTATTGAGTTTATATTTGATCCCATTTTCTAAATTGGGATGGATTTTTCTCAGCTTTTTGTTAGTAAGTTTTTTGGTTTATCATTGGGATAGTATGTTGGATGACAGAAGCACATAAGTTTTGAGTTCATCGTAGTTCCACATGATACTCTTTAGTTGTTTTAAGAGACAAACACAGACTATTTTTTCTTCTGTGAGCTACACCAAGGCTTAAAGGATATTCGTGTTTGGCATTGGGCCCTAGATTTACTAACCATAGTTCAAAGTTGAACTTTACAGCTTTGAACTGGCAGATATTTTAATTCCATCTTTAAACCATAAAAGGTCTTCAACTTGACCACCCATTTCTACATTAGTGTTATCTTGTTGCAATTTTTCTCTGCCTTTGGTCCCCATCAATTAACTTATTAGTGATTCTATGAGGAACCAAGAATATCAAAGCTACTTATTGAAAATCCTCCAACTGGTAAAGGTGTTATCAGAATGAGGCTCAGTGATTAACCCGATTGAAAAATCAATTAGCTATAGTCTTCCGATGAATGAGCTTGTGGCCACATGAATAGTATGTCCGTAATTACTTCCGGATTCTAGACTGGCGAAATATTAATGCTATAAAAGTGTTCAATCATATCTTTGAACTAAAGATTGATAATGTTAAATGATCCATAAACAATGTAGGGTTGTACTGCTCTATTGCTAATTTTTGAATCAAAATTGTAGATATTTGATGTCTAATCCAATTGTTTAACTTCGACTAAAGCCTTCGATTTTTGCAAGATTATTAAGAAATTTAACTGGACTGCAGCACATATAATTTTGTTTCTCCGGATCGATGAACATGCATCCTGCCTTAGTCCTTCATTAGACTTAGAACCATCAAAAAATAACTTCAAAATAAATATTTATTATGGTGATATCTACACTAATACATTTAGAACTATCTCTGCTTGATAGCAATTTCTACTTGAGATAAAATAAAATGTTCTAATAGTGAAGTATGAGTATTTAAATTTAATAGCACTATAACAAAGTTGCTAATGATATTATTGTTACGTTATCAAGTTCATTTTTCTCCTTCTCGCCTTTACCATATTTAATGTTTCTTTCGTTTCAACCTTTATCTCATTTGCTTACCATTATACAAGTCATATACACCAATCACGAGATAGCATCTGCGAAGCTTTTCAACTAATCACGTAATAATTAAGCCATAAATCTTTTCGAATATCTGCACTAAAATGTCAATAATTGACATACCTTTGGATTGATGATACCATGTAACCTTTCGTACTTAATTCACCAATTACTTCTGTCCATGTATCGATCGCTTAACCGATGACAGAGATTTTTTTGCTGAACGTTCAACTTTGCACATATTGATTTTTGCAAAACATTAGAGATGTAAGCCCAGAACACACTAAAATTTTATGGCAATTTTTTATTGAAAACTTCACAGTGAAGAAGAAATGGGGAGTATGAGATTCTATCTTCCAATTAAAGGACATTTGGCTTGGGATCAATTCTGCGAATCACATTAGGTTGAGGGTCTTCTGCTCATGTAAAGCTTGAGAGATCATGTAGAAAGGGCAGTGTTGCTTTTTTCTTGTGCACACATTTATAATTCTTTTCAGCAAGTACCTTTTGTCATGTTTTAACTGTTTGTTCACAAAAGTTGTGATGTTAGCCCTAGTTCCTTTCAGTGTCTTTCATATTATACCCATTTGTCCCAACGCATCAACAAGCTTTTGATGTGATGAATCATTGAATCGTCGTCGAATCAATGATGTTGCTTTTGGTGTGACCTTATTTTGTCATTGAGGCCAGGTTTTGGCTAGGGAGTAACAGAGAGGACTGTTGATTTCTACTTGAGTGTTAACCTGGAATGCCTCTTGATATTTCATTCAGAGTGTATGAACCACATACCTTGTACCTCCACAACTTCTTCTTCACCCATAGTTTCTTCCGTATAACCTCTTCTTTCTTCTCGATTCACATTTGTGAGCAATGTTGGTGGTTTTAACTCATTGCTGTTTGTATGGTTTGAATGATTTCAGAAGATGTTTTTACTTGTTTTTTTAAATAATTGCTTGCCAATATGGTTTTCAAAACTTTTCATAATCCTTATAAATCGCATGATATTTCCATTGTTTTTCTTTGGGGTCTTCTTAAAAGTAACTTCCTTTCTTAGATGACCTTCATCGTATTTTTTTCTAGGATAGCGATGATGCTTCTTCACCTATATTGATTCCTTCATATTGTCATTAAAGTTGTTTTGTTATCTTATCAAACGAAGATTGCTATGTTTGATGGTGAAAGTAGAGGTAATTATTCATCACATTTTTCTTCGCTAGGTTTAGCAGGTATGATTTTTAATGCTTATTAAAACTAATTAAAATTTTGATAGGTCTTTGACTCTACCGCATATGACAATAACTTGTCGCTAGTAATCGCCATCACCCCAACTTAGTCAGTAACAGCTTGAAGATATCCCAACTAGTGATAGATCCGGTAGGCAATGAGAACACCATAGATTCAAATTGCCTTTAGTATATAGGAAAAGTTTACGATGATCTTCATTACAATTTATTGAAATTTCACGACAAGATAAAATATTTATATGTTCTTCGCTTATATGCCTACTTCAAAATTAAACTTAGCAACGTAGCCTTTTGTAGATGTTTATTTATCTAAGGGCGCAATACTAAGATCCATTTTGGTTATTCCATGAGATTGAGCCATCGCAAATAATCAACAGAGCATATATGATCCCAGCTAAACATACGAATGATTCTAGTTGCTTCGAGTTGAGATGTAAAGTTCAATGACCTGTGGACAATAATCTGAAGTGGAGGTGATGGTTGACTTACGTGAAGAGTGTTATTATGATGATGACAACAGTGAGTCTAGCTGTCGGGGATTCTTTAGTGATTTCCTGTTTTCTTCCTTGTAGGTAGAGGCCTGGCTATCGAACACCAAACTTTTTTCTTTTGGAATCAAGAGGATGAGCAAGGTTATATTATGTAGTCACTACCGCTTGGAGATCATTTATCAGGTGTTATTGAAAACTGAAGTTTATGGTAATCAATATTCAACCTCTCAGGAGGTTCAACAGAAGATTCTTCTCAAAGCCGGTGGCTAGGCAAATGGTCACAGTGTTTCGTACCGTTCAGATTTAAAGAATCTACGTTATGGAGAAGCTGTGAGACAGAGGATTACTCTTAGAATGGTATTTAGACTTTAATTAATTTCTGTCCACAAATGTGTCTTCCTTTCATAACCAATATGCCAGTTTTAAATTTGCTCAACATGATACCAATCATTCGTACCTTGCTAGCACCTTTTTCCTTTTAATAGTGGGTCCGATTGGGATATGGGACCGCTTCTCATTGTGTGTGTGTTGAGAATTTATATTTTCTCTAAAATTTCTAATTTAAATGTTTATTGTACTTAACTTAACAACATGCACTGTATTCTAACAAACATAAATATCTTAACTTTATACTAAATCCTTTGACAATATTTCCATAGTGATTCAAAATTATTTAAATAAAAATTAAGAATAAATATCATTCAACTAATATGAGAAAAATTCAATGAGATAAAACCACTTTATAAAAATTTAGATGCAAAATAAAATAGAAAACATGTCATCAATAAGCTACTTCATATATTAAGCATAAATAAATAGCCATTAATGACAAAAGTACAATGATAAACTGCTACTCACATCAATATACAACAACCTAATACGATTATTACTAATAAAAAGTAATATGTTAAGACAAAAGTGCTCATTATAACTAGTTCTTCACTTACAGCTCAAGCAACAATGACCATTCTTTCTTATTCCAACATCCACTAAGAGCACAAAAGTGAAACTTTATAGACATCGTTTAGCATTTAACAACCTGTTTCATTCATTCATCAAATCCTTCGCAGGGTATAAAAGGCATGTTTCAAGATGTTTTTGACAATTTCAGACCTTTCTAAAATGCATCAAGGGTTTAAATAGTATCAACCAACTAAAATAACTATTACAAAATATAAGATACAATAATGACCATCTTGTTTAGAAAAAATAAAATTAATACCAACACCTAACTAAAATTAAAACTAACAACTAGCTATTTGTATCTACCCTAAATTGGTAAATATTCAAATATTGGTTTATAAATATCATCATTACTTCAACTTTAACTATCCTGAAAACATAACTTAAGAGCTGACGCCATTTTCTTAGCGTAACGGATGATGCATTTGAGAGTCACACCCATTGCAGTTTATGGGTCACAACAAGAAGAATCCCAATTCAACTTAGTTAATCTTTTGATTGATTCTCGCTTTCTTTTCTTGAGTCATTTCCGGGCCTGTTTGCAATTACCGTATTTTTGGTAGATATCCTAGAGTGGTTTTCTAGATCAATTTTCTTTGTAAAATTTCTTTGTCGTAGCACAACAACATTGCTTCGTTACCGGTCGCCTGCTACTTCTTGTTCTACTCTTATTTAAAGACCCCATTTGTTAAAGAGAATTTTCAGATTGTCACATCATTGGCACCGCTTCTTTCTTCTCGCTTTCGATGTTTTATTCAAAGAATTTTATCAATTGAATCATAATCAGCGCTAAATCTATGACTTGATTAGTGATTTTATCACTTTGCTCACAACAAGATCAACGATATCTTCGTAATGCTTCCCGCTGTCACAGACTATCTTTACGAATGGATTATGACAATTTTAGTTTAGACCGTCCTTAGCATATTTTGTATAACCCAGATTGTTTTTTCAACCAAACTATTCGTATCCCATTCAGACTTGTTGGAATTGATCACCGAATTTTCGTTGTTTTGCTTCGTTAGCAGCATTAAGCCTTGTTGTAAACCTAAGCCAAGCCATAAAACCTACTTGATTTTCTTTTCTTTGTAGTTGTTGTACCTTCATATGCTTTATCAATGGTTGTAGAGGCACATACCCACGATCCCAGTATAATCCATAAGACCATTGGACCGCAGTAGGATCTGCTGTTGTGATGTCTAATGTTTCACATCGTAAAATATACACATTTTAAATCCCTTTTCTTTCTTTTGTTTTCTTCACCATCGCTTTAAAGCATGGACTATAAAACAGACTGAAGAAGAGGAATTTATTTACATACCTGATGATGGGGTAATGTAATATGTTCTGCTTCCAGACATTGCCAATTGCTTGCATTATTTGTCGCTCGTACATGTCTGTCAAATGTTTTGTGTTCTGCCCTTCAACAGTTGACGAATTGTTGAAATGTTCACCATTTCTTTATCTAGTTTTGTTTTACTTAATGCAGGTCGATGATGAGATGATGAGAATAGCTGAAGAGGTCATGCCTATTGTTGTGAGTTTTTTGGATCGCGTATCCTTATTAAATCCTTTCACTATCAGCAGCTTTAAAACCTTTAGAGTGTTTTCCTTATTTCTTCTGGATGAGATTAGATCCGTTCATGTTCCAACTTCCACCGAGACCAATATCGTAGTTGGTTCTTCATGGTTCCAAGTTTAATTTATCCATGGGATAGTATAACCTTCCTTTCCCACATATTTTGGAGTTTTGAAATCACCGGAGGAAATCGTATTTGAGTTGAATGTAGAACCTCTTAAGTGTCCCTTTCGTTGAAACACAATAACAAAAGACTATATTCCTTAGAAAACACCCTATTTTGACCGTAGTGGAATTTTTTAAATACAAGGGGTCAAAACACGGAAACTTGAACAACAAACATGTTAGTTGTTTACTTTTGAATGCACAATTTACATCAAATAGTGAAATATTCTATGTGTCACAAGAATGTGTCAAATAACCTTTTTTCTTCAAATATTCAAATCCCCTTCGGCAGTTTGATAAGAAATTTTCGAGTCATGAGTTTACCGTAGCCGATATATGTAGACATGAGGGGAAGTAGATTTTACCCCGACATATGTAACAGTTTTTCTCCAAACCATCTCATTATTGTGAGTATTTGTCCTTTATTTTATAAAACCTTGGAGCATCTTATCATATAATATTTTTGTATGTAACATGATTCCATGACAAATTTGGTAAAGTTGAAGGGAGGAACAGGAATCACATTTCTTTTTTTGTGTGATAAATATGAATGGGTATGTCTTAGCTGTCTATTTTCAACCCATTAAAGGAAACTTAAAGAGTACAGATTTCCATCCATCATATATGCGTATAAGTGTACAGATAAATTTTCTATAGTTGAAGCCAGATGGTATTCTAAAATAGCCGTGCTTAAGTTACTAAATATCTAGCCTAACCATAACAAGAGTATTAAAGACAAGATCTCAACAATGCAGAAGCCAGTCTGGAATGAAAATTTATTAATGTCTCAGTATCCCAAAAAGTCTACAAAGAATAGCAAGAAGAATGCAATACGGAGAGGTGAGAGAACTAGCCATACATACCATGTTTATCCTTTTTATGGTTCTCTCTCCTGACCAATTGTGGTGCATTTTGATGTCTTCATTTTCTTTATAAAACTTTCATGAGTCGTTGATATAAGTCAGGTTTCCGTGAATGATACAGAGTCTCAAATCTTTTGTGGAGTGAACGCCAATGAGTCCATGACCGGTCTAAATTGTCTGTTTACGTTGCGACTGCTCAGCACCCATTTAACCATGTTCTAGTAAAGGAATAATTTCATTTCGGCCATATCTTTGCAAGAATGAGCAAGCTAGTTTTAATAGATGTCAGAAGACCTATGTGAGTCACAGAAGCTAACTTCATCAGCTTTGTATTTTCTCATGACTGACATGTCGCGTTAGTAATACCAAAAGATCTCTATTGTTGGTGTAGTGTTCATATGGTTACAATATTTACTTTTTTGTCTTTCAACCTTTATATTTTTTCCTATAATATCCCAAATACTAATTTCTATAGTTTTATGTTTTCTATTCCTCGTATTTACAAACGAGAGAAGACCAAGAAAGGTACAGAAAGTTTAAACGTCAAGACATAGCATAATTATTTATGTGAAATGGTTTCAATCGTATCAAAGTCCATATTAACACGATTGGGATAACTAACTCATTGATGAATATTAAAGGGCATCACCGTGTCTCTATTATGAAAACTTGTGGTTAACGAGCCTAAAGATCAGCGGGAGAAGGCGACCATAATTTGTTTGCTAAATATCACACATCGCAGTATTTGCATCGCATATCACAAAAACACAACATCGTTAGTACCAACACGAATATCGGAGTGGAACATATGATGACCATCTAATAACATTTTTTCTCGTTGCATATGTGATTTAAGTATATAAAGCACGCAGACATTTGTTGTTTGTAGGTTTTTCAACAGAAGCAGATATTTATACGTTATGTATAATGATTTCTACGCGTAGTTTCTGATCGTAACTTTTTTGCATCTTAGAATTTCACGAAGAGATATTCATTACCTTTATGGCGTTACATACTATATGAATGATTTAATCACCTTGTTTGCTAAAACTTAAGCTTCTTTATATTGTCTGTTGGTATTTTGTCGGCGATAACAGCTTATTGAAAGCGAAATACAAGAACTAATCAATCTTGTAATTTTTTTATTATAACTGCACTTATTTAGTATAGTAGTGATATTACTAAATAAGAAGGGGGATTTTTTTATCAACAACAATCAAGAAATACCTCCAATTTTTAAAAATTAGCTACAGTAGTAACCTAAAAGGCATGTTCAACAAGAACCAACTTCAACCAAAGTTGTAAGTTTAAAAGGAACAATGATCACAATCAACAACTTTTCAATGACAAACTCTAATCCCATGCACGTGTTGAATTTAAGGCAAACCGTGGCTGTTTCCAGAATTAGTAGTGGATGAAATGGTATGTCCTAGCTTGAGTCGTATTTGAACAACATCCAAACCTCATGGTACAACAATCTAAACCATAACCACATACAAAAGTAAACAAAAATAATATCCACAACTAATTTATTCTATATATATGACTAAGTTGAACAATTTAATATATTTTCCATAGCCACCTGTTATTTACATAACAAAATAAAAGCAGATCTTTTTTGTTTCTATGAACAACTTATCATCAAAATTTTTCATTTTGAAGACCTTCAGGCTTTCATCCTATTCTGCATCTTCATCACTTAATAATTAAGTGATTTCTAAGAAACCGTCAAGAAACCATCATTTTTCTCTTTTCCACTCATAACTAACCTTATTTATTTCTTTTGTTATTATCACTTTTTCAAGTTTTCTTCCATTCATAAAAACCTCCTTTATATGGTTTAAAATCTCTTTAATGGGCGAATCATAACCATTTAAAACCTTTAATTTTTTTAAAACAAAGTTTCATTACAGGACCTAAGTTTTTGGTTACGTTTTAAATCATTTCCACCATATGCTTTGGGTCCGAACCATTTGTTATTGTGTTGTTGTGCTAATTTATTTGAAAGAACTAAAGACGTAAGTCTTTTGTTGTACTCCAAAATTTTATCATATTAGCTTTGTCGCTAATAACTTTAATTGCTATTTTCATATAAATTTAGCTTCAACTTTTTGCCGCTTAAACCTTGTGTAATATTTCTATCACCCATTTTTCCTTTGTAAATACAAAAACCCTTTTTTCAAAGTTTTATCAATGAGCTAAAAGTCACATGTTAAAAATAAAATTTGTTAGGATCAAAAGAATTTATCAGCAATCGTAATCGAAATTTCAATGGTTGATTTCAAGATCTGTGCCTGCTCGACAATATTAGGCTCTTATTACATACAGTTTGCAGCTCATCAATTATATCCAAAGAAGCCCCATAAATGTAAGCTATTCACTTTATATATATTTTTTCACCTTCGATCCATAAAACTTTTGTTATTTTTAAAATGTTTTTATAACATATGGTTTATTCCATTTCTTCATCATGATTAGTTCATCCAATGCAGTTCATAGCACCTATCGTAATGTTTCACCCTTGCATCACTATACCAGCTGCTTATCTGGTCTGTGATTAACGGCCAAACATTAACTTAAAGGCGTTTAATCAGTAAAGTTTAACGACAACAGCCAGACTTCATTACATCTCTTCATTAAATCAGTCATTCATTTTCACCATTCAACGTCTCATTCCTCCCATCGCGCAAGTCTTACCTACTAAAACTCCGCTTTATTTGTCACTATCGTATCTTCATCTTCAGACACCCGCTATTAACGCGCAGGTTCTTTTCACCACTTTTTCACTTTATCATAATTGATAGATCGATCACCCACGGTTCCATTTGACGGCCTAAAATCGCCCTTATTTTTTCGCTATCTTTTTCTCTTTGCGCAGACCGCACCTGCTGTTTTTCATCCGGACGCACACGCCTTCTCCTGGTCAAGCGCATTTCATCCCTTTTCAAGGTGATTTCAATTGTTTTTTGTTTATTCGCAGTCATTGTCGCTACCACAGCCAGGTTGAAAGACGTTTCCTGGCTGGCTAATAACAGAACTATTCACATCGCGATTCAATGATTTTTCGCGCTATGACATTGATGTCGAAAGCCCGCGTCACAACAAGATGAATGACAAGACACTGCTGACCCGAAAGAACAAAGTAAAGAGCATTGCTTTAGAATAGCGCAGCGTATGAAGATTGAAGACAGATACGATTACGGCTACATGCTTATCAAAAGCCTAACTTCACCAAACACAAAGTAGTTAAAACCGAAGTGTTTAATGCATGTAGCCTTCCATTCTGGCCACAACTTGAGTGCAAATTGATTCCTCAACTACCAGAGCCATTCGTCAGTCAAACCATTCAACAGAGTCGTGTTGTTATTGCTCAAGAAATATTCCGCTTCAAAGATTGCCAGTAGTTATTTTCGAAGAGACCAACAACAAATATCTTCCAGAAAGTATTCGTAAAACATACGCAGCTCAAAGTCAAACAAAGCTTCCAATTTAGCCATATTTACGTGGAAATGTTTAATGTAGTGATCCATCAGAAATTCTTCTTTAGCCTCTAAAGGTCAGAAGTCTTCATCATACAGAATTGTCCCAGATATTTTTGTTGTATCCCACCGTTATCTTTCCCAGGTACTTTCTACAGAAGATGAGAAATTTTTGGTTGCAGAATTTTTGAAATACACTTGAGTTTTCATATTTATTTGGTGGTTACGGTGTTTGATCGTCTTTGAAGCCTGGCTTGTTCTAGAGGTTAGGTTGAAGAAAGATGATTGTCAACCGAAATTGCCAATCGTAAGATTGTGGAACGCTTGACATCAATATAAAGCTGCTTTAGATCCTGGTTTTGTCACTAGTGAAGTGCTTTTTCTTTATTAATCATTTTCCATGTATGCCATTGTTCATTTTCCTCTCGAACAGTGTACCTAAATGGTAGTTAGGATTTTCAGATAGCAAGAATCTTCAGTCGAAATCTTTATCTTAATGTTTTTCAGATTTGTTTATTTAAGAATGATTCAATATAAATATACCAGTTTAGGAATGTTGTTTCTTCCTTCTGGTTTTGGTTTCCAAACATTGTTCTCGAATGTTATTTCCATTATTTGCTATTAAAGTGACCATGAGAAGATATGGTTTGCCCCGATTCCCAGATCTTTTTCTCCAAAGCGTATTCTAAAGTTTCTTTAAAATAATCTAAAGTAGACTAGGTTACATGTTAATTATTCCATCCTTGTTGTTAATTGTTTTTTCTATGTGTTTTCACACTTTTTGAAGGCACCATGTGACAATCGGATTGATTACCAATTGTCGCTTTAATAAGAACTTCGTTCAAGAAGTCTAATAATCTATTCTTGGGTTGGTTTAAAACAAATACTTATGTAGTTTTTCTTATTTAATTTAATTATAAATCCTCTCGAGAAATTAATATCAGTTTCACCCTCCAAATATTTTAATGTTTCTTATTTACTGTTTTAATTCAATAATCTTGTGGTATAGATGATTTTCCCTTAACTCACACTTCTGATGTTGTTGTTCAATTAAAGCCTGGACATGACCTCCATAGCTTAATGACTAAAAACCACATATTTATCTATCTCAAAACTGTTTCTATTTATTTAAATTTTCACTTTTTTAAAACTTTTTTTGCACTTAGACTTTCTCAAGTAAATATTTTCATGCTCTAACCATCCAAAACAAAACAAAACCCTTGGTTCTTCATAACCAGTTTAATATCATTACCTGTTTTTCAAAGACAATATCCATCTGCACACCACAGAGATTCCTTTCCCAGATTCGTAGCACATCTTGAATCAAAAGTTTGCTGAAATGATGTTATCAGATGATCGCTCGGACCTTTATAATAAATTACAAGAGGGCCTAATATTTCTTCGGGGTGACCAATGGGGACCTATGTTTTAATACCTTTAGAGGCCCTTAAAACTTTTTATTTGGAGACATTTTTATATAAAAGTGCCTTTTTTCACATCATGAAGAATACAACGCGATGGGAGCTTGTTTAATCAAAAGGACAAACTAGTTGTCAACAATTACATTATTTTAAGTTTACTCAACCTTTGAAAATCGTGCTAGCTTAGCTATAAGGATAGACTGGTTTTGTTTTACAACCGATAAGTTTTGAGGCAAGCAGACATTTTAAACTATAAATAAAACAACTAAAAACACCTAAAAATATTTCTCAGATGGGAATTAAACAACAGCGAGACCAGGTGACCTTTACCTTCCGAAAGGAGCGTACTTACTTGAGATTTCCACAATCTTCAGTATCTAAGACCTTGCTTAGAAAGAATTTTTGTCATTACAAACTGTTCAAACTCACTGAGGATCGTATTTAAAATTGGTAAAAACAATATTATTAACCCTCCAAGATTGTCATATCTAGTTGAATATTTTAGTCTAAACAATGGCATAGTGGCTTCTTTGAAAAAGATTCACACTAGAGCCCACCCGCAGCCTGAACTCACCCGAGATAGTTGATAATCCAAAGCATTCTTTGAAACTTCTCAAGTTAAATTATTAATCGTTTTCGATCACCTTGGAGAGCCTAATTCAGTCCTAAAAATCTTTCACCGCAACAATCACAAACCCACTTAGTGAACCCATTTTGTACTAATAATGATGATATAATTAATAGACTAATTTTCTGCATTTTTCATCTCTTAAATAAGTGAATATCCTTAGTGTGAAACAACACCTTTATTTTCCATATTTCTTTCACAATTTAGTGTTTCATCCACTGTCCTCAACAATGATTTCGGTCCATCTACTTTACCACCTTACATTCCATCGTTCAAACCACTTTCACCTTGCACCACTTTCCTTCTCGTAAATCCACCTCCACCGCAAGTGGAACATGTTACATGTTTCTTTGGTCCTTCTGTGGTTTGGTCAGCTAATCTTTTCCATGACTCATCACCCAAATTCTATTATGATGTTAGTAATACTATAAAATATCTCAATATGTGGACAAGATGAATGACTACTTTGACAGAACAAATTGATGATGATTCGTTGTTGAATGGTTTGTCAAAGTTTTATAAGAAAGAAAGCTGGTCAGGCGAACTGCAGTAGTATTAATGGCCTCTGCTTCCTTCATCAAACATTCTAAACAAATGGGAAGTGAGAAAGAATCTTCTATCCTCAACACTATAAAATCTCTATAGAACCTCAAAGTGTACAATTTATTGTACTACCACAGCTGCTTATAACAGCATCACAACTAAAACTTTCAGTATTCACTAAGTCAAATTTTGATGGTTTGATCTGTATACGTACATATTCACTTGCAGAAAGATTTTTATACCTTCAAGATATGCAAAGAGGTGTTTTCTCTGTAGTTAACTCAGGAGAAGAGAGTATAATGAAAGCTAGTAGGAATATCTTTAGAGGAACTATGCACTCTTCATTTCAACTCAAAAATGGAGAGAATGATGGAAGAAATGATGAAAGAGATGACACATATACCAGAATAATAAGAAATCAAAATCAATCGTTCTAACAGAACTAACCGAACAAGAAGAACTAAACTCCAAACACCAGAAGATGATCAACAGATCACTCTTCCTCATCAAACTATGGGTGAGAAAACAGATATACTTAGGAGAGGATATCAACATGTTTGGGGGAAGAGGATGAGACTTTGAGGTTCATTATGATAACAAATGAAGTGTCTTTACACACCTTACGATTAATAAAAGAGAGATGATAACAAAGAAATTAACATTAGACATGGAATGCTGCTGTAGAACTCAAAGAGAATACAATTAGAAGCACTGCCAACAAGCCCCAACACCAAAACCCTTCGAGAACTTTCGTGCGAGAAAGACTACATGACAAACCTTAAACAATGAAACAAAGACAAAGGTGGTCATGCAATTGGTATACATGAGAAAACACTCAAAATTGAAAACAGAGGAAGAGACCAATAGTAATAACATTTTGGGCTTAGTATCATTCTAAATAGTTAAAGCCGTTAAAACAAATCAGTGTTGTAAATTGAGGAGTGACATCTTAATAAGGTTAAACAAGTGCTTCAAAGAATCAAACCCTTTCAATTTTTCAGTCATGAAATTTTAAAGATCAAAATCTATGTTCCATTAATCCGAGCACGCCTGAATACATAGTAGCAGGAACCAGACTTGAAGGTTTTTAAACATAGAGAGTGAGTAGCAGTTAATCTTAGTGATGACTCATCAGTAGTTGATTTTTGGCCCTAAGATTAAAGTGGTGTTTCTAAGAGGGACCAGCCCTCTTTATGAGTTTGAAAACATCCATGACAAAATTATACACACCAAAGCAGTGCAAGATCCTTAGGTTTCTCATAATTTAATGCCTAAAGTTGTGATGGAGAGCTCAAGCGAGAATTACCAGACCCTACAAAGACCCAGGCATCTTTTTGACTCAAATAGAGTAAAATGTCCAGGATTGACTGGCACCTGTATAATTTGTCGCATTCTGCGAATGTTTACTCATGGACATTGCTAGTATTTATGTCCCCCCAAAGTATGGAATGCTATTAGTCACATCCCTGGGAGCTAAGCAGGACTATGATGGACATGACATATGCGACCATCCTTACTAATTTACCGAAGACTTTACAGAGTCTCATATGCACATATGGTTGGTGTGTAAGTCAATATTTACCACAAACCTCCTATATAATATGTCAATATATATTTTATCTTTATCATGTTTAACAATGAAACCTAGTGAGAAAGTCACTTTAACAATAATTATAAAGGCTTACAGTGAAGAAAGAGGATACAGAGATGGTTCAAACAACACATGAAAACATTAGTAAACAAAGCATAAAACTAGACGACTTATTATGAGTCCATTTTTAGACTTAATAAATTTGGTAAGGTTCAACATTTCTGCATCATCTTCAATTTGTCAGACCGTGAGGAGTCAACAACTAATTCTGGAAAATAATCATGAATGTACTGCATATACCAGTAATAGTATGAAACTCATGCAACGTATTTAAAACCGGCATTTCATAGCATATTTACGAATACATTTGAAATACTAAAGGTGTTTGACTATTAACACCTAAAACAACCACACTAAATGGTCTTGCGTAAATTAAACTGAAGAACCCAACAACACAGTAGTATGAACTTTTCTTTAGGCTTGCATCTTGAAGAAATTAGAGTTGCATAATTAATGTACGATTTTGAACATTCAACAGCTAATGGGAGTATAATGCACCATCCCGCATTTTAGAGCCTACTTCAATGATGTCATGATCCGCGATACATTGAGGAGTCAAACTTGCTCATCCTGCTTAAAGAATATTATGGCTTCATACCTTAGCTTTTATGTCAGTGATATGTCTAATCATTATGAGACCTGAGACAATACAACTCGATAAATCAGACTTTGAAAGGTTCTGATAATGAAAACATTGGAAAAGCTGACAATGACAAACAACAGAAGACTTTCATGCAATTCATAGAAATGAGTCGAATCCCACAACAAGATCTTACTATGATACAGACCAAGAAAGAAGAAAACTTTCTTGGTAATAGAACGTTTTCAATCCGCTAAGATTAACTTATTATTCAAATAGAACAAAGTTTAATTATGAATAGAATGGGAAGAATATAAACTTGCATTTTAAAGATGTAGGTAATTTACGAATATTCAACGCTTTTAGAGGAGGTGTTGTTCGATGAACATGTATGGTTAAACTGCAAATCAACTGTAGAAGACTAATAGAGGATAATAATAAAATAGATAAAACTAAAATGATCAAAATTATCAAATTTTACAAATGTTATTGAACTTCAAATACATAGAGTTGTTCGTATAATTTTGTTAAGCTGTACGCGATATGAAGATCTTAAATCCTAATTAAATAATACAAAGACAAATTTCTGAAAGAAAACTAAAAATCCACGAACAAAACTGCGAAATAAACTTCACCTGCTTCAAGTACGTTCGATGAGACTAGAAATGTAGATATTTACTATTGTCTCATGCGATATTCTTATGGGTATCTAATCGTGTCTCAAGAAGAAGACCTGGAGAAATCAAAGTTTTATAGACTTTTAGAGATTTAAACAAAGTTTAAAATAAGACAACTACCTTTACTAAAAATGGATCACATTTACAAAATGGTGGTGGGGCTTAAGAGGATTTTGCTTGAGGTTATCTTTAATAACCAATGCGAACTACCTTTTCCGATTAATTAAAGACAACAATATTCTCAGCAAATTTACGTATGGAAGATGTTTTGTCTAATGAACGCTTGAGAACCTTTCAGAGCTATGACATAGTATTCTTTAAGAACGGCATTTTCATCAATATTCGACCAGATGAAGCATCAGAGCTGTACGATAAGAAAATATTTAACATTATATGTTGTAATATGGCAATAATGAAGGTCTTCAAACCCAGTGAAGACACGGTCAATTGCCGTGCGCTTGGATAATATTGTTTCGTACATACATAGACACCAAGAGATTATGAATATTATAACCTTCATCTCGTAAATATCAGCAGCGTAGCTTTTTCATTAAGATTACTAGTGTTGTTCACCTTTAATTGCGTAGTTTCAGAAATATCAAGTATAATAATACGACAAGATAAATGGACTTTAAGAAAGAACTTTTTAGTCATAGCAAGCATTAACTAAAACACCTGCTTCAAAGTCTTTATTTTTCAAAAAGATTTTTATATCTTTCTTTTCAGGACTTAATATGTTTGTTTGTCATCGCCCTTGCAAGAAACTATTAACAAGAGCGAAAGACAGCTTGTTGTATTTTAGCATAATATTGAGAGTTTCTTTAACATAATATTACAGGCAGTTACGTATAAAGCATTGAAATATTTCTAAAGTACATAACATCTTTCATCATACATCATCGCTTTTGTCCTTTAATTCACCAGTAAAGACATAACTTAAACAACAGACCTTACGGTGCGAGGTAAGTAGATTGTTGTTTCTAATATGATTTAGAGAGAAACCCCACTAAACTCACTAAAGGTTGCTAATGAAGTAGATGAACTAATAAACCCACTTTAAAGTTCTTGATATTAATATGATTAATGTCAAGCAGCCATGTTAGTTCTCGTTCTCATTATTGAAAACCATTTTATAACTCTCTGGCGCGTCGATATCATTATGTTTTTCTTTATAACCAATATACCCTTCGGATTGCTCTAAAACAGCAAGGTTTCGAACCTAAAGGTATTGTACTGTAAGATAAAGGGTTTCGGCTGGAAGTAGTATATTTGCTAAATAGCCATTCAGTTTGATGCGCAGGTTGCTACAGAATTTGCGATGTGATACGACGAATGAACAAGAACTGGAGACAAAATTTTTGATATTTGTTTTGTCATCAATTCTTTTTTCCAGCGTTTACAGCTCGACAACTATCGCTAAAATGCCATTTGTTTGAGGGCAATATAGCACGATACCCTTCTTCATATCCAACTTAACGTTGAAGTCTTTTCAATAAAGTGACTTGAATATAGGTAAACCATCATTCTTCTTCGCCCAAGATAGATGATCCCATCACATGACTATTTCGTTATGGATAGTTATCTTTATGGGGTGTCAATGATTCAGCTTATTATAAAGTTCATATAATTGGTTGTCCTCCATTTGGTTGTCTCAAGATCATCGTTAGTAATGCAACAGCGGATCAAAGAAACAGTTGATCATTAAATACCAGATAACACTAGTATTCAACAAACTATTACCTTGTTAGTAATGGACCTAAGAATTTTCCACGTTGCAGGAATATAATTGAACCTAGAGGACACAAAGTTCGAACAAAGAATTGCACGAATAAAGAACAAATTGGGCAACTCCAGTTGATGTCATCAGCCATATGGTTGATAGTAATCTTCCTACAGCTTCTGTACAAATATGAAGTTTATCCAAGAATTGCGACCAGCAGAATGATGATTAGAAGAATAACCAGACCATCGACTTTCGCATCCGGAGGAAGTAAAACAAAACATTTAAATACGATGACGTTAAGAAGCTCTTTACGTATAGTGCTTAACTTCAAGGACTGGGACAAAGTTTGTATGGACCCAAAGAGGAAGACATGGAAAGCATAAATTTGAAAACCATATTTGGTTTTTATTTCATTCATATTCAAATTAATGAAAACAACGTATTCTTTCTACGAAGAGCTTGATGAATGATTGTTTGTATTCCACATCATTTACGTTTGCCATTACTTCTTGATTCATATGATATGTTTGTTTTTTCTTTTTTTTTTTTTATTAGTATATTTTATCCACTATCGATTCAAAGGTGAAAATAAAAAATAATAAAACAAAGAAAGAAGAAAGATATGAAATGAAAATGTTAGCGAAACAAATTTACGTTGCAAAGAGAAATAAATCAGTGTGTGTTAAATCACCTACAAACACACTTAGTTATTTAAACTGTTTAATCTTGAACAATTGCTTAACCTTCGCTAGTGAATTTGATTTTCAAACTGCTTAATCTTGGCTTATCAAGAGATAGATTAGAGGAAATTAAGGTTCAAAACAACCGTAAAATCAGAATTAAAGTTTCCAAAGAGAGAATCAAATCATGGAGCTGAGTCAGCAAAAGAGAAACGGTTCTAATTTGCCCAAACGAATCAGATATCGTAAGAAAGAGACAAAATTAAACAAAATTAAAAACAATAGTTAGAAAGAAAAGAAGGCAGAATAAATTTCGTATCTTAAGTTTCTATTCACTTAATTTTTGCAACAATAACTATGTGCCTTGTCTTTAGTTACAGACTGAAGAAAAGCTTGCTGCACTAATCTTGATCAGATTATTTTTACCTTCGTTGTAGAACTTAGAGAATGAAAAGTTTTTTGACCGTTCTGAACTTTCAACAAAGATGACCAGAAAATATCCTAGCCAAATCGTTATCTCGACAGTTCGATGAAAAAGGTGAGCAGAAGTAGTATTAGACGTTTTTCTTTCAAAAGAATAAAATCAGAACAGAAAGTTTGCCAATCCAAGTGTAATTTTGAAGAAAACAAGAACTGAGATTGAAGGATATGTTTGTTGACAAAAGGTCTATTGTTTTTCATTGCCAGACATGTTTTTATATAGTATTGTCTAATCACAGTATGATAGCAGCTAATGATGATAGTAATAATCATCCCAGAATGTTCAGATTCTCTTGATGTTTTTCAAGGCACTATCCCCAGTGAGTTTAATTTCCATAGCTACCTACAATATTTTGTTATACCAAAAGGTGGCTAAGACTTTTTTGAGTTTCCAAGGAACAAATTTACTAACAAAATTGTTTCTGAAGACCTTTGTGTCTTCATGTTTTCCCTATTTTAAAATCTCTACCGCTTTCCATACACCTCCAAGGATTGTAAGAAATCAACAAGAAAACCATCATTTTTCCCTTTCTCCTATTCATAACTAACCTCATTTACATTTCTTTCCAGTATTATTTCTATTTTTCAGCAAGTTTTTCCATTTTATAAAATCCTCTCGACATGGTTTAAAACTTTTTGAGATGGGTTTTAACCTTCAAATCCATTTAAAACCTTAAAATTTTTCATAAAAATAATTTTCTACCACAGGACCTAAGCCTTAACAAGCTCTCAAACCATTTTCACTCATATGCTTTTGGTCCTGGAATCATTTTGTTAACACAAGTATAAAAGTAATTTATTTAAAAGAACTTTCAAAGACGGTGTCTTAAGCATTTCATGTTCTCATTGTTATTAGCCTTGTCGTTAACATTCCCCCGATCGTTATTATTTTTCATATAACCTTGCCCGCCCTCGGCGTTAAACCTTGTGTAATATTTTCATTTTGACCATTTTTTCTCAAATTGTTAAAAATTTTCTTTTCCAAAGTTTGATTTAATGACAAACATATGTTAAAACAAAATGGTTAGTTCAAAAAAGACCCCATCGCTAACCTAACTGGGGAAATTTCAATGGGTTGACCAAGACCAGCTCATTCGATTATGTATTAGGCTCTCAATATATAAACTTTATCCATCAATTACACATTCAAATATTTTAGCCATGTTTATCTCATGTATATATGTTTTTCACCTTGATCCATAAAACCTTTTGTTTATTTAAAAGAAAGTTCGGTTTATATATGTGTCAGCGGTTTTCCCATTCCATTTTCCATTTGTTGATTCGTCCTTGATCCACGGTTCACGAACGACGAACAGCCCATTTCTTTGTGATTATTTTATTCATCTTTCATTACGATCCGGTCTTTATCATCAACAATAATCGGTGAAAGGGTTTAAATTGTGTTTCAATCGATGTTGTTGCAGATCATCATAGAATTTATTAAATCAATGGCCTGATCACGACCATCCTTTGTTCTCGACCGCAGTGTCCATCAATATTTGCACCCAATATCTGCTTCAATATTATCCGACCATAGAGCGAATGGTTGTAGCGCTAATCGCGCGACCAACGATCTCTTTTCATTAATTTTATTATATTCTTCCACCAGATTCCGACCGCCCACGGTTCAATGAACGGTTCAAAACGTTTTATTTTTCTTCCGCTATCCTTTGTTTATGATTTCATCGTTATTATTTTCATCCCGCCATTATACCGCTTCAGGCATTGAACCCCTTTCATGATTTCTTAATTGTTTTTTGTTTTATGTGGTTTTCAATGGCTTCCTGTTGTATCACGGCAGGCTTTCAGTTGGAAAGACGCTCGTTATCAAGCCACTAAAAGGGGAAACCATTCAATACTGTTGATTCAACATCGTCACTGTTCATGAGAATTGATGTCAAAAGCCCGCCAAGCCATACCTTTAACAAGACACTGCTTATCTTTGTTAATAGTGTTTAAGAGTATCAATGAGAATAAAGCAATAGTAATAAAGATTGAAGACACACATGATTAATACAGACGCTTATCAAAGCCTAATCCCTGAACAAACACGCTTAAAGAAAATCCCATGTTTTATCGTATAAAGTCACCACCGCTAATAACTTGACAAATTGATTTCAATAATGATATCACTCAATGGCCCCAACTTATCTTAAGAATAATATATTTGTATTATTGCTTTAGAATATCTGCTTCAAATATTCGTTGATACTTCAAGATATTCAATATCAACATCTGCGATATTCCCAAATATATGAGTTTCAGGTGTTTCAACAAAGCCATCTAGTCAGATATTGCTTGTAGCTATTAATGAATATCCACCTAGAATTTTTCCCCATATTTCTATGTATTGTGTTCTACCTGCATAATTTTCTTATATTTTTCGTAGCCTCACCGCCCCAAGTAATTTCTTAAGATGAGAATGTTGTCATAGAATCTTGAAATACACTTGAGCTAATTTGTTTAGGCATAGTGTCTAACGCCCCTAAAGCCTTGCTTTCTTGGTATAGTTAGGGTTGAATATAAAGATGATTACGAATCAAACATTGTAATTTGAAGATTGTAATTGCCCATAATAACAGATATTTCTTGGGATCTCCGCCCAACACATCAGAATTGCTTTTTCTTTTGTTAAATCGTTATCCTATGTGTATGCCATATTGTTCATTTTCCCTCCTAGAAAGAAATAAAGCACAGTAATAGACTCTTCAGAAATATAATCCTTCTCAATGTAGAATCTTTCTATCTTAATGTTTTCTTTCGTATTTATTATTTAAGAATGATTCAATACATTAAATGGTATTAGGAATGTTTATATTCTTCATCCTTCGTTGCTCAAATATCACCCCCATCACATTTCCATTATTTGTTATTAGTTAGATGTTAGAGAAGATAGTGTTTGTTCCATTTTGGGATTCTTTTCCTGTGCGTATTCGAAAGTTTTCTTCAGTTAATTTGTGCGTACGTGTTTAAAAGCATTATCTCGATCTTTAAGTTAATTTTGCTTTCCTTATGTGAAGCTTTTCAGCATTTAAGGTACCCAGATTATCGGATTGATTGCCGAATTAAGCCATTTTAATAAGAACTTACCAAGAAGTCTACAAGTTAGCCTCCGTTCTGGCTGGTTTTAAATGGCCATTTATGGTTGGTTGACCCATCTATAAATCTCTTCCGAAGAAATTATTATTTTTCCTTCTCCAACATTTTTTTTTTAATGTTTTGTTTGATCATTTTAATCTCTGTTAATCTTAGTAGATGATTTGCTTTGGATCATACTTTGGATGTTGTTGTTCATCAGTTTGTGATATGACCTTCCATAGCTCATTGTGATTGTACCAACATGAGATTTATATATTTATTCCCACAAACTGTTTAATTTTTTCTGTAACTTTCACTTTTGAAACTTTTGCACTTAGGACTTTCCCTCTATGAAGTATTTCCATGCCCAACCATCCAAAACAAAACAAAACCCTGGCCTTCATAACTACCCTAATATCATTACCAAGCTTTTCAAAGAGCAATATCCATCTTTGCACATATTGGAGAGATCCTCTTCTAGATTCAAGAGGAGGACCCCAGAATCCAAAAGTTTGTTTGAAATGATGTTAATTGATTGAACTCTCAATCTTGACAATAATTACAGAGACCCAATACCTTCAATTTTTAGTCCTTTATCTTTTTCATCACTTGGGATCTCATTATAAGTGTATTTACAGGTGTATGAAAGTACGATGAAGAAATGTGATTGAAGATTTAATTGTTCATTCTGAAGATTTTCAAAGTTGAACGCAAAAGGACAAGTAATCGTATAAAGTAACAAGAATGAAGGACCTATATCAGAACTTGAAAAATTATGGCCAAGGAGAAGTTAATACTACAATCCTACAATATCTCCACAAATGCAATCAATTGCATAGATGTAGACAACTTATGGAACAGACTATCCAAGCTTGAACTCATATCATAGGCCAGGGCCACAGGTACCAGCCTCTACACCATCACCAATTAGTTACCCAACATATCCATCGAGCCTTACTATGTCTTACTCCCTCACAATTTGAGAATAAATCCCCCAACAAATTACACCTATGCCCAGAAGCTAAAAGTGCATCTCATATTCCATCCCCTGAAATGATATCAGACACTCAAGTGATGGAAAATATTTAAGGAAAGAGATGAGATTAACTTAAATGCTTGTCCCACTATGAAGAATATTCCACATCAAAGCCAAACTATGCAGAATGTTGAAACTGCCAAGAAATAGTTACACAAATGGAATGTAACTCATCAAGATGTTTAAACGTTTGCACGAGATTTGCCCCATAGCATTCAACAAATAAGCAACTCCAACATAATACTAGGACTATCAAGCAGAGTAGAGTTTCCAGCACCCATTACATTCATCCCAAAAAATAAAAATGAATCTTATATTCTTTCCTCTCAAACATTAGAATATGCTTAATCAATTAACAAATATTCAAGGAAAGGGTTGAGATTCAATTGCATATGTATCCCACTGGGAACAAGGTTCCATACCAAAACCAAATTATCTAGAGAATACTACAAAATAGTTATATAGATGTTGTTTCACCAATCGACATGTTCTATACCAAATTTACAAGATAGCATTCAAGATATCAACAGCCATAAAATAGAAAACTAGGCTAGTTAGGTAGCACAGTCTCAAGATTACCCTACCAGTGGGGGGCAGGAATATGATCACCAAATTTTTCTTGGCCTATGTTATGAGAGTCAATGTTCTATAGCATTTTTTTTTTATAGCTACTAAATCACTACCATTCGGTTCCTTTGCCATTTTTTTCTTTTAGGTTTCCTATTTTTTTATTGTGTCTCTTGAAGCCCCTTATTTTTCTCTCCTGCTCTCATCCAATAGGCCTATAAGAAATTTTTAAGTAAAACTGCATTATACATAAGAACATACCATGTCTGTCTAAATTTAACAACTACCTAGAAGGCCTAAGATATTGTGTCTATCATATGTGCACATCTTTGCCATGATTTCTCCACTATTTGCATCTTCAACAATGGCTCATAAGAGAATTTGATTGTCAAATCTATTATCAATACACTGACATTATAGTGGATCTTCATTCTCATCCAAATGCACTTGGATGTACAGTTCCTCTTCTCATATCACTCACATATGCATTGTCTTAATTACTTTTATTCATAAATTTGTGGAAAAAGCCATCACTCGTGATGTCACCAATATGAATTGTTGTGGTATGATTCTTGGCCAACCTTACCAATATGATTGAAAGGCCTAATATGATGCATTAAACAACACTTACCTATTGCATAAAGATAATATATCAAGTACAGGTTGATCCTAAAGATTAAAAGAATTATTTCACTTTTATTCAACAACATCATTATGTTCTATGATTGCAATCCAAGGTTCGGTCAACAATTTTAAAGGATTCCTATAAACCTCCTCCATCATTTTTTTTGTATCACCCTCAGTTTCCCCCACACACTATCTTAGAGGACATTATACAAACTTGTTTCTCACCTATTACAGAGTTCTCTCCTTACCTGAAAGTTTAGATTTGGTGGCCTCTTCTCCTTGGTTCACAAGTTACAACCCATTTCAACATCAGCCCTTGTATATATTCATAAATATAAAATAGTTGTAAATGGAAGAATTGCGAAGGAAGTCCCTATCAAACTTTCAGTCTTATAACCTACAAGAATGAGCTCCAATAGGGCCTATGAACCACAACCTATTATGATTTTACTTTTTGTATGGTAAATAATTTGTGTAGGCTCTTTATGGAATACAATTCCAGTTGATTAGCTTGAGATCGTCTCTCCTTCCTTGGTTACTCTGCCAAGCCCATTGTTAATTACAAAAAAACATAGATTGATTTTTGAAACTCCAGCCATTGTATAAGGTGGTAGATAGTACATTCATATTCAATGATACAATGTTTCCAGGACCAGAAATTAGCCTTATAAATAATCTAGTTTGTTCCAGAGGTATATTTTCCCTAAGAAAAAAAGAGATTGTAAATATGGTTGTAGAGATCTTGGTTAGTTCATATGATCAATTTTACTGTATGCATCAGTACCAAGGCCCAAGAGGCAGAGTAGGAGGCTGCCATAGCCCTAATTTTATTTAAATTTCAAGACTAGGCAAGGTCCCGAATTTTTGTGCAACAGAAAAGCATCTTTAACCATTCCATTCTACTCACCATGGACTATCATGGCTAGGAGGAGAAGTCCAAGTCTAAACATTATTCCTTGGGGAATATTAGGTCCATGTTATGTCTGCTCAGTTTCATTTACAAATATAAATGTGCTACTATCCTGTAGCAAGGCCATTAGAGGTACTTACAAGCCACAATAAGGCTACAACCGTCTCCAACAAGAACACATAAAGAAGAAGGCTTACAGGTGGGAGGAAGGGTGGATTTGAGCAAGGATAGGTGCCCTAACTAGGGCTGAGTTCTTCAAAAAATACAGATCACATTTTAAGTAATTGGAAGAGAAGTTTGTGGAGAACAAATGTAGGATTGGGTTTGAGTCTTGTGATAGCACTATGTGCTTGACGATGTAAGGCTCACCTTTGTCTAAAATACCAAGAAGGGAGGTTGATACAACAATAGTTAGAGGGATAGTTTGGAGGTTCATTAGGCATAGTGTAGGAGTGTTCCTTAGCAGGTAGCTCCTGGAATTGAATGTGCAGTAGCATAAGGGGTGTCCCCATAAGTAAGGGAAACATTCATATTGCTGGTTGGTACATAAGTGTGGTAGGGATAGTTGAGGAGAAACCTCACCCTAAGGTAGTGTTTTCTTCCTTTAAGTGGACAAAAAATAGAAGCAGCCTGTGGGAGAAGCTGATACAATGATGAAGCAATGGGATAAGGGCTAGAAGAGTGCCCTAACGGTCTTCTAGAAGCACATAACTCAAGGGAAAGAAGGCAACAACAAAGAGTTGTAGATTTCCTCTTGGATGCTGGCTTGAAGGGTGTACTAGGAGATGACTCCAGGGAAATGGGAAAATCCCCATCTATTGTAAAAGGGATTTCCCCTCTTGAAGAAAAAAATTAGAATAGAAAAATCATGAAAATAAAAGGCTCAAATCTCTCTTCCAGACTAGTCACATGGCATAAGGCCACATGGACCACTGTGATTGGTTGACATAACACATTAGAAGAATGATGTTAGCATCTAAAATATCTAGGACATGTGGCACTCCATGATAAAGACACATGGTGTGTGGATTTGAGTTTTTCAGGTGGTCAAGTGGGCCAAAAATAGGTGAAATGTGGCACCACTCAGAGATTGACATGTGCCAATTGGTACAAGTGGTAGACAATTGGCATGCTCAAACAACGAGGTGATGCAGGAATGACATGAGGGAGAAAATATCATAAAATCCCCAAATCTGGAGAACTAAAGCTCATCACCAACCTGAGATTGACAACTTTACATGATGTAACCTATGAAATCGTAAATGGAGAAATTATAGTAACAATAAAGTAACCTATGTAACAATAAAGTAACCTATGTAACAATAAAGTCAGATTCATCCTAGGAGTGGTAAATGGAGAAATCATAGTGAACAATAGAAAACATGTAGAGTTGCTTACAATCAAATAGATGAAAAAAAACATACAAAAAACCAAGATAATAATCATGAACAAGCTTATAATTGGATTATGAACTGTAAATGAACTAACAAAATGTGACATTATGAACCTGGTCAAGCACACAAGAAAAAATATCTTGGACATGACCCTGGTTGACAAGTTGTATTGCTCATGATGCAAGAGGATTTTTACCTGCACTACCAAGTCAATCAAAATCCATCATTATCTATACAATAAATACAAGTAATTGATGTAGTATTTTTTACTCTAAGATGCATTCTTATGATAATTTTAGAACATATGTTGAAAATGTGAAAAAATACCTAAATAATCTCCTCTTCATTTCAGGAACAATTTATTAGAGTCGCATGAACTTGGAACAAGCCTCCCACGATCTAAAAGAGTAGCAACTAAGTCAACAATGACTTTTTTTTGCTACGTTGGATCGAGGGAGGTTTTCTCCAAGATTAAATCACTCCAATAAATTATTCTCAACTAAACAGGGCCAACCACGTGAAGGTGGAAGCTCTTATGGCCCCTCCCCCCACCTCACATCACTCTCAATTCCGCAATACCCAATCTATATTTCATTTTTTACTTTCATAAGCATAAAAAAAATATTCAATAACTAATAAAAAAACAATGCAACAAAAAGTACGCAAGGAAACATTGAAATTAATGCTTGACATAAAAATAGTATGATAAATGAGTTTTTTATATAACGCAAAAAAATGTTCCAAGTATATAAATGTTTGTCTTATAATAATACAATATTTTACATTATCAAATTTTCTTTTTCTTCTTCCTATTTCTAAAGCTCCTAATTACATCATCAATATCATTGTGCTCTACTCCTGTTTCATGCCTTTCCTACACTGCTGACCTAGTTGCGTAGTCACGATGTCTGGTCTCATCCAGTTATGGGGCATTGCCTACAAAAACAGATAATATTAAATTTTAATTGTTAGTTTTTAAATATCATTGAACTAGTTCGGTAATATTAATAAAAAAAAATTACAATGAGATTATTTACCTAGTGCACCAGTTGTCACCGTTGGGATCATTACCCTGTCTTCCTCTCTAGTGGTAAGATCCTCAAGGGAAACATTCTCTATCATTTAAACAAAAAAGCATTATAAGGACAACCATCAAGGTATAATTAGAAAAAATTATAAGTGGAAATTAATTACCGTCATGGTCCTCACTAATAGTAGCATTGTTGGCCTTGTCCCCACTACAATGATCAGATTGCACGTGAGGAACATCTACATCTGGCTTTACAATAGGGTTATTTTCCTCGTCAACAGTATTGCTCCCCTGATTTAAAAATTTTTGTTAGACATTAAAATTATGGACGAAAACAAACATATTGATAGGTTAATGTTTTACCTTATTAGGCATTCTGGATCTTGGGACCTGCCCCAAGCTTTTGTGATGTTCAACTATGGCTTGATAGCCGGAATGGAAAGTGATATTTTTATCTTCCTCTGTAGTTTTTGTTCTGAAGTCATCACCCTACATTACATATGATTGTGTATTTTTAATTTTATTTGATAGGATTACAAAACCGTTGGAAGGTGATACAATTAATTATAAGATGTTTAGCTACTTGCAATTCTTGTGACTAATTTCAAGTAGCCGCCCTAGCCTAGCTTGTGATGGCCCTTTTTTTCAATCCTATCTTTGGTTTCCTTCGAGGTTTCAGGAAACCTATCACCAAAATATTCAAGTAATATATGACGTAGCACACTTTTATTTTAGAAATAGAGAAAATTAAAGCTATTGAATTAAAGTTGTAATTTACCTTGCGGGTCCCATTTTTCCTTCTTTCTTTTCCCTTTTCTCTTTTCCATCATGGATGAGTGCTCTCCACTCACTCTCTGAAACTGTGAGATGACGATCGTATCTATGGTTAAATTTCAAGTGCGTCCTATAGGTGTCCCTGGTATATTTCAAGTATTTTCCAACTACCTGAGCCACTGTTGTTCTGTCAAATGTGCCCACCCCAAAAAGGCCTTCTAGATAATCTAGAAGTTCTTTTTTCAGGTTGGAATTCTATGAATTCCACCCTGTGCGTATGGTTGGGCCAAAAATATACAACACCTTACTCTCCAAAAACTGGTAGAACTCATTGTTTCCTACACAAAAAAAAGATATTATCATGAATTTAAAAATAAAGATCATGATAAAATATAGTTTACATAGAGTACATGAAATAGTTAAAATACTAAAACTTACCTGGGAGTTGTACATGATTTATAGGGATACCTTCATCATTCACCAAAAATGTGACATGAATGGTGCCCGTGGAGCTGATACATGTAGTTCCAGGAAACGCAATAATATAGTTGGCCATATCAGCCTCATCACTGCCAACACGTTCAGCGGTTGGCTGGGTGTCTACTTGGGTAGGGTGTGTTTCTTGGCTGGCACCTAAAGGAGTAGAAGGTGTATGAGAGGGTTGCTTGGAAATCTCTTTCCCTTATGTCCCACTACTACCAACACTGGGTTCACCAAGTGTCAGATAATGCTACATACAAAAGAAATTTTTGTTAGTATAGCTAATGCAAAATTAAAATCAAACTATCACAATTCATCTCATGCAGAACAAAAAAATATCCTTTTGATTTTTTATTATTACCTGATATGTTGCTAGCTGGGTCATAAGTTGTTTAATCCTCACTTCTGTTCCAGGTGTTTGAGGTGCATCTACCAAACTATCAAATTTCAATGTTTCTTTTTGCACCTTTTTTCGCAGCAAGAGCAATGGACATGGGGATGAAGAAAGCTCTTCCTCATACAGGGAATCATCAGGCGTACCATGTCCAGGTGTCTGCATATTTGAAAAAAATTAATATTATTTCAATTATGTAAATAACTAAAATACCTGAAGATAGAGAAATGCTGGCACTTTACATGTTCTTCCACTGGCCCCTTTCTATGATCACCCTATCTCGGGGTTGTCCCTGTACTGCCCTGATCAGTCTACCACATTGAAATAAAATTATAAATGTAAAAACTTGAAAACAATATCTAACTTGAAAACACAAAATGAAAACTAAAATAACTTCCAATAAGACACCGGAAGACAGAGTTCGAGTTTAAAATATGCCTTGAATTGAATTCATTCCTAGAAACATGTCATTGCACATTAAGGCACCCAAATAAGAGAAGAGTTGACAATGAAACTAAACTGGGTTATTTGTAGTGAAATTTTAAAATCTCAAAAGGTATATTAATTATCGAAATAAATCAGCTTCATAACTTCAGTATTATTGAGTCTGCTATGTATAAATCACAAAAAAAAGAAACAAAACACTAGAAAAGCAAGAACATAATCACATTAAACTATAGTAGTGATGTGACCTCTAAAGTAGAGTTTCTACTAGTTTCATCAATACCATACAAACAGTGGAAATGAACACAAGATACAACCATAGATGTGTAGTTATTTTTCTGTATTAAACCTAGCTGCCAAGGACAAACCTGTACACATTCATGTTTTCAGCCTTTCAATTTTTTCTTTGAGTCTCCCTAGTTTGGTTTTCATCTAAATTCGTTTACAACATCTTACTGTCAAATGGATATCATGTATCTTCCTAGCCTAAGCTACAAGAATAGGGCAAGCACTAGTTGGATGATAACGTTGTATTTAAGTGGAATTTCTCAGACTATTTTGAACTCTATTGCTGAAGCCTTTACCAAAGTTTAGGATAAGCACAGAGACTCTAATGTCAACATAATTGTTTCTTCATACCATGCTCCATGGCATACGTTATGCATCCTGTACATCATAATAAAATTACAGACATCCAAACAAATTAATTTTGCATTATATACATTGTAAAGTTTCATATCAAAGTTGAACATAAACTACATATATATTTCTGGAAGTTTTGTAAATTTTATATTTTGTACTTTACTAGGCTTTTCTGGGTTGACTCATGAGTCTTTTCGAAGTCCCAAACCCACTTTGACCCTTCAGCCAAAATAGATCTGTAAACTTTTTTTTAGACCTTAGTACAAGGAATCAAGATAATATATGTGAAGATTGAAATTAACATTTGATCTGTAATTCAGTCATAAAGTCAAAATTCTTAAAAGTATGAAATCATTCAAAGGTGCATGTATATGTTCATGCAATCTTGTTAATATGATTCAGTTGGAGTGATTAAGAGGATAAGTTTTTATATCCTCCCCATCTTGGTTCAAACCTCACTTTGGAAATGTTCGCCCAACATGGAATTCATAGGTTTAGCAAGGCACCAGTAATCTCAATATTTATTAAGTGCTTTGAAATGGTACAAGATGTTCAAAACATTTTTTCAAGTCCAGTGGGCTAGCACAAGTGGATCTTTTCCTTGAGCTAAATGAAGGAGGTATTGAAATCGATACTATGCATTGGCCTCCTATGTTGTGTGTCTCACTCAACCCTACATTGGCAGGTTCACATTGTGTACCACCCATGGACTACAAGTGCCAGAGATTTTCCTTGGGAAAACACAAAAAAGGAAAATGAGCTTCAAAATATAAATTTAAGTGTAAATCTACACCTTTTAGCTTGTTTTACCCTCAATTATTACACAGATCTGAGTTTGGTTTGGCAAGTTAGAATTCATGTTTTGGCTGAGATTATCCAGGAGTTCCCTGCTGTGGTCAACATGCACTAGCCAAAACAGAGAGGAATTTGTGGTGATGGTGATCAAATTTCTAGTTACCATGTTACTGGACCATTTCAAGTGTTAACAGGGGATTTTGGTCCTCAATTGGTATTTCTGAATATTAGATGTGGATTTCCTTTTGCCACTTTGTTGAATTTTCCAACCATATTTATCATAGAAAACTCTAGGGATGTTGCTTGAAGATTTAGTATTAGAAGACTTAACAGTCTCCTTCTTGAGTTCTACTACTTGAACCCTCTTTTGAACCATTGCATTGGAATTATTCATTCTACACATATGGAATTGGAGCCTTTGCATCAGGCACCTTGTAAGGTTTCAAAAGCTTTTGGTGGAGGCAATCCTTGCCATAGTGATCAAGTGCTTGATATGCAAAACAAGTCTCACGATAATTCAAATACAACATCTTTGGTACAAATATCTGACCTCCATTAACAATTTTAATGCTCCAGTGTTGGGTGGCGGAGGAGGGGGTTGGTTAGCCATTTTTGATGAAAACCTTGATCACATACGGGAAACGTTGCCCAAACTTTCTTCTATTGACTTTACACAGATTTAGCCTTGTCTAACATATTCATAAACTTAATCCACATTGGAAAATGATCTTGACTAGGGTTAGAGGGATCAAAATCTTCATGCCAAAACCATCAATCAACAAGTGGTGTGAGTAGTGATTGAGGAACAAGAATGGTATATCCATGGAATCTTACTCAGGTCATGGATTTTGTTACTTTTCATTAATATTTGCAGCAAGAGATGCTGTTAGTTTGAATTTTTTTTTAAACAATGGTAAAGAATTTTGTAAAATAAGCTTTTTTGGTTCATTTATCTAGTAGGGGCTATCTCTAGTTTAGTACTTCCCATACGAGGGGAAAAACCTCTTTACGATTGATAAGATTTGTACAACTTGAGTTGTTGACATTTGAAGATTTGTTCCTGGGAGGTGTCCTCATTATAGATGTTTATAATATATATCATATGGTATTTGAAGATGTCTCTCGACTCTGGAGGTATCAAATCAAATATATTTTTCCCCTTTCCTTGAAGGGAATGATGAAATTTATGATGTCTTCCAGCAATAAAAATAATGTGTGGTTTTGTGATTTTTTTAATTGATAATTTAAGAAAAATCCACATCGAGTCTTTGTATCAGTCATTTGTGACCTGAAAGTTGTGAAAGAAACAAGCTTTTCATAGAGTGATTTGATCAAATGGAAGTCTGAAAATGTGTTGAAGTATTTTGTTTGCATATTTCAGGTTACAGAGGTTATCCGCAAGCCTGGGCCACATAAGGTATGTACAATATCATAAATCCTATTATAATTACTGAATGCGATAGGCTTACTAGAAGAAATACTCAACCATTGGTTGGAATTTTTGTATTTATTAATGGTGATTTTAAATTATATTTTATCTAGAATGTGATTTAATTTTTTGATGTCAAATACACAGCCACAGTATTAGAAAAGGTAGAGAAAATCGAAGGTTTATGATGAATTGAGATAGAGATTATACTTGATCATATAGCACACTAAAAACAATTTGGTTGTAGATTTGTGATTTAGGCTATCTTAGGATATTAAGGGTCTTTTTCAAGATGTATTCAATTTAACTTAGACGATTACATGACAAACAGATTTTATTTCCTAGCATCTTACCTTCCTCCATGAGATACCTCTAAGGCTTCTATTTTTTTTTACCATTCAAGCACCTAACAAAGAAAAGTATAGGTAGGTATGATATTATGCCCATTTTTTTATGGTTAATTGGGTGGAAGCTTTCCAGTTAATGATTGTGCTATTGTATGATTTATTTGCGCTTGGTGTAATTGAAATGAAGGTGTTTATTTTGTGAGCTAATTCATTGAATATATGACAATAAAACTTATGAGAATGCATTATCAAGTCCAATTCATACCCATTCATAAGAATATAAGCAAGTTGGAACATCTAATACAATTTTGGCTGGAATATCATCATACATGGAATAGCTAATTAGGTTGAGTGTTACAACACTGTCTAAGACAATTCTTGTGGGATATGAAATGACAAGAGAACATTTAATACTTCAAAGTTTATATACATTATCTCATACTCCAATATACTTAGCCATTTTTTACTTATTTGCTACAATCCTCAGCTTTATTTCTATCCTATAACATGCTGTGTATATTGAACTGTTAGAGAGTATTATTGGTGGAGAATAGCAAGGGGGGATTGTACATTTAGGAATTATGGGTTTATGGTCAGGTAATCCCAATATTTCTCATTTCAAGGCTGACCTTGCTGGAACTTGAGAACAGAACTTGTGTGCCTTTTTTCTGCAATTTCAATAGTTGGACAGTCAGAGTCCACCAATACAGCTTTTGATTGATCTGAAAATTCATTTTGGGCCAGCTCTCAAGACTAACATTTGAACATAATAGATTTCTTTTCCCCAACCAGAGAGGCACGAGAATTTCCTACCAGATATGCTCACCCTTTTCACTTTGCTGTGGGAAATTATGAATTTGAGGTTGTAACATGCACTTCTCATTATGTCCTTTGGGCTGTGGTCTGGTCTACTAGTTGAGACAGTGCACCATCATGATAATGACACAAGTTAAAACCGCAGTCAGCATAGATCCCCGATCATGTTCAGGAGTTAATCTCCCAATTTAAACGTGGATTTGCCATGATAATGCAGAGTTGGGGTTTGTGGTCCCAACAGATCAAAAAAAAATGTTTACCCTTACCAAATGCCCATTCTTTTGTCCAAAGGCGATGTAAGCTCAAAGTCAGCGAGAAATGAATTTTTTGATAAAGTCACAAGACCGCATGATGGTTCTGTGCTATATTGCATTGTTTCTCATACAAGGAGTATATGAAATATGGGATTCTTGTCCAAACAGGTCTTTATTGTTGTTTGACATGAATTTTGAGGATGGTTTTAATTTACAAACAGAATAAAATGCACCTATCTACAAATAATTTTCAATCAGAGAAAACATTGGGGACATTACAGTTAAAGGATTGGTGTATGCTTACCATTTTGGTGGTTGAACCAATGGGTCCCCTGCTAAACCCCCGAACCTACTAAACCCTTGAACCAATGAACAAATGACCGGTTGAACGAAAAATCAAACTCTCAACATCGTTGCAGAGATAATGAAATCGATTAGGTGAGAATCGAACTCTCAACACTGTTGCAGAGATAATGAAATCGATTCGGTAAGAATTTTTGGAAAAAGGGCACGTGGGTATCGAAATTGATTAGTAAAAGTTTTTGGAAAAAGGGTGCGTGTGTAAGGTTATTAGGCTAATTTTTTGGAATTTGAAAAAATAGGCTAAGCTAGGGATCTTTAATCATGTATCAATTGATTAATTATGAATTAGTAAATTTCATTAAAATTTAATAATTAGTCTACAAACACATGGTAATAATGGCATTACCCACAAACACATGATACCCTCATAACCTAGTATTGTGTGCTAGGAAGGCTTTCCAAAGAAGTTGGCTAGCATCACTATAACACTATTATGGAATTAGAAGGGAAGAGAAAGGCAAAGGCTCAGGTATCATATGAGAGAAGGAAGCAATTGGAAAAATTGAGATACACGAAAATAGAAGGGAAGATAAAGGCAAAGGCTCGGGTATCATATGAGAGAAGGAAGCAATTGGAAAAATTGATATCAAAAGCAGTGGAGTTAGCTGAAAAGCAGCTTACCCTAGAGATGGATAAGATAAAAATTGACAACATATTGGTCAATTTCCTTGACCCTTTATTGATTATTTGGAAGGAGTATGAATACACCACCATTACTCTCAAGGTAACCGGCCCCTAGCAAATCAATTTTTTAAGGGGTTAAGGGGTAACTCTAGTTGAAGATCAAGATGTCATCCAAATACACCACCAAGAATCATGACTTGGTGACAGGTTGTAAAATGTCATCCATCAGTCTCATGAAGGTTGAGGTAGCATTCATCAACTTGAAAGGCATGAAAAACCATCAAAAATGCCCTCCTTGGACTTGAAGGTAGTCTCCTTAACGAAACGTCAATATATCGACCCATTAGGTAGGAATGCGCTCGGGGTCAGATCGATGGAGTGATTGACCTAACAGTGTAGAGGTACCCTTGTAGGAGAGGTAAATATGTCCTTGTACTCCTTTGCGACCTTTTATATCCATACCAAGCAACTGATTAGACAAGTCGAGATGATTAAAAGTGATATAGTTAGCAATTTTAAAAGGACCTCTATCCTGCAATTTCAACAGTTGTACAGTCAAAGTACACCTATGCAGCTTCTGATTGATCTGAAAATTCCTTTTCGGCCAGCTCTCAGGACTAACATCTGAACATAATGGATTCATTTTCCCTAACCAGAGAGGCATGGGACTTTCCTACTTGATATGCTCACCCTTTTCACTTTGATGGGGGAAATTATGAATTGAGGTTATAACATGCACTGCTAATTATGTCCTTTAGGCTATGTTCTAGACTAGTAGTTGAGACAGTGCACCACCATGATAATGACACAAGTTCAAACCACATTTGGCATAGATATATTGATTAATTAGGGGTCTTTAATCATGTATCAATTGATTAATTATGAATTAGTAAATTTAATTAAAATTTACTAATTAGTCTACAAACACATGGTAATAATGACATTACCCACAAACACATGATACCCTTATAACCTAGTATTGTGTGATAGGAAGGCTTTCCAAAGAATTTGGTTGGAATCACTATGACACTATTACAGAATTAGAAGGGAAGAGAAAGGAAAAGGCTCAAGTATCATACTAGAGAAGGAAGCAATTGGCAAAATTGAGATACCCTCATAACCTAGTACTGTGTACTAGGAAGGCTTTCCAAAGAAGTTGGTTGGCATCACTATGACACTATTATAGAATTAGAAGGGAAGAGAAAGGAAAAGGCTTAGGCATCATATGAGAGAAGGAAGAAATTGGAAAAATTGAGATCAAATGCAGTGGAGTCAGTCGTAAAGAAGCTTACCCCAGATATGGATAAGATAAAACTTGACAACATATTGGTCAATTTCCTTAACCCTTTATTGGATATTCAGAAGGAGTATGAATACACCACCATTACTATCAAGGTAACCGGCCCCTAGCAGATCAAGGGGTTAAGGGGTTAAGGGGTTAAGGGGTAACTCTAGTTGAATATTAGGATGTCATCCAAATCCACCACCAAGAATCATTAGTTGGTGAAAGGTCGCAAAATTTCATCCATCAGTTTCATGAAGGTTAAGGGAGCATTCGTCAACTTGAAAGGCATCACCAACCATCAAAAATTCCCTCCTTGGACTTGAAGGCAGTCTCCATAATAGAACATCGACATATCGACCCATTGGGTTGGAATGTGCTTGGGGTTAGATCGATGGAGTGATTGACCTAACAGTGTAGAGGTACCCCTGCAGGAGAGGTGAATATGTCCTTGTACTCCTTCGCGACCTTCTTTATCCATACCAAGCAACTATCCTTATCCATACTGAGCAACTGATTAGACAAGTCAAGATGATTAAAAGTGATATAGTTATCAAGTTTAAAAGGACCTAGCATGGAAAGGAAGGAAATAATATAGAGCCTTCATGTGTTTTAAATATTTGTGAATATTGTTGGGTTGATAGTAAAAATTTTGTGGAAGACATTTGATTTAGGACACAAGTTCTTGTTAAAGATGCCCTTAGTCTCCATTCTCAATGGAGAAAATATGAATGCATGTTCAAAGCAATAATTTCTCAAATAGGAAGACTATATTCATTTCTTTGGACTAGAATGGACGTATGCAAAGATGAAATAGTTTCCCATTTTAGAATGAATCCTTCTATTTTTGTGCCACTCATGGATGACTCAAATCAGAAATCAGTCACCCCAGGAATGTTTCTATTACTTGATCAAGTTTACTGGAGAGATCCAAATAGCTTTTGTGATCTGTTAACAAAGGGAGTACTGTCTTCTGCTAAGATTCATGTCATTGATCAGATGGGCTTTCAGCCTTGTGCTAGATCTATCCAAATTGTCATAGCTTTTTTGTAAATGAATGATGTGTACAAACAAGCCCTCATTTTAATGGTTATCTTAGGATATTGAATCACTTTCCAAGTATTATGTTACCATCAAAAGTGTATGATGAGGCTATGCAAGTATTTTACCTGTGGGTCGAGGATATTGAATCTAAGAGGGTGTACTACAATTTTGTTGTAATATTATATACACATAATGCTTGATTCTGTAACTTTTTAGTGATTTCATGTGCAACACTTACAATTTTAATTCATCCAATAGCATCCCATAATATTGTAAAAAAGATACTTTGGACCTTTTGTGTTTATCTTGAATTAATTATAGTCAGCTAATGGGAAAGTTATTTTTAGGAAAAGTAGCTACACGGGCGGTCACAACTTAGCAAAACTAATATGCGCACCCTCGAACAAAATGGCCCAAACTGAACGCACTCGGTCGGGCGACCTTGCACGGCATGACACGGTGCACCTAACAGAACGAATATGCCACAAGGGATCAAACAAAAAATGGGCCACCTGAACATGCACAAGGCACCTGGGTGGTCACAACTTAGCTAAATTGATACGGGCACCCTCGAACAAAACAGCCTAAACTGAATGCACCCAGTCGGGCGACCTCGTATGGTGTGACACCACACACCCAACCGAATGATGCCACAATGGAGAAAACATGAAACAGGCCACCTAAACATGCACAAGACACCCGGGCTATCACAACTTAGCAAAACTGATATGGGCACCCTCAAATGATTGGGTGACCTCACATGGCACAACATGACATCCCTGACCGAATGAATATGCCACAAGGGAACAAATAGCAAAAAATCCACCCAAACATCCACAAGGCACCTGGGCAGTCAAAACATAGCAAAACTTATACGAGCACCCTCGAACAAAATGGCCCAAACTGAACGTGCCCGGTCGGGCGACGTTGCACTGCACAACCGGGCGCACTTGACCAAATGAATATGCCACAAGGAAGAAATAGCAAATGAGCCGCCATAATGTGCAGAAGGCACCCAAGTGATCACAACTTAGAAAAACTGATATAGGCACCTTGAACAAAACAGCCTGAACTGAACACACCTGTTCAGGTGAACTTGCACAGTGTGACACTGTGTGCCCAACTGAATGATGCCACAAGGGAGCAAATGGAAAACGGAGTGCCTAAACGTACTACACAAGGCACCTGATCTATCACAACTTAGGAAAACTGATACGGGCGCCCTCGAATGAAATGACCCGACCCAAACGTGCCTGGTCAGACGACCTCACACGGTGCGACATGACGTGCCTAACTGAATGAATATGCCACTAGGGAGAAAATAGCAAACAGACTGCCCAAATGTGCAAAAGGCACCCGGGCAGTCACAACTTAGAAAAACTAATACGGGCGCCCTCAAACAAAACAGCCCAAACCGAATGCGCCTGGTCGGGCGACCTCGCACGGGGTGACACAGCACACCTGACTGAATGAATATGCCACAAGGGATCAAACAGCAAATGGGCCGCCCAACATGCACAAGGCACCCGACTGGTCACAACTTAGCAAAACAGATACAGGCACCCTCGAACAAAACAGGCCAAATGAAACACACCCGGTCATAAGACCTCACACGACGTGACACCATGTGCCCAACCGAACAATGCCACAAGGGAGCAAATGGAAAATGGGCCGCCCGAATGTACTGCACAAGGCACTCGATCTGTCACAACTTATAAAAACTGATACAGGCACCCTCAAACAAAATGGTCCGACCCTAACGCGCTTAGTCGGGTGACCTCACATGGCGCGACACGATGCGCCTGACCGAACGAATATGAAACAAGGGATAAAACATCAAATGGGCCACTCGAATGTATAAAAGGCACTTGAGATGTCGCAACTTAGCAAAACTGATACGGGTTCCCTCGAACAAAATGGCTCGACCCGAACGTGCCCAGTCGGGTGACCTCACACAGCGCAACATGATGCGCCTATCCGAATGAATATTCCACAATGGAGAAAATAGAAAATAGGTTTCCCAAACGTGCACAAGGCACCCGAGCAGTCACAACTGAGCACAACTGATACGGGCGCCCTCGAAAAAAATGACCCGAACCGAATGCACCCGGTCGAGTGACCTCGCACGGCGCTACACGGTGGGCCCGACCCAATGAATATGCCACAATGGAGCAAAAAGAAAATGGGCCACCTGAACATGCACAAGGCATCTCAGTAGTCACAACTTAGTAAAACTAATATGGGCACCCTCGAACAAAACGGCCCGAATCGAACGCGCCTCGTCAGGCGACACCACGCGCCCAAACAAATGATGCCAAAAGGAAGAAAATGGAAAATGGGCCACTCAAATGTACTGCACAAGGAACTTGATCTATCACAACTTAGAAAAATTGATATGGGCACCCTCAAACAAAACGGCTTAACCTGAACGCGCCCGGTCGGGTGACCTCACACAACGCGACACGACGCGCCTAACCGAACGAATATGCCACAAAGGAGAAAACAGCAAATGGGTTGCTCCAATGTGCACAAGGCACCCGGGCGGTCACAACTTAGCAAAACTGATACATGCATCCTCGAACAAAATGGCCCAAACCGAACGCATCCGGTCAGGCGACCTCGCATAGCACGACATGGCGCGCCCGACCGAACGAATATGCCACAAGGGAGAAAATAGCAAACAGGTTGCCTAAATGTGCACAAGGAACCTGGGTGGTCACAACTTAGAAAAAATGATACGGGAACCCTTGAACAAAATGGGCCGAACCGAACGCGCCTGGTCGGGCGACCTCGCACGGCGCAACACCGCGCACCCAACCGAATGATGCCAGAAGGGATCAAATAGAAAACGGGCCTCTCGAACATGCACAAGGCACTTGAGCTATCACAATCTAGAAAAACTGATACAGGCGCCCTCAAACAAAATGGCCCGACCTGAACGTGCCTAGTCGGGCGACCTCACATGTGCAACACGACACGCCTAACCAACCGAATATGCCACAAGGGAGAAAATAGAAAATAGGCTACCCGAATGCGCAGAAGGCACCCAAGAGGTCACAACTTAGCAAAACTGATACGGGCGCCATCGAACGAAATGGTCTGACCCAAATGCGCCCGATCAGGTGACCTCACATGGCGTGACACGGTGCACTCAACCAAACGATGTGACAAGGGAGAAAATAGAAAATGGGTCGCCTAAATGTGCACAAGGCACTCGGGTGGTCAAAACTTAGCAAAACTCATACGGGCGCCCTCGAACAAAATGGCCTGAACCGAACGCGCCTGGTCGGGCGACCTCGCATGGCGCAACATGGCGCGCCCGACCGAATGAATATGAGACAAGGGAGAAAATAGTAAACGGGCTGCTCGAACGTGCACAAGGCACCCGGGCAGTCACAACTTAGCAAAACTGATACTTGCACACTCAAACAAAACGGCTCGAACCAAATGCGCCTGGTCGGGCAACCACGCACAGCGCAACACTGCGTGCCCAACTGAATGATGCCACAATGGAGGAAATGAAAAACGGGCCACCCAAATGTGCACAAGGCACCTGTGCTGTCAAAACTTAACAAAACTAATGTGGGTGCCCTTGGACGAAATGGCCTAGCTTGAACATTGTTAGAAAATTAAATATTACAAAGTAATGAAACACATAAAATATGCAGAAAGCACAAGCACACAAAACACATAAAACTAGAGATATAGAGATATACGTGGTTCACCCAGTTTGGGCTATGTCCACGCCGAATAGCCAGTCCTTCCTTTCTATTATCCAGCAAAATGAAGAGACACAACCTACAACAGATCCACTATAATATCCTTTGTTCTCTCTCATAGTCTCCCTATCTGTTTCTCGCTCCAAGAATACACATACCATACACAGCCGCAATAAAATACCCTCATAAAAGCGAGGGGTTTCCTTCTAGGGAAAAAAACCCTAAACTAAACATAACTTCCACCATCAGATTATCCACCTAATGAATAGCCCATATTGACTAGAAATTACTATATTTTTACAAGGAAAATTTACATCTATTCTTAGCTTCGAGGGCGCTGCCCCCGAAACCCCCCACCAGGGAGGGGCTCCATAAAGTCGCAGCTGCCCCCCCTGGACCCCACAGGTAGCGTTTAACTATGGGCGGCGTCGCCACCCCCATTTAGGTACAGTGGTCCAACGCTGTGATACAAAATAAAAAAGATAATCAGGCTCCACACCCAACAATCTCCCACTTGGAGACTGATTGTGCGTCTTGGGGCACATCTCCTTACTAAGTTTGAAATGGCTTTCAAAAGGTGTACTAACTGGTTTTTCATTATGCATATTAAATCTTTGCAACACCTTTTGTATGTACTCATTCTGAGACAGTGTTAATTTGTGATTTTTCCTATCTCTAGTTATTCTCATACCAAGGATTTGTTTTGCAACTCTCAAATCCTTCATTGCAAAAGAATTTGCCAATTTTCTTTTGAGCACATTTATTTCCTACATGTTAGACCCTGCAACAAGCATGTCATCTACATACAATAACATTATAATATAGCTGCCATCATTTTGATTTTTCAGATAAACACAATGATCAGAGTGACATCTAGTATAACCTTGTTCAGACATAAACTTGTCAAATTTTAGATACCACTGCCTTGGAGCCTGTTTGAAGCCATGCAAGCTCTTCTTTAACCTTCACACTAATTTTTCTTTCCCTTTGACCTCATATCCTTCTGGTTGCTCCATATAGATCTCTTCCTCTAAATCTCCATGGAGAAATGTTTTCCTTACATCTAACTGTTCAAGATGTAAATCTTCTACTCCTACAAGACTTAAAATAGTTTTGATTGAAGTCATCTTAACAACAAGAGAAAATATTTCATCAAAATCAATACCTTTCTTCCATGCAAACCCCTTCACCACAAGTCTATCTTTGTACCTATGTTTTCCTCCATCTTCTTCCTTTAGCCTGTAAAACCACTTATTCTGTAATTTAGTTTTACCTGCAGGGAACCTGAATAAGTCCCAAGTCTGGTTATGCATTAAGGATTCCATCTCTTCTTCCATGGCTAGCTCCCACTTCTTCCTGCTTTCAACATGCATTTCTTCTTCATAAAATTCAAGCTCACCAGAATCAGTCAATAATAAATAATATAATGAAGGAGAGTATCGTTCAGGTGGTCTACTTGTCCTGGTAGATCTTCTAACACTACTTTTAGGTGTTTGAGGTGCCTGTTGCTATTGTGGTGGTTGTTGTTGTTATGGCTCTTGATTATTATTATTTTCAGGCACCTTTACCTTTTCTATGATCTCATCAAGAAATGTGTATTCTTTGTTTTCTTTTTCCTGTTTCTTTTCCTGCAACTGATTCTTATACAATACCTTTTCATTGAATATTACATCTTTGCCCCTAATGATTTTGTGATTTTCACAATCATATAAGCGATAACCAAAATCATTAACACCATATCCAATAAAGGTACATTTCTTTGATTTTTCCTCAAGCTTTGTTCTGTGTTCTTTATTAATATGGAAAAAGGCCTCACAACCAAAATGTTTTAAAAAATAGTAGTTTACCTTTTTACCTGTCCATGCCTTCTCTGGAATACCACCATCCAAGGAACTTGAAGGCCCTCTGTTTATTAGATAAACAACAGTATCTATAGTATCTGCCCAAAATTGTAAAGGCAATCCTACATGAAATGCACCTTTCATGCTCCATGATTGTTTTGTTCATTATTTATGACACACCATTTCATGCGGTGTTCTTGGAACTGTCTTCTCTCTACGAATTCCATGCTCTGAACAGTTCCTATCAAACTCTTTGCTGCAATATTCACCTCCATTTTCTGATCTGAGACACTTCAACTTCCTTCCTGTCTCAATCTCAACCAAAGCTTTCCATTTCTTGAAAGTATTAAATACATCATATTTATTTTGAATACAATAAATCCAAGTTTTTCTAGTTGCATCATCAATAAAAGTAACATAATAATGAGAGCCACCAAGAGATGATACCTGAGCATGCCCCCATACATCTGTATGGACAATCTCTAATTTTTCACTCTTCTTTTCTTTCCCAACTCTGAGAAATCTGACTCTCTTCTATTTTCCATAAATGCAATTCTCACAGAAATCCAAATCAACACTCTTCAAACCTGGCAACAAATTTCTTGAGTGAAGAATCTTCATCCCCTTCTCACTCATGTGTCTGAGCCTATGATGTCATAATGTTGCGTCTGCTCCTTTGGAAGTTAAAGAATTAACAGAGTTAGAAATACCATTGCATAAATACAATGTACCAACCTTTTCGCCTTTTGCTATTACCAAGGCTCCTTTGACGACCTTCCAAGTTTTATCTGTGAAAGTTGTCACACAACCTTCACTACCTAACTGCCCTATTGAAATTAGATTTTTCTTCAGATCTAGAACATTTCTTACCTCCTTTAATAGCCATTGGTTTCCATTCTACTGTTTTACAGGAACCTTACCCATTCCAACAATTTTACAGGGTTTATCATCACCCAAATGGACTTATCCAAAATCTCCTTGAACATAGTCATGAAAATATTTCTTATTAGGTGTGGCATGGGATGAGGCCCCTGAATCTACTACCCAGGAATTAGTAACATTTTCAAAAGAAAGAATCAAAGCATCTTGTAACACATCACCTGTCACATTTGCTTCATGATTGTTTTCTTGCTGTGTGTCTCCTTCTTTTCCCTTCCGAGATCTACAGTCTTTGTTTAGGTGTCTTTTATTTCTGCGTTTCGAGCACACTATCCTTGATCTGGACTTGAATCTACCTTTCCTTGATTTACTGCGATATCCTGAGCTCTTTCCTCTTTCCATTGTTCTTCTCATAGACTCTGCACTCAAAGCATTACCCGATGTCTCACCGGAGCTTTTCTGTCACATTTCCTCGCTAAGGATCTCACCAACAACATCATTAAACTTTAAAGTAATAGATCCAGAGACAAAGTTACTAATGGACATAACTAAACCATTCCATCTTTCTGCAAATGAGCACAAAAATAACAGAGCTCTAACTTCATCATAAAATTTTACCCCTACAGAACTTAAGTGAATGGTAACTGTATTAAAATCATTTAAATGGTTTGCAACAGATATGACATCTTCATATTAAATAATTGTTTCATAAGAAATACCTTGTTTGAGGCCGAGGGTTTTTCATATAGTTTCACCAATGTCTACATCAAACCCTTTGTTGTTGTTTCCTTCAAAATATTGAAGGAGACTGATGCCATAAGGCACAACCGTACTATTCCGAGTGCTTTTCTATCGAGAATGTTCCATTCCGCATCTGTCATCGCCGTCGGCTTCTTTGTCTTTGTTCCCAATGGTAAGTACAGATATTTCTGATATAGATAATCTTCCATCTGCATCTTCCACAGCACGAAGTTTTGGCCGTTAAATTTCTCGACCCTAAACTTACCATCTTCTGCCATTGCTCCCACTCGAACCAAGAACCCTTCTTTCTTGTGAGTTTATCAGCCAAATATACCTTCGGATCTAATACCAGTTGTTAGAAAATTAAATATTACAGAGCAATGAAACACATAAAATATGCGGAAAACACAAGCACACAAGACACATAAAACCAGAGAGACACAGATATACGTGGGTCACCCATTTTGGGCTCTGTTCACCCCGAACAACCAGTCCTTCCATTCTATTATCCAGCAAAATGAACAGATGCAACCTACAGCAGATCCGTTGTAATATCCTCTGTTCTCTCTCATAGTCTCCCTATCTATTTCTCGTTCCGAGAATACACATACCATACACAGCCGCAATACAATACCCTCATAAAAGCTAGGGGTTGCCTTCTAGGGAAAAAAACCATAAAATAAACATAACTTCTACCGTCAGATCATCTGCCTAATGAATGGCCCAAATTGACTACAAATTACTATATTTTTACAAGGAAATTTTACATCTATTCTTAGCTTCTGGGGCGCTACCGCTGAAATCCCCCACTCATAGCCGCCCCCCCTGGACCCCACAGGTAGCATTTAATTACAAGCAACGTTGCCACCCCCATTAAGTTATAGGGGTCTAATGTTGTGATAAAAAATAAACAAGATAATTAGGCTCCACACCCAACAAATGCGCTCGGTAGGGCAATCTCACATGGCACGACATGACAGACTTGACCGAATGAACATGCCATAAGGGAGAAAAAAATAAACAGGTCTCTCAAATGTGCACAAGGCACCCAGGCAGTCACAACTTGGAAAAATTGATAGGGGCACCTCAAACAAAATGGCCCAAATCGAAAACTCTCAGTTGGGCGACCTTGCACGGTGTGACATGGCACACCCGACCGAATGATGCCAAAAGCGAGAAAATGGAAAACGTGCCACCTGAACCTACACAAGGCACCTGGGTGGCCACAACTTATCAAAACTGATACGGGCGCCCTCGAATGAAACGGCCCGACCCGAGCGTGCCCGATTGGGCGACCTCACACGATGCAACACGACCCACCTGACCGAATGAATATGCCACAAAGGAGGAAACAGCAAATGGGCTGCTGGAACGTGCACAAGGCACCCGAGTGGTCACAACTTAGCAAAAATGATATGGGCGCCCTCGAACAAAAAGGTCTGAACCAAACGTGCCCAACCGAATGATGCCACGAGGGAGAAAACGGAAAATGGGCCGCCCGAGCATGCCAACACATTGTTCCTAAACATTGTTCACACGACCCATAACATTGTTCCTAAACCATAAAATCAATCACATGACCCGTCACATTGTTCCTAAATTCTAAAATATAACTCCCAAACCCTAAACCTTAAGATTGTTCCTAGACACTTTTCCCTAAACCGTTGCAATAGCGACACTTTCCTCTAGTCGTCGCAATAGAGACACTTTTGCTCTGTAACATTGCAATAGTGACACTTTCTTCGCAACATCACAACAGTGACAGTCTATCTAGGTGTCGCAATACCAACATATTTCTACATTTCATTGCAATTACGACACTTTTCTACAAACGTCGCAACACCGACACTTACCTCTATGTGTCGCAGTACTGACACTTGTCTCAAAATGTCGGTATAGGGACAGTTTTGGGTGGGATTTGAAAAATTGATAAAATTTGGGGAAATTTCCGGCATTTCGTCAAAAGTGTCGGAACTAAAGTGTCAGAATTTCCACCAAATGTACTAATGCAAATTTACGACAGAGTTGGAAGAGTAGTTTATGGAGTTGTTATTTAGTTTAAATCAGTTAAGTGAGTTAAACTCATTTGAGCTAGTTGTATCTAGTATAGCTGAAAGATACACTAGTGAGAGTTAAATGAATTAATTATTTAATTAATTCACATTTAATAACCCACTAACAACTGAACAAAAACAACAGTTAACTACAGTGCATGTTAGTTCCAGTGGACACTCAGTGGAGAGATAGGTGAAAGGGTGATATGGACTATCCGTTATGACTATAGTGATGCATTCAATGCATCTGACACACATTGGAGTTTCCAATGAGGATTGCACAATCAAGGAAAGGCCAATTCGAATTCATTTAGGAGTCTTTCTCATCAGGGACTGCGCAGTGGAGGCATGCAATCAGGAGGCAAGAAATTGGTGCATGGAGATGCAAATTTCTACAGGACAGAGTGTAATGAATCTAAATTGTACTGAGAGCTTGATGTACTAAGCTTTGTATGAGATTATTACATGATTCCATTGATATACATAATATATGATAGTTGGGGTTTTTAGCTTTGATATTTCCCATTAAATAATTGTGTTGTGTGTGATTGAATTTGATGCAGAGGCATTAGATTTGAAAAATACCTTGTATTTTATTAAACATAGGGGGTCTTCTATTTTTGAAAGAACATTTATTTTTATGTAATTATTAATGAGTTTTGAGTGATTAAATGAGATTTTAATTAGTGTGAGGAATTTGTAGATGTTCTCGGATGATTGGAGAACATGAGGGAAATCAAATAGTTTAGATTTGAGATATTTAGGAATTGATTATAAAGCCTAAGTTAGATTCAGATTCAAGATTTTAGGCATAGAATCTAGATTTCCAGGGTTTTCAGATTTTGATGATTTTGTTGAGAGATTGAAGGGATTGATCCTAAATTGGTTCATCCTAATTTGTATAAATGTAAGCCTCAAAGGCAGAGACAACAGATAGGGTAGAAATAGGACTATGGACAAACAAAGTTTCTGTTTGTAAGCCTACGGCCAATTTTAGAAGTGCCATTGATTGAAGATCAGGCCAGTAACAATTGTAATTTGGTTCAGATGCATATATGAAGAATCTGTTTACTGAGATATATATGTGTCGATTTATTGAACTCTGTGATAGGGTTTTAGATGATGTTCTGCTTTTAAATGAGAAATCAATATGATTTTTGTACACAGGTCTGAATTGAATTGAATAAATATATGTATACATCTGGAAAGATTTAGAAATGTGCAATTGACTAAGTTCAATCAACGATCACCGAAAGGATCGTTGATGCAAGAGAGAGACTAAATTTAAATTCAGAATTAGGAAGTGATACTACAGGGTTGAATCCAATTTGGGATTTGTTTGAATTCTGTTATATAGAAACCATGGAATGAAATCTTGAATCGAAGAAAACCATAAACTGATTGTGGAATTGCAGGAATGGAATCATGATTCCATACAAAAACCAAGTGAAAGGGTCAATGAATTGTAGTGTTAGAAAAGGAACAACTGTTAATGAAATGGAGGAAGTTAAATTCAAGAGCAAATAAATTATGCTGTGAGAGGAACCACGATGAATCCGAATTGAAGACACTGAGAATTTAAATCTTATTCGAATTTTTACATGACTCAAGGCACAATGGGATAGAAAAGGTGAAGTGGATATGATGCAGAACAATGAAATCATGGTAGGGTTTCATATGCAGAAGAATTAAGTTGAAATGGAGTCAATATGGAGCTTTGAAGAAACCGTGAACAATTGCATTGCAATTGGGTTTGTCTGATCTTTGAAATGAAGCGAGAAATGGAGCTGTAACAAATAGCAATCGAAATGATGGTGCATTGATACTCTGAGGTAACAACATCATGGAACCGCAAAGTCAATAGGAATTGAACACAACAAACACTGAAGTTTTGAAACTAGTTGTTTCGCATTGCAAAAGGAGTGATAAGTTTTTTTTGCATTTTGAAAGCGATAGTGTCCATCATTTGACACGCATCAATGAGTGTTATTTTAAAACCAGTTATATTGCATGAGTTTTAAGAATTAACTTTTGGGCATTTTGGATATGTGATGATCATTGGATCATCGAAAAGAAATGCAATAAGTCTCTAGCTGTTGTATGAAGAGTTGGAGTTAAGTGTGAAATGGTTAAAATTTGTATGGAGTGACAACCATCGGATTGTAGAATAACAATGTGATAACTCATCAACCGTTGGATGTGAATGGTAAGTTAATTGCTGGGGCCAAATATTGTTATGTGTTGATGGTGACATTTTAATTAAGGCTGTGAAGATTTCATATAATATTTATTGATGTTGGAATGCATAACATCTATATTCCTTGGTATTAAATTAACCAAGTTCGAACTTTTGAATTCGAATGTTTGTGTGGTTAAATGTTATGATAAGCCTTGGGAGGGTTAATTATAAAGTCTGGGTTTTTTGAACTAAAACCAATGGGTGTTTAACCAAAGTTTTTTTGTAAGACCTTTGAAAAAGCCTTCATTTGTGAATGTAACCTTGGGTATGCCATGAAGTTAAGGATTGTGTTTGTGACATTTCATTGCATAAGTTTATATTGATGGGGTTTATAACAGAAGTTAAAAAGTGAAGAAATCTTCATTTGAATATTTATTTATAAAAGCTTTCACATTAAATTGTTGAGTTTGCCCAGATTGAGATTTATTTGGGGGCATTAAATTGGGATGCATTTTTATATGCATAGTTAAGGAAGGAGAATGTGGGTAAGTAGGGTGAGCCTGTTATCAAGTGGTATTGGACTTGGAATAGCTCTGTTTGAAAGTTCAAATTTTTTGAATTAATTGCATTTATAAAAATAGATCAGATTTTGAAACTGATAAAGATTGCAACATACAGATATGTAGTGTAGTTGAGAGGTAAAGAAAGATTATACAGAATCCTGAAGGTGAGTTGAAAAGTATTATTGTAACTCTAGTTTGAAGAATTGTTTGCAAAATTCAGGTTGCAAGCAGGTTGAAGAAAATCTCAGCAGAAACAAATCACAGCTTTGAGAGTAGTGATGGAGTCTAGCAGAGGATTCTAAGTAGAAAAAGTGTGGTAGAACCCTGAAGAAATTCAACAGAGATTGGATTAAAAGAACAAGTGTGTTCTCAGAAGTTACAGATGATTTGAAGCCTAAAGGAGCAGTGAAGAATGCTCAAAAGGTTCCAGCAGAAAGAGCACCAATATTTACCAAAAGACCAGATCCGAAGGAAGGGATTGGTGAGGTAAATTGTAACAAGGAGAACTTGTTATTGTAGAGGCTTTAATGCAAATCATGGGTGAGAAACTCATGGTGAAGAAGATGATTACTAAAAGTCTTAAGGAGAGAGTAGAGGTTCAAAGAGAGACCACATCATAAGAAAGGAGAAAGAAGATGCCAAGACAAGTGGCAGAAGGCATCAGTTAGTTGATACAAAATATGACAAAGAGTTAGTTGAGATCAGGGAATAGTTTAATAAATTGAAATTGATGATAGAGGAAATCTAGAGATTTGGTTGGCTCATGAAGAAGAAATTGAAGTGGAAAATGCTACAAGAGAAGAGAGAACAACAAATGAACATGCAGTTTGTAGAAGAACTGAAGAAGATTGAACAAATGATGAATGTACAGTTGAGATGTGCAGAACTCAAAGAAACTGAGTTAAATATGGAAGTTTCCATTTGTGAAGAAGAAGAGGGAATTGTTAATGATTTTCTGTACTATTGGGCAAATCCAGATCAGCTGGATAATGTAAAACCTTGTATTTTTGTAACTGAAAATTGTGATGTGATTACAGGTTTTGTAGAGGAGGATAAGCAATCTTGTGAAGTTGTCACAAGTATGAGAAAGTACCTTTCAGAAGATAAATACTCTGAAGAAAAATGCAATGATGGAGAATGTCTCTTGAATGAAGGAAGCAGTGATGCATTTGTACTTGAAGTTGTTATAGCACAGGAAGAAATTCTTGTGAATGACGAAGAAGTGGCTCAGTCTTAAGAGATGGTATATGAAACAACAGTTGATACTATTGAACATTGTGATTTTCAAACTGAAAATTTGTGTATGAATGACAGGACTGTAAGTGATGATGAAGTTCTTAGAGAATGCTAGAGAGAAATTTTATTGTTAGAATATTTGCTAGAAAATTCAAAGTATGATAGAGAGATGGCAGAATCAGGTAGAGTTCACTACAATGAACAAGAAAAAAACATGGAGACAGATGATCAGGAAAAAATACTAGTTGACAGTCTTGAGAATTATTTAGAGGATTATTTGGGGAAAATGAATTAGCATACTGATGTGCTGATAGAAGAAGAAATTTTAGAACAACATATTGAAGTGCTGGCAAAGGAAAGAAAGGAACTGAGGCCTTATGATTTTTGTTTTAACAATTTTTTTATGAATGCAGGTATTGTTACAGGTGCTAGAGAACATTTGACACAATTGGGCAGTCAAATGAAGGAAGAAGAAGAAAATTCTATGGACATATTTAATCCATGGAATAAAGAAATTGAGTTGTTGGAATTTATGCTGAATAATCAGAATTCAATGCAGGAAGAGAAATCTCAATTTCGGAATTGGGAATTGCAGATGCAAAGAGATGAAGACAGTAGAAGAGAGTACACAATGTATCAATGTAGTAAATTGTTGATAGGAGAAGGTAGAGAAATTTTCTTAAGTGAAGATTTGGAAGAAGTTTTCAATTGCAGAAAAAAGAGGTTAAGGATGATAGGGTGGTAGCAAGGGCTCAACAATTAAGAATCAGAGCTCAGCAAGCTAAAGCAGAAACAGGAGTAATAAATTAGCAATCAGAGGAATTATTGGACAAAGAGATTGAATTGAACAGAAGAATAATGATGAAAGTGTCTCAGAAGTAGATATCAGCAGGAAAGAGAAGAAACAGTAACAGCAAAAGAAAGACAAAAAATATATTGTGGAAGTGTAGCCAGTGGAGCAAGGCAACATAAGATATGGAGACCTGGAGAAAAGCATCAAACAACAGTAGAAATTGATAATAAGTTGCAGAACAAACTGTGGGATCTAGAAGGAAAAAGACTTAAAACACATGATCAGGAGATCATGATCATTTTTAACCTTGGGAGTTTGATGCAGGGGCATTAGATTTGTAAAATACCTTGTATTTTATTAAACATAGGGGGTCTTATGTTTTTGAAAGAACATTGATTTTTATGTAATTGTTAATGAGTTTTGAGTGATCAAATGGGATTTTAATTAGTGTGAGGAATTTGTAAATGTTCCCAAATGATTGGGGAACATGAGGGAAATCAAATAGTTTAGATTTGAGATATTTAGGAATTGATTATAAAGCCTAAGTTAGATTCAATTTCAAGATTTTAGGCATAGAATCTAGATTTTAGGGGTTTGCAGATTTTGATGATTTTGTTGAGAGATTGAAGGGATTGATCATAAGTTGGTTCATCCTAATTTGTATAAATGTAACCCTCAAAGGCAGAGACAACAGATACGGTAGAAGTATGACTGTGGACAAACAGAGTTTCTATTCATAAGCCTATGGTCAATTTTAGAAGGGCCATTGATTGAAGATCAGGCCAGTAACAATTGTAATTTAGTTCAAATGTATATATGAAGAATCTGTTTACTAAGATATATATGCGTCGATTTATTCAACTCTGTGATAGGGTTTTAGATGATGTTCTGCTTTTAAATGAGAAATCAATATGATTGTTGTACACAAGTTTGAATTGAATTGAATAAATATATGTATACATCTGGAAAGATTGAGAAATGTGCAATTGACTAAGTTCAATCAACGATCACTGAAAGGATCGTTGATGCAAGAGAGAGACTAAATGTAAATTCAAAATTAGGAAGTGATACTACGGGGTTGAATCCAATTTGGGATTTGTTTGAATTTTGTTATATAGAAACCATGGAATGAAATCTTGAATCGAAGAAAACCATAAACCGATTGTGGAATTGCAAGAATGGAATCATGATTCCATACAAAAACCAAGTGAAAGGGTTAATGAATTGTAGTGTTAGAAAAGGAACAGTTGTTAACAAAATGGAGGAAGTTAAAGTCGAGAGAAAAGAAAGTATGTTGTGACGGGAACAACAATGAATCCAAATTGAAGACACTGAGAATTTAAAGCTTGTTCGAATTTTTACATGAGTCAAGGCACAATGGGATAGGAAAGGTGAAGTGGATCTGATGCAGAACAATGAAATCATGGAAGGGTTTCATATGCAGAAGAATTAAGTTGAAATGGAGTCGATATGGAGCTTTGAAGAAACCATGAACAATTGCATTGCAATTGGGTTTGTCCGATCTTTGAAATGAAGCGATAAATGGAGTTGTAACAAATAGCAATTGAAATGATGGTGCATTGATACTCTGAGGTAACGACATCATGGAACCGCGAAGTCAATAGGAGTTGAACACAACAAAAACTAAGGTTTTGAAACCAGTTGTTTCGCATTGCAAAAAGAGTGATAAGTTTTCTTTGCATTTTGAATGCGATAGTGTCCATCATTTGACACGCATCAATGAGTGGTATTTTAAAACCAATTATATCGCATGAGTTTTGAGAATTAACTTTTGGGAATTTTGGTTATGTGATGATCATTAGATCATCGAAAGGAAATGCAATAATTCTCTAGCCGTTATATGAAGAGTTGGAGTTAAGTGTGAAATGGTTAAAAGTTGTATGGAGTGAGAAGCATCAGATTGTAGAATAACAATGTGATAACTCATCAACCATTGGATGTGAATGGTAAGTTAATTACTGCGGCCCAATATTTTTATGTGTTGATGGTGACATTTTAATTAAGGCTGTGAAGATTTCATATAATATTTGTTGATGCTGGAATGCATAACATCTATATGCCTTGGTATTAAATTAACCAAGTTCGAACTTTTCAATTCCAATGTTCACGTGGCTAAATGTTATGATAAGCCTTGGGAGGGTTAATTATAAATTTTGGGTTCTTAGAACTAAAGCCAATGGGTGTTTAACCAAAGTCTTTTTGTAAGAGCTTTGAAAAAGCCTTCGTTTTTGAAAGTAACCCTAGGTATGCCGTGAAGTTAAGGATTGTGTTTGTGACATTTCAATGCATAATTTTATATTGATGGGGTTTATAACAGAAGTTAAAAAGTGAAGAAATCTTCATTTGAATATTTATTTATAAAAGCTTTCACATTAAATTGTTGAGTTTGCCCAGTTTGAAATTTATTTGGGGGCATTAAATTGGGATGCATTTTTATATGCATAGTTAAGGAAGGAGAATGTGGGTAAGCAGGGTGAGCCTGCTATCAAGTGGTATCAGACCTGGAATAGCGTTGTTTGAATGTTCAAGTTTTTTGAATTAATTGCATTTATAAAAACAGATCAGGTTTTGAAACTGATAAAGATTGCAGCATACAGAGATGTAGTGCAGTTGACAGGTAAAGAAATATTATACAGAATCTTGAAGGTGAGTTGAAAATTATTATTGTAACTCTGGTTTAAAGAAATGTTTGCAGAATTCAGGTCACAAGCAGGTTGAAGAAAATCTCAGCAGAAACAAATCATAGCTTTGAGAGTAGTGATGAAGGAGTCTAGCAGAGGATTCTAAGTAGAAAAAGTGTGGCAGAACCTTGAAGAAATTCAACAGAGATTGGATTAAAAGAACAAGTGTGTTCTTAGAAGTTGCAGATGATTTGAAGCCTAAAGGAGCAGTGAAGAATGCTCAAAAGGTTCCAGCAGAAAGAGCACCAATATTTACCAAAAGACCAAATCTGAAGGAAGGGATTGGTGAGGTAAATTGTAACAAGGAGAACTTGTTATTGCAGAGGCTTTAATGCAAATCATGGGTGAGAAACTCATGGTGAAGAAGATGATTACTAAAATTCATAAGGAGAGAGTAGAGGTTCAGAGAGAGACCACATCATAAGAAAGGAGAAAGAAGATGCCAAGACAAATGGCATAAGGCAGCAGTTAGCTGATGCAGAATATGACAAAGAGTTAGCTGAGATCAAGGAACAATTTAATAAACTAAAATTGATGATAGAGGAAAGCCAGAGAGTTGGTTGGCTCATGAAGAAGAAAGTGAAGTGGCAAAGGCTACAAGAGAAGAGAGAACAACAAATGAACATGCAGTTTGCAGAAGAACTGAAGAAGATTGAACAAAGGATGAATGTATAGTTGGGATGTGAAGAACTCAGAGCAATTGAGTTAAATATGGAAGTTTCCATTTGTGAAGAAGAAGAGGGAACTGTCAATTATTTCCTGAACTATTGGGAAAATCCAGATCAGCTAGATAATGTAAAACCTTGTATTTTTGTAACTGAAAATTGTGATGTGATTACAGGTTTTGTAGAGGAGGATAAGAAATTTTGTGAAGATGTCACAAGTATGAGAAAGTACCTTTCAGAAGATAAATACTCTGAAGAAAAATGCAATGATGGAGAATGTCTCCTGAATGAAGGAAGCAATGATGCATTTGTACTTGAAGCTGTTATAGCACAGGACGAAATTGTTGTGAATGAGGAAGAAGTGGTTCGGTCTGAAGAGCTGGTACGTGAAACAACAGTTGATACTGTTGAACATTGTGATTTTCAAACTGAAAATTTGTGTATGAATGCCAGGACTGTAAGTGATGATGAAGTTCTTAGAGAATTCCAGAGAGAAATTGCATTGTTATAATATTTGCTAGAAAATTCAGAGTATGATAGAGAGATTGCAAAATAAGGTAGAGTTCACTACAGTGAATAGGAAAAAATCATGGACACAGATGATGAGGAAAAAATACTAGTTGACAGTCTTGAGAATTCTTTAGAGGATTCTTTACGGAAAATGAATCAGCATATTGATCTGTTGATAGAAGAAGAAATTTTAGAACAACATACTCAAGTGCTGGCAGAGGAAATAAAGGCACTGAGGCCTTATAATTTTTTTTTTAACAATTATTTTATGAATGCAGGTGTTGTTGCAGTGCTAAAGAACATTTGACAGAGTTGGGTAGTCAAATGAAAGAAGAAGAAGAAAATTCTATGGACACATTTAATCTATGGAATAAAGAAATTGAGTTATTGGAATTTATGCTGAATAATCATAATTCAGTGCAGGAAGAGAAATATCAATTTCAGAATTGGGAATTGCAGATGCAAAGAGATGAAGATAGTAGAAGAGAGTACACAATGTACCAGTCTAGTAAATTTCTGATAGGAGAAGGTAGAGAAATTGTCTTAAGTGACAATTTGGAAGAAGTTTTCAATTGCAAAAAACAATAGGGTAAGGATGATAGGGTGGCAGCAAGGTCACAACAATTAAGAGTCAAAGATCAGCAAGCTAAAGCAGAAACAGGAGTAAGAAATCAACAATCAAAAGAATTATTGGACAAAGAGATTGAATTGATTAGAAGAATAATGATAAAAGTGTCTCAGAAGAAGATATCAGTAGGAAAGAGAAGAAATAGGAACAACAGAAGAAAGACAAATACAGATTGTGAAAGTGCAAACAGTGGAGCAAGGCAACATAAGATATGGAGACTTAGAGAAAAGCAGCAAAAAACAACAGAAATTGATAATAAGTTGTAGAACAAAGTGTGGGATCTAAAAGGACAAAGACTTAAAAAACATGATCAGGAGATCATGATCATTTTTAACTTTGGGAGTTTGATGCAGCGACATTAGATTCAGAAAATAACTTGTATTTTGTTAAACATAGGGGGTGTTATGTTTTTGAAAGAACATTTATTTTTATGTAATTATTAATGAGTTTTCAGTGATTAAATGAGATTTTAATTAGTGTGAGGAATTTTTAAATGTTCCCGAATGATTGGAGAACATGAGGGAAATCAAATAGTTTAGATTTGAGATATTTATGAATTGATTATAAAGCCTAAGTTAGATTCAGTTTCAATATTTTAGGGATAGAATATAGATTTTAGGGGTTTGCAGATTTTGATGATTTTGTTGAGAGATTGAAGGGATTGATCCTAAATTGGTTCATTGTAATTTGTATAAATGTAAGCCTCAAAGGTAGAGATAGCAGACAGGGTAGAAGTAGGACTGTGGACAAACAGAGTTTCTATTTGTAAGCCTACATGCAATTTTAGAAGGGCCATTGATTGAAGATCAGGCCAGTAACAATTGTAATTTGGTTCAGATGTATATATGAAGAATCTGTTTACTAAGATATATGTGCATCGATTTATTGAACTCTATGATAGGGTTTTAGATGATGTTCTGCTTTTAAATGAGAAATCGATATGATTGTTGTAGACAGGTCTGAATTGAATTGAATAAATATGTGTATACATCTGGAAATATTGAGAAAATGTGCAATTGACTAAGTTCAATCAACGATCACTGAAAGGATTGTTGATGCAAGAGAGGGACTGAATTTAAATTTAGAATTAGGAAGTGATACTATAGGGTTGAATTCAATTTGGGATTTGTTTGAATTTTGTTATATAGAAACCATGGAATGAAATCTTGAATCTAAGAAAATTGTAAACTAATTGTGGAATTGTAGGAATGGAATCATGATTCCATACAAAAACCAAGTGAAAGGGTTGATGAATTGCAGTGTTATAAAAGGAACAGTTGTTAACGAAATGGAGGAAGTTAAAGTCGAGAGAAAGGAAAGCATGCTGTGAGAGGAACCATGATGAATCTAAATTGAAGACACTGAGAATTTAAATCTTGTTCGAATTTTGAGGCACAATGGGATAGCAAAGGTGAAGCAGATCCCATGCAGAACAATGAAATCATGGAAGGGTTTCATATGCAAAAGAATTAAGTTGAAATGGAGTCGATATGGAGCTTTGAAGAAATCATGAACAATTGCATTGCAATTGGGTTTGTCTGATCTTTGAAATGAAGCAAGCAATGGAGCTGTAACAAATGGAAATCAAAGTGATGGTGCATTGATACTCTGAGGTAATGACATCATCGAATCGTGAAGTCAATAGGAATTGAACACAACAAAAACCAAGGTTTTGAAACCAGTTGTTTCGCATTGCAAAAGGAGTGATAAGTTATTTTTGCATTTTGAATGCGATAGAGTCCATCGTTTGACACACATCAATGAGGGGTATTTTAAAACCAGTTATATCGCATGATTTTTGGGAATTAACTTCTGGGAATTTTGGTAATCGATGATCATTAGATCATCGAAAGTAAATGCAATAAGTCTCCAGCCATTAGATTAAGAGTTGGAGTTAAGTGTTAAATGGTTAAAAGTTGTTTGGAGTGACAACCATCGGATGCTAGAATAACAATGTGATAACTCATCAATCGTTGGATGTGAATGGTAAGTTAATTGCTGGGGCCAAATATTGTTATGTGTTGATGGTGACATTTTAATTAAGGCTGTGAAGATTTCATATAATATTTGTTGATGTTGGAATTCATAACATCTATATGCCTTGGTATTAGATTAACCAAGTTCGAACCTTTGAATTGAAATGTTCACATGGTTAAATGTTATGAGAAGCCTTGGGAGGGTTAATTATAAAGTCTGGGTTTTTAGAAATAAAACCAATGGGTGTTTAACCAAAGTCTTTATGTAACAGCTTTGAAAAATCCTTCATTTGTGAAAGTAACCTTGGGTATGCCGTCAAGTTAAGGATTGTGTTTGTGACATTTCAACACATAAGTTTATATTGATGGGGTTTATAACAGAAGTTAAAAAGTTAAGAAATATTCATTTGAAGATTTATTTATAAAAGCTTTTGCATTAAATTGTTGAGTTTTCCCAGATTGAGATTTATTTGGGGGCATTAAATTGGGATGAATTTTTATATGCATAGTTAATGAAGGAGAATATGGGTAAGCAAGTTGATCCTACTATCAGAATTTATTCACATGTGTTTGTAATTGAGTTTTAAATTTCTGAAAGTTTAACAGTGGAAGGATTTTGTATTTAGGAGGAAGATACATATTGTTAGATCAGAAGAATTCAGTAATACATTAGTATTAATAAATTTCTACATGGTATCAGAGCAGTATTAATCACTGGAAATTGCAATTGTGAATAAGTGCTGAGTTTTGTGCTGGTGGAAAATTCAAATTTGTTGCAGAAATTTCTTGGTGCGACAGTTGAGTATTCATTGAAATGTCTTTTAATGGGTTGCGACTAGAGTATGCCCTTGATGGTAGCTTGAATTACATTGCCTATAAGGATAGGATGGAGGAAGTTCTTGAGGATAATGGGCTAAAGGATTTCATAGATAGCGATGTTCCTAAGCCTACTTCTAGCGATGCTGTAGGACTTGATGCATGGAAAAAGAAGGTAGCAGAGTCAAGAAGAATTTTGTAGGAAGGTGTGAAGGACCATATTGTGTAAATAATTCATGGGAAAGCCACACCATTTTCAATGTGGAACGCTTCGACAGATATTTCCAAAAGCAATAGAAACCAGAGGAAGTTGGCACTGAAAGATAAGCTCAGAAAAATAAAAATGGAGAAGGGCGATAGTATTCCAAAATATCTCATGAAGTTTGTCCATTGTAGGGATGAACCGGGAAGTGTGGGGATCACTATTGATGATGATGACTTAGTAAGATGGGCTCTCCTTTGGCTTTTGAAGAATTGGCATAGGTACGAAGAATCTTTCAATGAATGGGAGAAACTGTCGGGTTGGGAGTGACTTTGGTTGGATCTTGTGCATGAGGAGATAAGGCGAAGTATCAAGGATGGCTCTTCATCGAAGAATTATGATGAAGAGAATTTCACTTTGGCTGCCAAAGCAAGGAAATGTAAGGGGAAGAAATCCTATCTAAAATCAGAGGCTAAAGGCAAGAAGCTGTATTTTTCCAAAGTGAAGTTTTTTCACTGTCACGAACATGGGCATCTCACCACTAACTGCCCACAGATAAAGAAGAACAAGAAGGTTGTTGGAGATGCAGCTAGAGAGCCCTTAGCCTTGCAATTTGAACTTGATTTCTCTTTGATCTCATACTTGGTTTTAAGCTCAATGACATCGGTGTGGTATCTTAATAGTTGTGTGTCTTTCCATATGATGGGAGATAAGAAGTTGTTTAGTGACTTGGAGGAGAAGGATCTCCAAATGCATATAGAGATGGGTGACGATGGTAGATATAATGCGACTGGCATTGGAACCATTACCTTTGAGAGGGAGTCAGGTAAACCATTTCTATTGAAAGATGTTATGCATGTTCCAAGTATGAAGAAGAACTTGGTCTCGGTTGCAATGTTGGAAGACAGAGGTTATGACATTGTTTTCAGCTAGGGAAAGCTTTCCTACGACATAAAACAATGGGTCAAACCAAGAGGATAGGTATTCAAGTTAAGAAAATCTGCAAGCTGGAGGTAGATGGCTATGTTGCAATGATGTGCAAAGAAGAAGAAGTGGTGAGCCGGGATGAGGGCGAATTATGGTAGAGGAGATTGGGCCATCTTCACCATGGTGCCTTGAAGATTTTGCAGTAGATTTCTACTGGACTTCCTAAGGGTACTCTTGAACAGTTAGATCAGTGCAAGGGATGTAATATGGGTAAGTTTGTAAATACCACCTTTCATGAGAAGGAGAACCATGCATCAATGATCCTGGAGAGAATTCACAGAGACGTGTGTGGACATTTCTTGGTTGCTTCAATAGAAAAACACATGTATTATGTTATATTTTTTGATGACTATTCTCGTAGATGTTGGATCATCTTCATGCAGAAGAAGAGAAAAACATTCTCAAAGTTCTGTGAGTTTAAAGTATTGGTGGAGAAGGAGTTAGGGAAGCAAGTGAAGGCTCTACAGAGCGATAATGGTGGTGAATATATCTCAAACGAATTCAAAGACTTATTTATCAAAGAAGGAATTCGAAGAGAACTCATAGCACCTCATAACCCAAAACATAATGGGGTCACAGAGAGGAAGAATAGAACGATTGTGGGTGCTGCACAAGCTATGCTCTATCACCAAGGCCTACCGATGCACTTGTGGGCGGAAGCATGTAACACTGCGGTTTATGTACAAAACCATTTTCCTCATAGAGTACTTGGCATGAGTACATTTGAAGAAGATTTTACTGGTAAGAAGCTTGATATTTCTCATTTGAAGATTTTTGGCTCATCTGTTTACATCCATGTGACAAAGGACACCAGGAAGAAGCTGGAGCTGGCTGCAGAAGTAGGGATATTTGTGGGGTGCATAGAAACACCCCATAGTTATCGTGTGTATTTTCCAAAGATTTGAATTACTATGGTGTGACTGGATATAAAATTCAATGCGGTGAAAGCCATGAAATTGTCGCTTGAGAGGGAGATACACTTGCATGCAGAGGAGGAACTTCTTGTTCCCAAAGATGAGCCCATAGATGTGGTTCAGCCACAGGAGGAGATTCATGGAGTGGAGGAGTCCACTCATTTATAACCAAACATCAGAACAGGCAGAAGGCGTACCACAGAAGCTGAGGGACTAAAGCTTGATGCGGTAGAGAATGTAGGAGTCCCTACATCACCACGTAGATAGAGATAGTCACCTGACCGATTTACTAGATACATGGCTCTGATGAGAAAGTGTATCATGACATAGCCATCTTCTTTTGAAGAAGCACCGCAGAAGCCCACATGGGTAGATGCCATGGTGGAGGAGTATGACTCCATTTTCAGAAATAGTGCTTGGGAGATTGTTCCAAGGCCGGTCGGTAAATCAGTGGTAGATTGGAAATGGATCTACAAGGTAAAGCAGGATGTTGATGGGAGCGTCTAGAAGCATAAGGAAAGATTTGTTGCTCGGGGCTTGTCATAGATTGAGGGTATTGATTATGAAGAAACCTTTGCACCTGTCGCACAATATTCTTCCATAAGGACCATCCTTGCTCTCTTAGTGCAGATGGGTTGGAACATTCATCAGATGGATGTGAAGACTGTGTTCCTTAATGGGATCATTGAGGAAGAGGTGTACATTGAGCAGCCTGAAGGATTTGAGATCTTCATTAGCAACTCGCATGTGTGCAGACTCAAAAGAGTGATGTATGGGCTGAAGCAAGCACCACATGCTTGGTACACACAGATCGACAGCTATTTCACTGGACTTGGCTTCACCAAGAGTGAGGCAGAGGCAAACATGTACCAAATTGTGGTGGAGGGTAATATTTTAATATTTTTTCTTTATTTTGATGATTTAATACTAATGGGTGATGAGAAATTAATACACTCATGCAAGGCAGATCTTGCAAAGGAGTTCAAGATGAAGGATTTGGGCCACCTTCATTATTTCCTTGGATTGGAAATATGGCAACAAGAAGTTGAATTTTTTGTGTCTCAAGGCAAGTATGCTTAGGAGATACTTGGTAAGCTTCACATGGAGGATTGCAAGCCCATGGATACTCCTATTCCAGGAAATTAGAGGAAAGAGGTTGCTACATCGGCAGAGGTAGTGGATGCCATTGTTTATCAACAATTGGTGGATTCGCTCATGTATTTAGTTAATACAATACCAGACATATGCTATGCGGTGAACCATATTTCACAAGCGATGGTTAAGCCTACCAACCTATTTTTGAAGGAAAGAAATCATGTCCCTAGGTATCTCAAGGGCACATCGGAGCATGGCTTGTGGTACAGACAGATGGATGGGGTGAATTTGCATGGCTTCACGGATGCAGATTGCATAGGAAACCCAATGGATAGAAAGAGCACATCAGGAGGGTTTTTTCAGTATCAAATCTACAAGAGTTTCTTGGTACATTAGGAAGAAAAGATTCATGGAACTCATTTCAGTGGAAGAAGAATACATGGTAGAAGGTCAAGCTACATGTGAAGTTGTCTGGATGAGGAAGATCATGGTTGGTTTGTTTGGTTCACATTTAGATCCTACAGTGATACATTGTGATAATCAAAGTTGCATTAAACTCTCGATTAATCTTGTGTTTCATGATAGATCTAAACATATTGATATTCAGTATCATCATTTTAGAGATTGTGTGCAGCAGAAGATTATGTTTCTTTAATACATTCCTATGGAAAATCAGGATGCAGACATTCTGACAAAGGCACTTACCAAGAGAAAATTCGAATACCATAGAGGCAGGATCGAGTTGACGGATAATCCCTATCTTGTTGAGAGGGAGTGTTGAGATTCAACAAGGTGATGAGCTTAGTGAAAAGTAAGCACCTTCACTAAGTGGGGCTCGCAAGCTATTTTTAGGTGTATGTCTATTTTTAGACATGGTGAGAATATTCTATAAGTTGCAAGATGGTATTTGTAGATGGTTGGTCAAATGTGAAAAATAGATGAAATTCTATTTTTAGAATATTAGGAAAATTCTATTTATAGATTGTCGATCTAAAACTAAATGCATGACGATTATTATTATCTCTTAATAATAATCTGACAATAAACATCAACTTATTCTCTTGGAACATTTTATTTCAGTGAACAGAATTGGAAAATCAGTGGGTTGAAGGAATTACACAATTCCTAGGGTTTATTGGTGGCTCATGCATGGAGGACTCAGTTAGAACTAAAGTGGAAAAGTTATGACAGAGTTGGAAGAGTACTTTATGGAGTTGTTATTTAGTTTAAATCAGCTAAGTGAGTTAAACTCAGTTGAGCTAGTTGTATCTATTCTAACTGAAAGATACACTAGTGATAGTTAAGTGAATTAATTAGTTAATTAATTCACAACTAATAACTCACTAACAACTGAACAAAAACAACAGTTAACTACAGTGCATGTCAGCTCCAGTGGAAACCTAGTGGAGAGATAGGTGAAAGGGTGAGATGGACTATCAGTTGTGACTATAGTGATGCATTCAATGCATCTGACACACATTGGAGTTGCCAATGAGGATTGTGCAGTCAAGGCAAGGCCAATTCGAATTCATTTAGGGGTCTTCTTCATTAGCGATTGCGTAGTGGAGGCAGGTTGTCAAAAGGCAAGAAATTGGTGCATGGAGATGCAAATTTCTGCATGACAATGTGTAATGAATCTACATTGTACTAAGAGCTTGATGTACTAATATTTGTATCATATTATTACATGATTCCATTGATATACATAATATATGATAGTTGGTGTTTTTAGCTTTAAGCTTTCCCGTTAAACAACTGTCTTGTGTGCGATTGAATTTATTCACGTGTTTGCAATTGAGTTTTAAATTTCCACAAGTTTAATAGTGGAAGGATTTTGTATTTAGCAAGAAGATAAATATTTTTAGATCAGGAGAATCCGTTAATACATCAGTATTAATAAATTTCTACACATTACGCCAATAATACCATAAAGAACCAATTCATATACATTATGTCAATCATACCTTGATTATCTAAGTCATATACATTATTTGAGTCATACATCAATGACCCAGATCACGTAAATTGCACCAATCATACCACGGAGTGCCAAATCAAACTTACAATGAGAAGCATGTAAAAAAAAAATTCCAAACATATAAGGAAGGGTCAGCTCATATATATTGTGTCAATTGTACCAAAAAGAGATATATCAAATAGAGTGTTGATCAAACTTTCACAACATAGACCCAAAGTAGATAGTCTCAAACCTGTGACATCTAAGAAACTAGGATTGCACTACATCATTTAGACCATAAAGGTAGAGCCTTTACTTGTTATACCATGCTATATCAAATTTATTCATACCTCATGTCATACAACCATCTATTTATACACATAGGAGACCTATTTTTCATATGGGGCCAATCTCTAGAACCTTCATGGGACCACACTACGTGACCCAATCCTAGGGGCCTATGGTAATCCTTATGTTGATTCCAGCATGACATCAAAAATACCATGTCGCATTCTCTGATTGGTGCCATGTTTCATCCAAATTCGGCCCTATTGTCTAACCAAAATCAACATTTCAACATGCAACATGGCACCTTGTCAATCTACAATCTACAACTTCATCCCCATAATATCATGTCATCATGCTTAAGCTAGTTTCATGCTATTGCATGTTATTGTACTTCCATCTGTTGAATATAAATCTACCAACAATCCATCCAAATTAGAGTTCGTGTCACAATCACTTACATTCATGGTTCCACGTGGCATCCAAATATTAGGTGCACCTGACACCTACCATGTGGCATGATTTGATTGGTCTAACAGGTTGGAGGATGACATGGGGGAGGGGGTTACTTTTATTAAACCTCGCACATGTTATTACTACATCCACCGTTCATAAAAAATTTAGCGACCAAATCTTCCTTAGGATCCACTATTCATGAAATTTTTGGCGAGGCGATGTTTCCTGAAATAAACATTGGCTTGAAGTGTTCATACATGTTTGCGGTAAACATGGAGGTGTGCATAAATGATCATTATTCATCATGATGGGAAATAATATGTCTCATATTTATAACAACTATAAAGCATTCATTAATATTTTTAACAAGTATAAAGCCTGTATTAATGAAAACATGACATCTAGGTATATAGATATTTCTTTCTTGTAGAGGAACATTTGTTGTATGACATGAAGTTATTATTGTGAAACATAATATTAAACCATACATGTAAAAGTAGCTAATTGAAATCAGGCTCAAAATTGATATTTTTAAAAATAAATGGTACACATAAACGGGTGTATTGAGATGGTTATCTCACTGATAAAGGGGTTTGGTGTATTGAAAAATATATAGTAAGTATATATAAAATATATATTTTGTGTTATGAAAACATTAAAAATAAAGAATATATATAAAATATACATTTTTTGTTATGAAATCAAGATGTGTGGTGTATTGAAATATATATAACAAGTATATATAAAATATATATTTTGTGTTATGAAATCAATGAGAATAAGTAGACCATCATTTTAGGTAATATTTTAACCTCCAAAGAAGTACCAACTTGTCTCTTGCTCATCTCTTCAAAAACAAAGAAATTATTATTTTAGGAAATTATTTAATTAGAAATTCCAAAGGTCACTTCGAATATCAAGTGTCACTTAAAGAGAGTTGAATTCTTGTAAATCATCGAATTGTATGGTTTTATATATATATATATATATATATACCAAAAACAAAAAATAAGTTTTATATAAATATATTTAATTTTAATTTTAATAAAATAAAAAGAAGTTTCTATTATAGTTTTGTATGCATCACTTAAAATGGCTACTTTTGTTATTTATATATATATAAGAAGGGAAAAAAAAATCAAACCTTGAAAACAATAAAACACCTTGGTTCAATCCCCAAGGCATACCTGAAGCACTAGAAATCTAAGAACAGGAGTAGGCGTCAGGCGATGAAAAGTGATGGAAGCAAAGGAAGATGTATAAAAAGGGCATAAGCTATTTACGTGGCCTATTTTCATATGGTGGAGCTTACAGGGTTAGCCCTTGAAATGAATTTTCCTTCACATGGGGTGGTCAAAGGGGCATGTGAGATAAGCGACAGATATTCTCACCCACTCTCCTTCAATGTTGCTAATATTTACCAAATAATTCACCATGGCAGATCTCTTGACATTTAACTACCGAGAATGTGTAGAAGAAGAAGTATTAGTTTTTTGTGAAGACGAAAATAAAACAAACCTAGGTGATTTGTGTGCAAGCACATGCAAATTCCATTCTCGGGGTCACATTCGGGTCGAACTGGGAACATTTTTCCACGCGAAACTGATCTAGAGAAGGAGGCTAAATTAGGGGATTTGGGTGAAGTAGAAGAGAGAAATGGATTGTTGGCAATGACATATGAGTGAAAAATTTCAAATTTAATTTTACCGCACTTAATTTGAAACGATGGAGTGGATATTAGTGTCATGCATGGAAAAAACATGCATTGTGTGTACCATCATGACCATGACAAAAATGGACACCACACGGAGTTGAGTGAAATTGGGAAGGTAAACATTGAGAGAGATGACATGGGTTATCGGATGAGTTCCCATATCGAGGTCAAGAAAGGAGCGCTAGAGAGAAGAGACGACTGGGGGACTAGTACAATCAACGATGAGTTGTCATCTCATCACAAAAGTGAAAAATATACTGGTCACATTTTCCAAAAATTTGCATTGCACACTACTCAGTAAAAAAATATAAGTATTTTCAATTGGCAAAGGGGCTTATCTCCTAAGTGTGCAAGAACTAATGGTGTAATATTATTTATATAGAATTTGAATTAATATTCATGTTTTAGATTTATATAATTATTATAATCTCTTTATTGTGCATAAAGGTTCATAAAGGTTCGCGCCGAGCCGCTTTATAACCAAGTATAGGTTAGATGTGTAAATGTAATATAAATATGTAAAAAAATTTAAATGTCAACTGTAAAAAAGATAAATTTAAATGTTGGTTCAATTAATAATAAAAAGTTAAAGTAATAAAAAGAATAAAATTCAATTTGTTATATTTTCATTTTTCTATTAACTTGTGAATAAACTTTGTTACAATACCATAGGCCAATACCATGGTTTATCAATACCAGATGCCTAAAAACCATAACTTATTTGACAACCGAAAGATTTTATAACAATACAAGATTCTTAACCATGGATATTCATCCCCACTTCACCATGGATATCATTAACCTGTAAAAAATAGGTTGTGTTACAATACAAGGGGCCAATACCATGGCTTATGAATACCACATAGCCAAGAAACATAACTTATTTCACAATCAAAATATTTTATATCAGATATTTTTAACCATGGATGTTCAATCCCACTTTATCATGGATATTATTAACTTGAAAATATGATTTGTTACAATACCATAGGTCAATTCCACGACTTATCAATTCCACATGCCAAAAAAGAATAACTTATTTCACAATCACAATAATTTATATGTTATGAAACCAGCTCCAAAGATACAAGAAAAGAGAGATCAACGCCTTGGAAATCAGCCACTTTAAGGGGAAAACGTCCTTTACATTACATAAATGAAAAATTATTGGATGGTACAAATGACGAAACCTCCTTTCTATATATAAGAGTCCATGGGGTCACAATATAATCCTAGACGACCTAACAATAACAATGTAAGGGCACAATAATAACAAGAGTGGATTTTATGGGGCACTATAATGACAAAATGGAGGCTACAGGGGCACAACAATAACAATAAGGGGGCTACACTAATAACAATAAGGGACTACGCTAGTAATATAGAGACCCAACATGCCCCTCTTCTTCAAAAAAGTGTTGTCCTCAATGCTTCAATAGCTTTGAATGCTTCTGTATAAAATTCTCATCCTCCCATGTGGAATCTTCAATGGGTTAGTTCTTCCACTAGATGAGATACCCTCAAATTGATCAATTTCATAACTGTCGAGTGATTTTTTCCATGACTTCTAGGTTCCAATATGATTTTTCTTTCCTCACAAGTTCTGGAATTATTGTTTGAACTAGAAGTTTGTCACCTATAACCTTATTTAAGCATGAAACATGGAAAAATGGGTGCATTTGAGAAAAGAAGGAAGCTCCAACTTGTCTTCCATAGTACCAATATTTTTCGACACCTTCTATGGACAATAGTACTTTGGCGATAATTTATTATCCTTCTTAGCTTGCTTGATGGACATTTGTTACGGGGTCCTTGCCATCAAAATTCCTCATATCTATCTTTGGAATATAGTGGGTATTCAATCCAAAATTAGAGTTTAGGATATCATGATTAACATTTATTTTGTTCTCATCATGAGTTTTATCTATTATATTTTCACCATTAGTAGTCATTTCTTGTATCAACTTCGTCAAACCTTCATTCTCTGCTTTTATATCATTCTTCATGTCTTCCATTTTTTCTTCCATGTCATCCATCTTAGCTTCCATGCCATTCATCAAACCATCCATCTTAGCTTCCACACCTTTCTTCAAACCATCCATCTTAGCTTCCACGCTTTTTTAAAACTTCCATTTCATTTCATTTTTTTTTTTTTTTGCGAGAACGAAAGTTGTTGAACTTGCTTTTGTAATTTTGATATATTATGTTTCACTTATTCCTATTCATAAGTCATATTAGAGCCTTCTGAGGGATTAATTTGTGTTGAACTATTTTTAGGGGTGCATTTTAAAACCCAATACTGATATATATGCTTCAATATGCCCTTGGAATCACTTCAAACTGATTTTTCAAACAAAACTTATGCAATTTGAAGAAAAATACACACATTTTTCTTGTGTTTTCGGAGCTCGAAATTGAAACTAATGTATCTCTGTAGTTTTGGATCTTCAAGATCTGAATTTATATCTTATATTAGCCCTCTGAGTCCTATTTCCAATGCCATAGGCTAGGCCTGATTTGGATTATTCAAGACAAAGTTATACCCAATCTCCCACAATTACCTAGTTATGGACTCGTTCTGTAGAGAGAACTTGTACGGCGTGCCAAGTGTCACTCTTTTCTCCTTTGGCTCTAAAATTGATATACATGAAACTACAATTCATTTGATTTCGGCCACATTTTAAAAAATTCCAATTAGATGCTCAGAGAGAGAATTATGATGATTTTCCTAAGGTCACCTATTTTAGATGAAATTCATGATCTTGCAAAAGTCATAATTTCCACATATCATATCTCTAAAAATATTGTGAACCAAGATCTGAGTTTTTACATGAAATGCCTCAAGATTTCTTTGCACATGGGTTTTTTTAGCATATGAACCTTTGCAGAAAAAATTGTAGTGAAAATTCCATGATAACCTGTTTGAAGCAACAAACCCCTAGAATCCAAAGCTCTAATACCAAATGTAATAAAATCAACTCCAAAAATAGAAGAAAAGAGATATCAATGCCTTATAAATAATTCATTTCGAGGGGGCAACCTCCTTTACATTACATAAATGAACAATTATTGGATGATACAAATGAAAAAACCTCATTTCTATATATAGGAGTCCAGGGGGTCACAATATAATCCTAGCCGACCTAACAATAATAATGTAAGGGCGTAACAATAACAATAGTGGCTTTTATGGGGTACAACAATAACAATATGGGGGCTAAAGTGGTACACCAATAGAAATAATGAGGCTACAATAATAACAATAAGGCACTACACTAGTAATATAGGAACCCAACATTATAACAATATGAAAATATTCTTAACCATGGATATTCACGCCCACTTTACTATGGATATTATTAACTGGTAAATATGGTTTGTTACATTACCATGGCTTATCTATACCACATAACCAAAATAAATAACTTAATCATATAACAATATCACAATGTTCTTAACCATGGAAAAATAAATAACTTATTCACAATCTTATAACAATATCACAAAATTTTTAACCATGGATATTAACCCCCATTTCTCCATCGATATTATGAACTTATGAACAAGCTTTTTTACAATTCTATGTCTTATCTTTACCACATGTCTAAAACTTATAACTTATTTTACAATAAAAATATTTTATAACGATATAATAATATACTAAAATATGGACATTTTAAACTTGTAAATTGGTTTTGTTAAAATACCATTGGCCAATACCATCTGTCTAAAACTCTTAACTTATTTTACAATAAAAATATTTTATAACAATATGACAAGATACTAAAATATGGATATTATCAACTTGTAAATTGGTTTTGTTACAATACCATGGGCCAATACCATCGCTTTTCAATACCACATTCCTAGAACCATAACTTATTTTACAATAAAAATATTTTAATTTAATTTAATTTAATAATGTTTTATAAATTAAATCTAAAAGAAAAATGCTATAATTACTTTTGAAATATATGTAAACCCCATATACTCAATTTTTATGAGAGAAAACAAAGTGACAAACCATAATAGAGGAAAGAGAGTACATGATTTTTTTTAAGTTTTTCATTATTATATTTTAGTTGACATCATTGATCCAAAATAAAGGTTCAATATTTTACGATCAATTAAGTTTTTTTTAGATATTTTCTTAGACACAATATAATGGGATCAAATTTGAGAGAGAGAGAGAGGTGAGAGAGAGATGGGGAGGAAAGAACAAAGATAGAGAGAGAGAGAGACTCACAAGGGAGAAATGGATTGCTATCTATGAATGTGGATTGACTCTAGTGATTGGCTAGTGGTCCATTTGGCTAATGATACATAGGGGGTAGGCTTCCATAAGGGAAAAAGACTTATGCTCGTACTATTTCATTTAATCACTTATAAGAAATTTATTTCATAAGCTTGCATTGAGAGTAGGGTAGATGTGTTGACGTTAAATGTTAAAAGTTAGAAAATAAAGGTTAAATATAAAGAAAAAAAATATCATGTTTTTTATTGTAATTTTGTTTTTATTAATCATAATATGCATATCACATTAAAATATGTGCATTGTTAAGGTGATTCTTGTGATAGATTGTCTAGCCCATATATATGTGTGTCTTATATAAATTAAGATCAATTTTACCATATACATTAAAATAATTATTCTCTAACAAAATTAAAATTTAATTAATAAGCACATAAAAATTTCATATTTACAATATAACTAGATTCTTAACCATGGATATTCACCTTCATTTTACCATGGGTATTATTAACTTCCAAATAGGATTTATTACAATACCATGGGCCAATACCATGGCTTATCAATACCACATGCCCAAAAACATAACTCATTTCAAAATAAATATATATTTTTTATTTAATTTTGTAACATGGTTTTAAAATAAAAATTAATACTTACAATACATTTACCATATAGGAAGATTCTTAACCGTGGATATTCACCCCTATTTTAAAATAAAAAATATTAACTTGTAAATAGGCTTTGTTAGAATACCATTGGCCAGTACCATGACTTATAGCCCAATATGGTAGAGATGTTGTAATGTAATGTTTAACATTCCGATTAAGTCAAATTACATGAAAATAATAATAATAATAATAAATATAATGTAATGTAAACATTTTAACTAGCTTAAAATAAAATAAAAATAAAAATAAATTAAAAAAACCCTATAAAAATAAAATAATAATTAAAATAAAAATGGCAACGCATGGTATTGATCCTTGGTCTTCATATGGAATGTAGCCTATTTAAAGGGGAAATTAAACCACCTTGGATTCATCTTAACTGCATATCTACCAAATTCCAAGAGGGATCAAAACTCTTCATAAGCAAACTTCTTTTAGAGTTAAATTTTATCCCTCTCACATTGGTAGATTTTTTTGAGAAAAATCTAAAAGGAAAAATGGATATTGTGTAGTGGTGTAAATGTTTGTAAATGTTTACATGTGGGCTCATTTAAAAACTAATAAAAAATTAAAAGTAATTCCCACCAGATTTGGGCACCCTCTGACCTATTATGTAGAGATGTTGTGATGTCATGTAGAAATTTTGATTGGGTCAAAATAAAATAAAATATAAATTAAATTAAAAATAATATAATATAACACAATTAATTATGATAATTATCAATCAAACATTTCAACTTGCTCAAATTACATGAAAATAAAAATAAATTAATAATTATAATTAATAATAAAAATATTAACTCCCGATCTACCAAACCTCGAATGGGGTCAAATCTTTTGAAATACAAACTTCATTTAGAGAGAAAAGAGATATTGATCCCTTTTGGCACTTGGTAGATGTAGAGTTAAGATGGACTTTGTTTTAGGCCAATAATTTTTTTTTCTAAGTAACTCTAATTTCTATTATATGGTACAAAATAGGTACATTTCAAAACATTCCCCCTATAGTTGCTATACTAGCCAATTCTAGTGGAAAGAATGTTCAAAAGCACAAAATTGGGACTTCCCCTATTTGGGAAACTAGCCCGGTAATTAGACCAAGTCTCAGGAAGAACTGCTGCCCTAGATGGGGAAACCATCAGATAGCATAATCATTCAAAATTTAAACATACTGTGTAGAGAAAAATAAAGCAAAAAAAAAACTATGGAGCTACGACTAACAAAGGAGATAGACACTGTGGGGCTATTCCTTCTGTGGCTTGTCATTCTTCATGCCTTAAGGAGGTGGTTCTTCCACAATGAAGAATCCATAGTGTTCTAAGAGGTTGTCCTCCTGATTTGATAGTTGGGTAGTTAGCTCTAGTGGAGGTAGAGTGTGAGCCCATAGCTGCTACATTTTCATCCTCAACTGAACTGTTGCGAGTGTCGCTTCCTGAGGAATACGCCGTAGATATTTTTGGTAGAGCCATCAATTTCCTGGGCTATTGGATGAAGGAAGACATAATGGTGGATTTCTGCATTCTTTTCCGAGACACCTAGCGAGAGGAGTTGGAGGGGGCTTCAACAATACTTAGTGAAATGAGGGCCAACATTCTTTGTTGGTTCAATGCCTTCGTTGAATTGAAAATGAAGGTGATCTCAATAGGGCAATCCTCGCTAAGGGGAAGAGGAGGATGGGAGGGTTGGTCGTGTCCTCTACCTCAATGACACTTCATTCTATGGCGTCGCAAAATTTATTCGTCGTAATGCTCAGTTAGGGAAGGGATGTGGGTGGAATTTCAAATAAAGAAACGACATGAGGCCTTGCAAGTGGAATTTCAATCTGAGAAATGGTAGGAGACCTCAAGCAAGAGAGAAGACAGGAGATGGAGGGTAGAATGCACAACAGTGAGGCCAAATAATAGAACAAAGAGGTAAATGGAGGAGAATGAAGAAGTGGCATCTTTGGTACTCATGAAATAATTGATCAGGTGACTACAAGGATGAAATTAAAATATGGAGGCAAGAGGTCATTTAATGGCACCGAGGTGGTTATAAGGATATTTTAAGATAACCTCACATGAGCCATGCACAACCATGTGTTTGTGCCATCTACTGTGCGGAAGAGAAGCTAGGTTGATCCTTCAATTAGACATCCACATCCAGGAGTTGAGAATATTTGAGCACCAACTGAGTGCAGGATGAGAGAAGGGATTCATCATCAATGTTGGATAGGTGGCCTGAGAAGAGGGGAGAGTTGTGGTCCACCTCTTTGTTTGATAGAAGATCTGCAACCTTGTTGGCTAATTGAAAAACATGCTTTAAGGTGATGGCCTTATGAATCTGCAACCATCGCTCAATGTGCTCAAAACATGCCCCTACTTGCCAACTTTTGGAGAGTTTGGAGGCTGAGGCTCCAGTGAGAAGGTGATGAGTAGTATTGATAATGACTTAGGAATCGCCTTCAACTTCTAAAGGGAAGAAATTGTGATCCTGAGATGGATGAAGTCCTTTAGTGAGCCCTTCCAATTCAACAGACTTATCGATGTCCCATCCAATGGAACTGAAGAAGATGAGAAGGAGTTTCCATTCTAATTCTTTGAAAATCCCACTGAATTCGACCTCACCTGGATTTCCCTTGGAGGTGCCATCAAATTTCAGCTTCTGTATGCCTCGGGGGATGGGGGCTACAGGTGCTGGGTGAGTTGGGAGGGCAAGAGGGAGGAATATTATCTACAAGGTGACAAGGGACAAGGAGGTTCCAATTGGCCCATATTATTCTCTCCGGGGGATGGGTAGGGAAACCTAAGTCTTGCCAATGGTGCAGGGTAAGGGTCCCATTTAAGTTGTTGCATATATTCATCTGGGTGATTTCTTATGGAGTGGTTTTATCTTGGAAGATGAACATGTTTCTTTATTTCCAGATCGTCCAAAGGATGAGCCCTAGAAGGAGAGTCTAGAGAGAATTAAGGAGCTTGTTACTAAACGAATCTATCCATCCGAGGCAGATGGAGCTGATGATGTCCCATTTAATTTTGTTGTCTCTTATGCAGTGGATTTTTATGTTGTCCCATAGGTTGTTGGCTAGAGGGCGAGTGTCCAAATGATGATTGATGGTTTCAGCATGATGGAGATAATTCGGGCAACGTGAGGGGCCTATGAAGCCTCTCTTAAGAAGTTTGTCCCAAATCAGGATCCTACGCTTGCTGAGATGCCATAGAAAAGTGGAGATTCTGGGCCAAGTACAAGGTCTTCATATACATCCATATAGCATCTGGCAACTTCTAAGCATGGGGATAGAGCAGATGGTAGGCTTCCCGAGTGGAGAAGGTACCATGTGTGGTGTAACCCCATCGGAGGATGTCCTGGTCTTTCGTGCATATGATTTTCATTTTATTTAGTTCCTCATCGATGTCTTCATGACTTTCCTCATCCCAATTTTCCTACCACTGAAGTAGGGAGCCATTGACGAAAGTCATTTTTAGGGGAGAGTGTCCAAAAATACTTCACCTGATTACTCTCCCTTGCTTGAAGGGTTGCTTTCCACTTGGGTTTTTGAAAGAGCATGGCCAAATTGGAAATTTTTTTCCACTAATCTTCCCAAAAATGAGGTTGTGCTCTTGAGCGGATTTTCCAGAAGTTGTGCTCTTGGATTATATTCCAATGCTACTTGGCTGCTTTCCATATTTGAGAGCCCATTTCCTTAGGATTAAAACTAATTAGATCCTCCTGAGGCAAGTTGCTAACATATTTAGAAGCCAAGAGAAGATACCATGAGGTGTTAGGTTTGGAGACCCATTTCCACCAGATGTGTGCTCCCATGATGGCATTGCTATGGCTCAAATATGTCAGCCCCAAACCCCCAATCATCTTAGGAGTGCAGATATCTATCCATTTCACAAGAGCCCATATTTTTTTATCTCCTTTACTGACCCAAAGAAATTTCCTTTGTAAATTTTTGATGCTTGGAGATTTTTGATGCATTTGAGGACCCATTTGGGGGATGCGAGCACGAAGAAAAGATAAAGGGGAATTTATTGGAGGATAGCTTTGATCAGAACAAGACATCCTACAATATTCAGAGCATTGTATGTCGGGGAGGATAATATGGATTTTATTTTTTCCAAGAGTTCTTTCTAAGAGGAATGTTTGATGTCAAATTCAATGAGTGGAGCTCCAAGGTATTTGGAAGGTAAAGTGGAAATGGAGAAGCCCAAGATTGTGGCTATCTTGCGTTGAGTGATGGCTGGGGTGTTTAAAAGGAAGATCTGGAATTTTTCGGCATTAATGGTGGTACCAGAAGCCTCAGAAAAGAAATCAAGAAGAGCTTTAAAGGTTATGGCTTCTTGAATAGAGGGGTGGCCAAAAAATAAGTTGTCATCAATGAATTAATGATGTGTTACAGGGGGGTTGTTATGAATGTGTATCCCCATGAAAGAATGGGAGTTGGTGGCATGTTGGATGAGACGTCATAGAACTTCTAGCATAATGTAAAACAAAAAGGGCGAGATGGGGTCACCTTGGTGGATTCCTCTAGAGGTAGAGGAGGGGGGGAGGGTGCGTCATTGACATGGATAGAGAAGAAGGGGGGAGGAGATGAGGCTCAATATCCATCTGGTCCAAGTTGGGCTAAAGCCAAAGGCTAAGAGCATTTGATTGATGTGATCCCAACTGAGTTTATCGAAAGCTTTAGAGAGATCAATTTTGAGGAGCATACCTGCCTATTTCAGGGATTTCCGAGAGTGGGCAACTTCATGCATGAGAATGATCCCATCTAGAATTTTATGACCCTCCACATACCCTGTTTGTTCCATAGAGATGAGAAGAGGGAGTAGGGGTTTAAATCCGTTGATGATCACTTTGGAGATGATTTTGTAGATGACATTGCAGAGGGTGATCATTATGTACTTATTAGGGGTGTCGCGTGCTCTTCTTTTAGGATGAGAACAAGGAAGGTGGTGTTGAGAGCTAGAAAGATCTAGTGCATGTTCCTCGACTCCTCAACCATGTCCCAGACTTCCAATTTGATGTTTTCCCAAAATAAGTGGAAAAAAATGGAGGTAAATCAATTCAAACTAGAGGCTTTTCCATCATTGAGTTGTACCATGGCCTGCTCCACTTCTTGTAGCAATACTGATTTCAATAGCATTTGATTGTGCTCCTCAGTGATGATCCTTGGGATATGCTAAGTAATTTTGTTCCTAGCAGGTTTCTGGTTACCATGTGGCTCTTAGAGGGTGTCCTTAAAGTATTTTAGGAGATCTGGTTCAATTTCCTCGTGATCCTCAAGCTTATCCCCCTGGCTGTTATTGAGGATGGTGATTCAGTTGTGCATGCATTTTTGAATAGTGGAGCGGTGGAAGAATCTGGTGTTCTTATCAACCTCTTTGAGCCATCGTATTATGGATTTTTCTTCCAGAGTATCTCTTCTTGAAGTCTACGCTCTTCCAAGAAAGTCATAAGGTCTTGTTCTTTGTGTGCGAGATCCTCTGATTTGCCTTCTTGTATGATGCGCAGCTACAAATCCGCCATTTGATGTTCGAGTTTTTTTTATTTTGAAAGATGTTGCCAAACAAGGAGTGGTTCCATCACTTGAGAAGTTTTTTAAGGAGCTTTAACTTATGTTGGAATTGATACATATTGGATCTTGCTGGTGGTATAAAGCTGCTCCACCAAGAAGTAACCATTTGTTTGAAAGTCGGATGAGTGAGCCATAATTGCTGAAAGTGAAAAGGCTTGTTGCTTGCAACCCCAGGGTGATACCATTGAAGTTGGATAAGCCAATGATCTTAGCTTGATGCAGGTATGATTGTTTGGTGCATATCTCCTCCAAGATGGATTGCGCTATCCGACATGGGGAATCTGTCCAACCTTGATGCTATATTTTGAGAATCTCTCTTATGGTTGTTCCAAGTGTGGATGCCATTGGAAGATGGGAGGTCTATCAGCCAGTTTCTCTGAATGAATTCTTTAAAACTAAGGTTGTCTGCTTCGAGTCTGGGGCACCCACCTATTTTCTCTTCTAATTTGGTGATCATGTTAAAATCACCTCCAATGATCTGGAGGGGATGGATATGTTGGGAATTTAGGATCTCTATGGAATTTAGAATAGCAATTTTCTTGGAGGAGGGTTGACGAAAGTAAACGTTGGTAATGTGACCGTGGATGTTGGTGCATATCAGATAGAACGAGGCTTGAATAAAGTTGTGAGAGGCATGGATGTCAGTGAAGCATCAACCAAAGTGGTGTTACAACCTAGCCAGAGTCCAGTTATGATAGAGTTCAGAGTGGTGCTAGTACATTTGGTTTCTTGCATGAAGAAAATGGTTGGTTTTTCTTGCATTATTCTATTTTTTATCATTCAGTGCTTCGCGGGGTTATTGAGCCCTTGAATGTTCCATGAGGTGAGCTTCATTGAGAACTGTGAGGGACTGCCCAATATAACCTGGTCTTCTTGGGGTATCATCCCAATTCAACAAGTTGTCCTCCCAGAATGATGAGTCATTGTAGATTTGTGCGTCACCCTCTTTTCCAAGAATTCTTCAAGATGTTTTTAGTATCCAACTGGCTTCCTCCTTGGATGCCCAGATATGGGATTTGTTGTGCTCTGGAGAGAGCTTCTTCCATGGTTTGAATCTTCCTGGGTGGGATCTTGTAGTACTCATGAATTTTGCATGCAACCTCCATTCCTAGGATGTCAAGGTCACCAAAATAAATACTTTTAGGTTCTTCCTCCATTTGAGAGGGTTGGTCCATGTCTGCTTTGGTGGCTTTTTCATGTGCTTCTTGGTTTTATTTTTCGTCTACATCTATGAGAGATGAATTTTCAAGATCTGTCATTTTTCCTTTGTTGTAATAACTGCCCTATTGAGGTTGGGATTGATTGGAACCAGGGGGGATGGGGTGGGGCTAATGAGAAGAGAGTGTTGGATTTGCAAGGGTGTTGAAGAGGTAAATCCCCTCTGTGGATAGAGGCGATCCCTACTAGCCCAGATTGGGTCTAGCAACAATCATACACGCTATAGTGAAAGTTCCTAATGGAAAATAAATCGACTAGCGATGAAGGCTTACTTGGAATCCAACGTTGTCGCTCTTAGAGAAAGTAGCGCTCCCATTCCTTAGCTCCGACAGATCACAATCCTCACAATCTTCGTGAACGGACACCTGCACACGCGAGAAAAAAAACAAACGCAAACGTAAAATCCAGTATATACAACTATATTTCAGTCGAAGAAGACATAAATCATGATCATAATCAAGAACAAGAGTGGAACCATAACCAATAGCCGCTTATTATTAATTCATCAAAAGAAGAATACAACCATAGCTTCGATGCTGGATTTTCCTTCAGCGAGTCGTCAACAGAACATGTCTCGATAAAGCCTGTCGAGGATGGGACAAACCTCTCTCTTCAAATACTTGACAATAGTCTCCTTGCTTGGATTTGGCCTTAAAGGAATCAAGAAGGCTCTTGCAGCATAAGGATGTGAAAACCCTTGGGAACTAGTTTGCAAAGGAGATGGGAAAGCTTTTATAGATGGAGTAAGGGGAGTTGGGATCCCTATAATTATGGGATTGGCCCTATCATCAAGGAAGCTTCCATGAGAGGTGGAAAACCACTTCCTCTCTATGGAAATCCGTAGCCAAACCTCCCAACTCAAGATAGATACCAGTTTGGGAATATGTTAGGACGAACCTTTCGCCATTTATTTTTAAAAAACACTCCTTAAAATGGCTGGCGTGAGTGTGACTTTGGGACAGAGCGCCAATTTCCATGCCCTATTTGAAGGATTTCCCCCATTGGCACGGGTATTGAACTGGCTTCCCGCGCCAATGCAAAAAGAGATGTTTTTAGGGTTTTTCAGAAGGAGATGTCTTTAGGGCAATGAAAGCTCATGTTCAAAGGAATGTCATGAAAGTGTTTTTAGGCCATGTCACTACTCACAGGTCATGGGATGAGCCCTCCAATGTGCGGGACTGGGATTGCAAGGACGGTGAAAAATTGCTGTGTAACAGATGCCCCCTAAAGCATGAGGCCCAAGAGAGAGAGAGGGGTGAAATTCTTTATGATAACATGTCCAACTGAAAACACTGCCGTTAGAAAATCTGTAGAGAGAAGTACAACTGATATCTCAAATACATGATATAAGTGGTATGGGTGCAGCCACCCAGAATAGAGTATATAATAATCAAGATCCGAGGCATGGACGCAGCCATCCACAAAGGATCGATAAATAGACTCAGGTATGGTCGCAGCCATCCAGTGAATGAGTCATGTAATCAATCATAATAATCCACAAAATCGTAGCCTAGATTCCAAAAGACAAAATCCAGGGTCTTGTGCTCCATCTCGACCCGAACAAAGTACAAGTTCAAGCATGTGAATAAGTGAGCTGAAGTTGAACATGCAAGAACATCGTCTAATTACTAGCCAATGATGAAAGCTATTAACAGACGCGAGAGGTACCACCAATAATGACAATGGTCCTCAAGGTACTCTAGGTACAATCTACGGCATGTGAATCAATGAGTTGGCATCGAACACTCATATAATCACTCAATCGGAGGTCAATAATGAAAACCTCTTGTCGAACGTGAAGAACCTGTCATTGAGGCATGTAGGCTCCATGGTACCGGAAGGGAGTCTCTAGATTAGCTTCCTGGATAATGACCTGAAGTCGACAGGAAGTGACCTTGATCGAAAGTGGGCCATAATGTTTCCCACATCATCAACACGAGACAGAGGAACATAATGTTTTTGTGAATCAGGATCAGATGAGAATCAGAGGGAGGTTGATATTTGCAGAGGTCAACTTCTCTTGAACATATCGGCGGCACAACAGTGGATTTGGCAGCATTTTGACATCAACGGATCAGAGGCCATGGTGACAAGGCAAAGAGAAGATGAGAGGTCAAAAGGGATTACCCAAACCCATGTAGGCAAGTGAAAAACGAGATGAGATGTCCCCAACCCGACACGAATGCAAACAAGTGCCATGTTCAAGAGCAACACACTGCCGACATGACAATGATTCCGGTTCCATTTTTCCCCACCATTTCTGGCGAGTACCCCAATTATTTCTGATGACAAGCTTGAAGGGGATAGCATATGCTTGTAATATAAGTTCATCCTTCGGATGAATCCATCCTAGTACATTTAAGGAGCCCTAGGAAGGAGAAACTCGAATAACGTCATTATGACTGAATCCAATGTCATCAGGGTTTAACGAGTCTGACAAAGGAAGAACTCGGCGTCTTTTCATGTTTAGAGAGTTTGAAAAGACAGCGAAAAAGTAAACTCCAGTGGTCCCTTTTCATGAATAGTTCCTCAGATCCGAAAAGGTAGAAAACAATATTTGAGAAAACCTCCTAGTCGCGATAGGCTAAGGTATTCCTTTTTCATAAATAATCCATCCCAGCCCGAAAAAGGGGTAAACGTATACTGGGTAGATGTCGTTTCGAAGACACTTTAATGAATCAAAACAACAAGGGACTCGGCAATCTTTTCATGTTTAGGGAGTCAGAAAAGAGCTGAAAGATGACTCCAAAGTGACTTTTTCATGTATTTACTGAGTCTGAAAAGTTATAAAATACAACTCATACCACCATGTAAGTCACATAGAAACCTGTTGCAACACGTAAAAGCAAGTGTAAAACCCATTTTGGACAAAATATATTAAAATAATTGAGAAAAATAACTTTTAAAACCTAATTTGAGTTGAAAAAGCTATAAATACATCAAATGGTAAAAAAAAAATTAATTTTACTATTTACCTCACTTGGAGAGCAGCAATGGTTCATTTTGTGTGCGATCTTTTGATGGCGATTGTGACTAATCTGGGCTACCATTACGATCTTCGTTCTTTGCAGGTAAGAGGCGCTTTCTCAAGCTCCATTTTGATTTATTTTTTAAATATTTCCATTATGCAATAGACTTCTATGGGGAATTTTTAGATTTTTAGGGCTCTGCCCACTGGCACGGGTATCGGGCACGGACCCACACCATTGGCGTTTTTCATCCAAAGGGCCTGCACCAGCTGGCGCGATCTAATTTTCCACTTCAAATTTGTAAATTATGAGCAATTCAAATGATTTTCCAAGCATGCCAGAGATCTAATTAAGGGTTTTGGCCATGTTGGTGCAGGTAACCAAGCACAATGGCTATCGAGTGGAAAGAGAGGGAGCACGGGGAAGAGGATGAACAGGCCATGGAGAATGAAACTTGTATGAATGCCCTCTAGAACTGTGGGCTTAAAAAATTCTTCCTGACGCCTTGCTTAAGAGCTCAACCTAAGCTCTTATAGTACCTGGTTAGTATTTGGGATGAAAACGAAGAAGAATTCAAGCTTCGAGACCAAGTACTGGCACTTGAAGTTTCCGATGTATACTTTATAACTGGACTGTCACGAAGAGGTCCAGTGGCTATCCTGACAGGCAGCAGACCATCTGGGGAAAATATGGAGATGGTAATGGCGAGAGTGTGCCCAGGGGCATGACTGGGATCGGGCAGCGGAAAGGTGGACATCCACACTATCCCCGATCTAGCACTGAGGGTAGTGCTACATACCATTACGCGGGCTGCGGGGTCGCAAGCACCACATGAGGTGACTAAGGCCCAACTCCTCTTAGCTTTAGAGTGTATGAGTCCAATACTTTTCGACTGGGCCACAATAGTGACAATAAACATGAAGAGGCATCTCACAAAGTGCAAGCAAGAAAAACTGAAGCAGTTTGGCTACGGTTCGATCCTGGTATCGTTCATTCTGGAACGACTACCAATATTCCAGGGCCAAGGGGCCATAGTAGCTGAGCTGGTACCACGAGAGCCGAGAATGGCTTGTTGGGCAGCACTGATGCCTCGAGCAAGAGGAGGCCAACAGATGTCCTGGAGGCTGGAGTTTTTTGGATGGCTACAGCGTCAGTTGATCATAGTCGAAGACTGGCCCTATGCCGAAACCGATTTCACCGGTGATCTAGATCTCCCACTGCCAGAGGGAGATGATTGGGACGAGGAGCTGGGTATGACTCTCCTTTTGATTTTTATGTTTTTATGATTTTTTTTTGGCAATACATGCTCGTTCTAGCAACATTTTATGTGAATGCAGATGTGGGCCCAGAGAGACCGGCCGGTACGTCTCCTATTGCACGGAGAACTCACCTCGTAGCTAACCCTCAGGTAGAGGGTGTCGAGGGAGGAGAGTTGATCCAGAATCTTGAGGGGATTGCCTGAGGGATTCCAGATTACGCTCGACTGGCAGATATACCGATGGCGTACCAGAGACATATGGTGAGAGTGCCTGGTCTCCTCCACCGTCTTCTGAGATGCTTAGTGTGTGCAATTACTTGTTATCATGAGCACCATGCGGATTAGACTCCTAGGGCTTTTTATGCATATTTTTTTTTTGAGAGACATGTCGTCTCTGGATGTATTAAGACAAACATGTATATTTTTTATTTTATGTGATGCACACTATGTAAACAGTTCGATACCTATATATATACATATCTATTTTTTGATGGATCTCTCTTTTTACATGTGATGATGTTTTTTATATGCCATGAAAATGTCTAATACAATGTTATCTAATGTACCAGTTGCATAACAAACGACCCAATGAAAAAGTTCACATAATGCATTTAATCACACATTTCATTTTTATGCAAGTTTAAAAGCACACATGGACACACATATGCAAACTATGCTTGAAAATGAGTTTTAGTTTTACACAAGCTTAAAACACAAACTATGGTTGAAATAAGGAAAATGGGTATGCCCCCCAACATACTGTCTTAATTCGAGGAACATGCCCCCCAAGCTTCAGTCCAAAGAAAATGGAGTGAAGGTTCAAAACAAAAGAGATTTGGTCTAAATCTAACAAAACTCGAATTGAACAAGCTCGTGTTTCATTATTTTAACGAGGTTGACACACTTAAAAGAACTATCCTCGTAGCGACTTGTTTCATTGTTTTAGGAGCATGGCACAAGAGGAGGAACTATGCTCAGGTGAGCTTAATGGAGGAGGCTCAGGAGGAGGATAACCAGATAAGTCACGCTCTAGAAAATCTGACATTGCCCCCAGGCTAGGCTTAAAAGAGGAACGATGATGTCCATCGCTCCATGGCAGCTTCTCAAGAGACATTGTTTCAACGATGGCTTCGTCAGAAGGGAAGATCTCGTTTAGAGGATCTGGTGAATCGACCTCGCCTAGCCAAGGGGATTAAGAATAGGTATCTAGAGCCATGCTCGAAGGATCATGTTGAGGAGGAGGGGGATTGGATGCAACGAAAATTTCACAGTAGCTAATCTCTATTGGAGTTAAGGGCATCGATTCTCCAAAATAAGGCACCTGTTTAGGTGAAGGAATGATCCATGGGTCATCAGACCTAGAGACCATATTAACTTGAATGGTGTTGGGTGGTGGCACAGGAAAAATACCCATGAGGAGGGAGTCTTTGAAGAGACCGGGTCCCACACTCTTAGGGGGATTTGGGATCTGATCCATGTAAGGAACGTTGTTCTCAGAAGAGGAGGTGAAGAAAGACAACTAGTCCACATTAACAATTTTTCCCTCGTGAGGAAACTTAAGAAGTTGAAAGAGGGTGGACGGCACGCACATCATGGCATGAGTCCAACTGCGACCAAGAAGCAGATTTTAGTTAATCTTGGCATCAACCACTTCTACTTCTACGTTGAATGTCTTCCCCTGTAACGTGATCGGTAAACTCTCGAGAACACCCAGGGGTTTGGATTCCCGACCATCGAATGCTTCTAGAGCATTGGGAGATGATGACAAGGCCGGAGAGCCGATGGCCTTCCAGCAAGTGGATGACATGACACAGGTGGAAGCACCTTCATCCACAACAGCCTTATGGATGTTAAGACTGTTGACCCCGACTTGAATAACAAGGGTGATTTGATGTGGAATTCGGGGAGTAAAATTTTCAAAGTCGAAGGTGAGAGGACTCGAATCGGTGGGATCAATTCTGCCAATGGCAAACAACAAAGCCTTTCATTTTGATGGGGAACTTTGAAGAACTTCCAATGCAGACATGGCAGAAGGTGCCTGTGCCAAATCCTCAACAATACTGTAGTGTTGAGTGGCACGAGCATTTGGGTTGTAGGAAGATCTTCGCAGGACACCTTTAGAAGGTGGCTTCACAACTGGTTCGGCAGTAGGCTTCTCAATTTCCAAATGACCGGAGACAGGCAGGGGAGGTGGACCATCCACAACTTCCTTTCCAGCAACCTGATGTGATCCATAATAATCCTTCGAACGCATAGCAACGGAGACGGGTGCAGCACCATTCATCATGAAAACTTCGGACCCAAATGGTGCATATGGTGAGGGTTGCTCAACCATCTGGGTCTGCTGAGATGGGAACGGTTCTTTTAGAACTGCTGGAGTTATTTTGGAGCCTTTCAGATGTTGAGTAACCTCAGATCGTCGAGGAAAATCTTTTTTATAGTGATCTCCTTCACAGATAAGGTAGGGATACTTCGGTTTACGTTGGGAATCGTCCTCAATGCGAGGTTTGGGCTCTGGCTTTGGGGCATTGGATTTGGATTTTCCTTTTCCCTTCTTTTACCCTTTGGAGGATTTTTCCGTAGGATAAGCCTGAATGGCATTAACCTCCACATTTTTGCCAGAATTGGGAGGGGTGGGAAGAGCAGAATTATTGGATGAATTGGATTTATGCTTCCCATTCGACGATTTTCGCGAATTCTGTGACATAGAACCAATAACACCATCCACTGCTGGGGTGGGTGGAGCTTTAGAGGTTCTAGACCATGGAGCATCAGGAAAAATATCATAAAGCATGCCGGACTGAGAATATACCAGATCCATATATTGGGCACGCGCTATGGCTTGTTCCTCAGTCACACACGCTCCCATAGCAATATCTTGGGTGATTTTGTTAATGAAGGAGGTGGTGAACCAATGAGTTAGTATCTGATCACGTATATGAAATTTGATCAGTCTTCGACGACGTCACCACTCATGAATGTGATAAAAAATGTGGGTGGCCTTGTCTTGCTTCAAAGAAGTCAGGAGGTGCGTCTCGGCTTCATAGTGAACCAGTAACTGAAAGTGAGTCAGAAAAGCCATGGCTAATGAATTGAAATCTTGAAATATGCCACAGGATAATTTGATATACCACTTAGTGGCAGCACCAGTCAAAGTACGTTGGAAGAGGCGAAGACGAATTAAATCATCTACCCAAGAGTTGGACGAACACCAAAGATGGTAAGTCATCACATGAGCCTGGGGGTCCTCCCCGGCTTTACCCTCAAACTTGGGGCAATCACCGGGTATCTTGGTGGGAACCGGAGGCCAATAAGGATTATGCAAAATTGGATCATTGGTTAATTTCGAAACATCCATTAATTCCAAGGTGGCCAGGAACAGTAATGGCGGATAGACCGGCATGCCAGGCCCTTGATAAGGACCGGTACCTGTACTCCAACCTGGTTGAGAATATCCTTGCCCCCATGGGTTCTGTCCCATAGGATTCTGACCGTAGGGGGGCGTAGGTCATATAACCAGTCTGATTCGGCCGCTGGTAACTAGTGCATGGGACTTGATAACCAGGGTATGGACCCTGATTATTTGTCGGCCCGGCGTAAGCAGCATTTGGATTTCGCTGCTGAGTATATGTGGGACCGGGTTGATGAGGATAATTTTGAGAACCTTGGGGCTGGTTATAATTCGGTTGACCATGAGAATAGTAACCGCCCTGGGGTTGAGTGGGCTGCTGATAGGTGGAACCCTGCGGAGCCTGATAATTAGGGCGCAATGTTTGATTTGGCTGCGGCGTCGAATAAATTGGCTGCTGGGTAGGGTTAATAGAATGGGCAGGCTGACCTGGTTGAACAGGCTGACCTGAATGAGTAGGTTTCACTGGTTGCGCAGGTTGACCTGGCTGTTGAGGAGCCCCGGGTTGTACCAGATGGGCCGGTTGGCCTAGAGGCAGAACACCAAGTTGTGCTAGATAGGTCGGTTGGCCTGGTGGGGGAATAGAGCTGGGTGGTGGCTAGTAACCAGTTTGGCATACAGTAGGACCATAAGATGATCCTAGCTGATATGCAACGTTGGGACCAACAAGATACTGAGGTTGCATAGGTTGAGAAGGTTCGACTTGCCCCCTAGGACCATAAACTGGTCCGGGTTGGTACCCTAGTGGAGGCTGTATGGGTTGACCAGAAGGGTTGCAATATTGTCCTTGCAGACTATATGATGGCCCTTGCTGGCCCGCAGGGTAACCTTGTGAGGGCTGCCCCTACGGGTTATAAGGATAGCTAGGCTGGCCCAAAGGTTGGCCTTGAAAAGGTTGCCCTTGCGAGTTATATGCTTTTCCAACCTGGTTATATGGTAAGACTTGAGCATAAAGGTAAGCCTCTGGAGTGGGTAAGCGTAGCATATTCCCGTGCTCATCGTACTGATTTGGAAAAGCGTACACGGGTGTACCATCTTGAGCATAATGCGAAAAATACGAATGGTTGGGGTCTTGAGAGGAAGGTCCGACCTCGGGGTTCGATTGTTGTAATGACAACCGATACTCCTCCAGAGAAATATTCTCTGGTATAGCAGATGCTATAAAGACGTCTTCAAGAAGGGATGTAGCCCTAGCAGATACAGTAGGTGCAGATGCAGCCACACAAACAGTGGGCCGTACGAGTATAGAAGTGACTTGAGGGGTTGATGTACCAGGTGTTCTAGGAGACATCCCCAACGAAGGAACAATAGGTCTCGTAGAAGAAGCTGATGCCCCCATAGAGGCAGCAGCGGCAATGATTTGACCTAAAGATCTATACCCATCTGGTAATGAGGGGATGGGCGAAGACATAACAAATGATCCAGGGTTGTCTTCTGGAAATAATATCCGAGGAAATAACTGGTAATATTCACCAGACGTGGGGATTTCCTCGCTGGATTCACTCATGTTTGAGCCTGTCGCTAGATCTTGTAATAGACGGCAAGGACTAGGAGGAAAGACAACAGCTATAAAAGGCGACCCCGATGTAAGAGAAACGAAATCAGCCCCTACTCTTAATTCGGACCAAGGGTCGGAAAAGGGCCAATTGAACTCAACTAGTCCCCCAAAGGGTTGCTCAGAAACAATGGGCTGCTGAGGTTCAACAGAGGATTGGGAAGCCTCTGATGAATCGTCCATATATGGACTACCGGTAGACAAAACCGAGGGTTCCGCCACTGTGGTAGTAACGATAAGAGAAAAATATCAAACACACACACAGGCTGAAAAAGAGTCAAGACACACAATCAAATGACCAACAAGCAAAATCTAACAGGGCAGGTGATCGTGGGTGTTTATTTTTACCACATTGGAAAATTAGAAACTTCACCGTTTCATGGTTTAAGAGTCGAGAAACGGATGAAAGGTGACTCTATCACTTTCAGTTTTGAAGCAAGCATGAAAGGACAAGTGCTTGGTGATCTTTTCAAATTTATGGAGTCAGAAAAGATCAAATGACTACTCATGAATACTAGGCAAAGGGTGTACCAAATACCCGTGAACTGCAATATACATCTTGGTTTCAAAAATGAAAGAGAAATCAACCAAGGACTTTCCGTACGTGCAGGCAATCTCCCCGAATGCTGTGTTCGGTGTATCATGGGTATAGGGTGGTAGACTCGGCTTCCTATGGATAAAGTATTGAAACCTACTGGGGTCTCCCTTTATATACGCGACGGTACGAGGAGCACAAGTCCGTACTAGTTATGTCTAAAGCCAAGAGGCAAACGACAGCTACTAGGTTTTAAGACGCCGAAACACGTCTCCAACCTAGACCTCTAAATGTGTTTCATTAGATTTCAATGATGCCTTAGTGTAAATTGAGTAAATTTTAAAGTTTATTTTCAATTACGTTTCGTTTTTTAGGCCCTAGCGAATGTAACGTCTCAAAATCTCCTAAATGCAAAACTATATGCCACAGTAAATCATTTCATTCGATGAAAGCTAATTGCAAGAGAGTTAAGAGCTTTTCACACACTAAAATGACCAGAAAACAACCAGTGATATCTCTAATGCAGCTAATGGAAACTAAAAACTTTTCTTTCAAAGTTACTAATCACTAATAGCACCAAAAAGATTTAATTTGCACTGACTAATCAAAAGCAAAAGAGATTTTTTTATTATTTATATTTTCAATGTTTAAGAGCTAGATGCACTAAACAAAATGAAAACTAAATGAAAAGAGTAATTCGAGAAATGATGGTAAGAGAGAAAAATGGACAAGTTTCACTCAATAAAAAACACACAATCAGACCTCAAACCGATCCAAAGTCCCTCAAAACCAAAAGAATCCCAAAGACTCAAATGAACCAACGTAATCCAGGCCCAATACGAGACAAGGCGGAATTTGAATGAAAAAGGAATCAATCACTCAAATAGCGTAATGAAGCAATAAACAACTACCAAACAAATGCAGGGAAGTAAATACAAAGTCGATTGAACCGATAAAAACCAAAAACTCCCAAGGGAGGCTCGATGCACAAAGCACCTAGATTCCCTAGGGCTAAAAATGAAAAATCAATGGAAATAGGAAAAGAACCAAAGGATGGAGGTTACATCCAGTCAAACTAGGCTCCAGTACATTCAAGTAGTCATAAAAACAAAATAAAAATCATAGATCAGTCCCAGAAAGCTCAAAACATAGAAAACCTTAACACCTCACAGGATTTGCGCGACTATGAGGATGAAATTAGTGCTAGAAAGAAATTGGCATGGGTGATACACAATCAACCTGCGCGACTGTCAAGCTAAAAAGCACGCCAGTCGAGTTATCTATGCAAAAATAAAAAATAAGCAATCCAAGACACGGACCAGTGATAACAAGGCTAATCCAAAGCCAAACAAACGGAAAAAATTAGTCCAAAGAGCTGACCAAGCAAGCAAGGCCAAAAATAACCGAAGAGACAAGACAACACTCCAAGTCGTTCAGTTTGTAAACTAAACCGGAGATTGACAGAAGCAGCGTTGCTCTACTTCGCTAATGCAGAGCGAAAGTGTTTTGAAGGCTATCTAGTTGTACTTTAGGCTCTGTCTATAGCTTAGGAAACAAAACAACAAAATGACTCCCCAGCGGAGTCGCCAAATTGTTGAAGAGGTAATTCCCCTCTGAGGATAGAGTCGATCCCTACTAGCTCAGATTGGGTCTAGCAACAATCATACACGCTATAGTGCAGGTTCCTAATTGCAAATAAACCGACTAGCGATGAAGGCTTACTTGGAATCCAACGTTGTCGCTCGTAGAGAAAGTAGCGCTCCCATTCCTTAACTCTGGCAAATCAAAATCCTCACGATCTTCATGAACGGACACCTGCACATGCGAGAAAAAAAACAAATGCAAGTGTAAAATCCAGTATATACAACTATATGTCAGTCGAAGAAGATATAACTCATGATCATAATCAAGAACAAGAGTGGAACCATAACCAATAGTTGCTTATTATTAATTCATCAAAAGAAGAATACAGCCATAGCTTCGACATTGGATTCTCCTTCAGCGGGTCGTTAGTAGAACATGTCTCAATAAAGCCTGTCGGGGATGGGACAAACCTCTCTCTTCAGATACTTGACAATAGTCTCCTTGCTTGGATTTGGCCTTAAAGGAATCAAGAAGTCTCTTGCAGCATAAGGATATGAAAACCCTTGGGAACTAGCTTGCAAAGGATATGGGAAAGCTTTTATAGATGGAGGAAGGGGAGTTGGGATCCCTATAATTATGGGATTGGCCCTATCATCAAGGAAGCTTCCATGAGAGGTGGCAAACCACTTCCTCTCTATGGAAATCTGTAGCCAAACCTCCCAACTCAAGATAGATACCAGTTTGGGAATCTGTTAGGACGAACCTTCCGCCATTTATTTTTAAAAAACACTCCTTAAAATGGCTGGTGCGAGTGCGACTCTAGGACAGAGCACCAATTTGCGTGCCCTCTTTGAAGAATTTCCCCCATTGGCGCGGGTATTGAACTGGCTTCCCGTGCCAATGCAAAAAGAGATGTTTTTAGGGTTTTTCACAAGGAGATGTCTTCAGGGCAATGAAAGCTCATGTTCAGAGGAATGTCATGCGAGTGTTTTTAGGCCATGTCACTGCTCACAGGTCATGGGATGAGCCCTCCAATGTGCGGGACGGGGATTGCAGGGACGGTGACAAATTGCTGTGTAACAAAGGGGATGGCAGCTTTGGATAATTCACAGGTTTGACTAGAAGTCTCACCTTCCATGGTCATTTAGTTTGCGAGAATTTCAAATCTATTGATGCTTGAGGGACGAGAGGCTTTGGGGGAGGATGTGGATTTTCTAGCCTGCGTCTTCCAATTGGGAACCTTGGTGAGGCCTTCTAGATCGGTATTATCTGATCCAAGGGGGGTTTTGGAGGTTGGTTGAGTGGGAAATCTCTTGAGAGATGTTCATGCTCATGGCATCGACAGCAATATAAAGGCACATGTTCATAATGAATAATTTCGAACCATTCAAAATCATCATGGATTAGACTTATTGAGTTCGAGAGAGGTTTGGCTAGGTGCATGCAGACATAGATTTTGGCATAGGCAGTGTAGCGGTTCAACTTTATTTCTTCTACTACCTTGATGAACTCTCTGAGGTCGTTGTGTATATCTTTGAGGGATTTCTCATCTCACTAGCCTTGTGGAAGGGAGTACATCCAAATCCAAATGGGAGCCTAGTTGAATTCCTCCTTTTCTAGGTTAAATCTTTCAAACCAGTCCCATAGGAAAAGGCTTGTTGAGTTAAATAAATACGATCCACCATCCATGATGTGGTTTTTTTCCTCTATGTAGGTGAATATTACATTTAAGAAGTCTTTTAGTCCTAGCTATAGGGTAATGTGCCCTTTGGGTTTCCATTTGTAGGTGATCCACCCTCAGAGTGCTTTCCTAGTGGGTCAGAAGCTAATAGTGTTATAGCATCATTTCTCACTCTGACATGATTCATGATTGCTTTATGGATTTTTGGGCACCCATTCCTACAGACTTGGACAAATTCACTTAAAAACAGTGGAAAATCCCTCATACGCGACTATGCCCATACTTTTCCGCGTGTATACGCGAGTTCAGCTAGACTTTTCTGCGTATGCCATTAAAATGATTAAAAAATATATAAAAAATCCCTAATTTCGCGCTGGGTTGATGGTTACTCAGGTAGTTCAACCACCCCAGCCCGTGGCCAACTGTTTCCAACTGCTGAAACTACTTGAAGGGACTATAAAAAGCCCTCATGTGTATGGCCTAAGGGAGAGAGAGAAAGTATTGATATTATACTCTGTTGGTATTCCCTATCCAAGTCTGATTCCCCGTGCCTCTTGCACTTTCCCAGTTCATTGTAGGAAACCCTTGTTTCCTTGAGATACACATCCCTTTATATGTTATCTCGTATGCACCAGTTTGGAAGGAGTCTTAGCGAGGCAAGGGCTGGACGGATCCGGACGACGGTCTGCGAAGGCCTTGGAAGGATCGGGTGATCTCTCCTCTTGATTACTTTTGTACGTACTATTTATAATACAGAAGTATCATGCTGTTCCCGAAATAAACGTGTTAGTGTATGCTTTAATGTATGAAGAATATTTGTTATACAAGCATTCATTATGATTTATTTAATGTTTTATATGAATCTCACTAACATATAGAGTAGAAATATGTTGTACAACTTGTCCTTTGTGTTGGTTTCTTCTTGTATTTCAGGTTAAGGAGGAAGGACGGTTGCAGGGAGTTTGGACTCCACGTGGATCTACTTCAAACGTAGGACCAACGAGTAAACCTCTCATTCTGCTCTATTTAGTTTTTATGAATGTGCATGATTGTGTGAGTCTCTGTTAAGTAGTACGCCCCTGCTCTGTGGAGGTTGAATCCCAACCAACCTCTAGGGTGTTAATTCCCCGAAACAAATATATTTTCCAATGAGGGCATGATCCTTCATGAACTGTATTGTTGAGTTGATACAATGGGCTGGAAGGTAGATTTTGGGCCATTCTGCAGCAATCGGAATGCATGTTGAGGATGAGACCTTCCTCTATTCTGTTTTTTCATTTTGTTCAACTATCAGATTTTATGGAGAGCTTATAGCTTCAAATATCCCTAGCTGATCATTGAGGGGGTCATTTTTGTTGCTTTTCAGAGTGCCTTTGGGTGGAGTGGTGCAGTTACCATCCATTCTTGAGTTGCCATTTCTAACGGCAATGGGAGCGAAGACAACTGAAACCTGCATGCAATGTGTTGACGCTGAGAAGAAGGGGAGGAGCCTATTCAACTCTCGTCATAGGGTTGGAGAGACCCTAGGTATCCATGGAGGAGGTGCCACACAGTGCCCGTCTTAGGCCAATATTATGTCTTAACCCAAAAATAATATAAAAAGGAGATATTGAAATTTTAACATTTTCTTTTTTTTCATTTTTTCAAGTAAATAAATGAATAAAATTTAGCTTAGGTTGATTAAATATTTTGTTTTACATATAATATTAAAAGAATTGGTAATTAGACTTGAGTGATATTTCCATAACATAATAGATTTTGACAATTATCATTATATTTGTTTGGGTGTCATCAACCCGATACAATGTTTGTTGGGATATTTGAATGAAACTCAAGGGTTAACTCATTTGGAATAATTATCATTTAAAATTTTTTTTTTTATTAATTTATCATTAAAAATTTAATTCTTAACTAACTAATGACTAGTTCTTTTATTTATTTTTATAAAAAAATTAACCCTCCCTAATCCTTATTATATTTTATGATTATGTAAAATTTATTAACCCTTTTTAATAAAATGTTTAGTTTAATTATTTAATTTATTATTTAATTTTAATTCTTAACTAACTTTCTTCTTAGTAGCTAGTCTTAACGACTAGTTTCTAATGGCTATTTCTGGGCAATGATGCATCTCCACTATTTATTCATCAAGATCGATTTGTTTCTCCACCTTGTCCTTAGGATGAACCACATTAGCTGGTTCGAAACGTCGACCAAATCCTAATTATGTGATTAATTTGAAAGACATTTATCTACATTATGGATCACAAAATACATAGATCTAATATCACTTGGAATCATTATTATTCTTTCCACGTTAGATTATATATATATATATATATATATATATATATATATATATATATATATATATATATATATATATATATATATATATATATATATATATATATATATATATATATATAACATTAAAATTCCATTAATTGACACAAGAAAGAGTCATATGGGAGTACCATTATTGATTTTATACAATCAAAGATGATTCAAAGATATATGTTGAACAACAATCTAGATCTTGCTATCACTTCATATTTTTTCATCAAATCCCTTGACGTGCATGAAACTTCATATCTACTGATCAGATAGATTATTGCAAATTCTATAGTACTTGAGTACAGTCATCGGGAAATAATGGAAGAAGTTAACCTAAGAAATGATACAAATGGTTCTCAGTATTCTCATAGAGAACCATGAGAGATGTGGAAGCCACACTAAATGCAATAGAGGAAACAACAATTGAAATTCCCCAAACGAAAGATGTAGATGTTTAGCATTTTGTGTCGAGCGTGATTCTTAATATAATATAACTTTAGAATATTGGAATGATAGCGAGGAAAGAACAAATACATAGAGAGAAAGAGGGATTGATAAGGGAGGATCGAGAGAGAGGAGAGGAGGGAAGACATAAAAGATGACATGAGAGATATAGGGAGAGAAGGGGAAGAGAGAGAGGGAGACACAAAGATCAAGGGGAGAGAGAGATTGAAAGAGGGGGGGAGATATTGAAAAAGTTAGAGAGAGAGAGAGAGAGGGAAGAAAGAGAGAGATAGATGGTGGGAGAGAAAGGGAGAGAGATGAAGGAATAGAGAGACGACTGAAGAGAGATAAGGGAAGAAGAAATACATAGAGGGAGAAAGGTGGAGAGAGAAAGAGAGGGGGAGAGAGTGACAAGGAGAAATGGAGAGATTGAGATGGGAGAGTAGGAGGGAAGAGAGATAGGGAGAGAGAGATAGAGAATGGGAAGAGAGATAGAGGGAGAAAGAGAGTATGTATGTTTGGGGAGTGAGATAGATGGAATATGAAAGAGACACATAGATGCAAATACAGGTATTATATAGTATTATATAGCCATCCTACATCCATATTAACCTTGCATCTATCAAGGGTTGAGAGGGATCCAATCTCTGGAGGTGAAATCCTTTCATCAAGTCTCACACTCAAAAAAGAGGTTTCACCTAGAGGGATTAGATCCATGTGAGTGCTTGATAGATCTCAGATTATGATGGACATAGGATGGTTAATTAATAAAGATGGTAATTTATACTGATACTATGAAAGAAGAATATTGATTTCATGATTTTGAGGAGAGAAGAACTAATATTCCTTGGAAAAAATAACCCCAAATTATCTTCAAACGAGCTTCAACCGAGAAAGATGCAAATTAAATTCTAACCCCCTAATTTGCAATAAGGCACTATACTAGTAATATAGGGACCTAACATGCCCCTCTCCTTCAAAAAAGTGGTGTCCTCAATGCTTGAGTAGCTATGGGTGCTTCTATATAAAATTCTCATCCTGCCATGTAGAATCTTGAGTGGGTAATTTATTCCACTTGATGAGATACTCTGGAATTAATCGATTTCATAGCTGTCGAGTTCTTGTTTCCGTGACTGCTTCAGGTTCCAATATGATTTTTCCTTCCTCATCAAGTTTTGGAAATATTGTTTGAACTGGAATATATTCACTTATAACCTTCTTTAAGCATGAAACATGGAAAACTGGATGCACTAATGAAGAAGTAGGAAGCTCTAATTTGTATGCCATTGTACCAATATTTTGCAACACCTTGTAAGGACCATAGTACTTTGGCAATAATTTACTATCCTTCTTAGCTTGCTTGAGGGAAATTTGTTTGTATGGTTGTAGCCATAAAAATATCCAGTCTCCTACATCAAAACTTCTCTCCCTGTGATCTTGATCTACTTGTTGTTTCATTCGACTTTGTGCCAAATTCAGGTTATCCTTTAAGATTTGGAGAACTTCTTGTTGATGCTCGATGTGATCTTCCATTGCTTGAACCTTAAAATTTTATCTTAAATATGATGTGATGGATGGTGGATGATATCCATAAAGTGCCATAAATGGGGTCATTTTTGCTGCAATATGGAAGGAAGTGTTATACCACCATTGAGTGAGAGGTAACCACTTGACCCATTGTGTTTGTTTATCAGATACCAAAAAATGAAGATATCCTTCCAAAAATTTATTTACTATCTCAGTTTGACCATTGGATTGAGGATGATAAGATGAGCTATGAGCTAATTGAGTACCCAAACAAGAAAATAAATTCGTCCAAAATTTTCCAGTAAAAATGGGATCTCTATCGCTCACAATAACCCTTGGGTTTCTATGTAGCTTTTGAATTGTGTCCATAAATGTAGTAGAAATTGTACTTTATTTAAATGGATGAGATAATGCACAAAAGTGTGCATACTTGGTAAGTCTATCAACTACCACCATGATGACACTCTTTCCTTTGGACGTAGCTAAACTTTTGATAAAATCCATTGAAATCTCCTCCCAACGTTGACTTGGAATGGATAAAGGTTATAGAAGACCTGGGGTCTTAATTGTCTCAACTTTATTCTGTAGGAAAATCAAACATTCCGCCACAAACTTGTGAATAAAAGATTTAAGGCCATCCCAGAAAAATTCTTTCTTCACCCTATGGTAAATTTTTAAAAATCTTGAGTGTCATCCTAAAGGAGAAGTGTGCAATTCCAAAAGAATATTTTGTTTTAGTTGCGAATTATTACAAAGATATAAGCGATCTTTGTACCATAAGGAATCGTTTTTGAAAATAATGTATCAGGTGTACTAGGGTCTTGCTACAAATTTTGAATGACTGTCCACACTTCTTTGTCCTTCTTCCATTCATCCCTTGATTCGGTTATCCAATCTGGTTGGATAATAGAAATGGCACAAAGCAATGCTTCCACATCTTCATTCTTTCTTGAGAGTACATTTGCAACAAGATTTAGCTTCCCTTTTTTGTAGATTATTTCAAATTCATAACCCAACATCTTTGTGACCCATTTTTGTTTCTCTTCTGAAGATAGTATTTGTTCCAAAAAGTGTTTAAGACTATCATGATCAGTTTTTACCTTGAAGTGTCTTCCCATTAGGTAATTTCACCATTTCTTTAGCACATGCAGTATTGCTAACATTTATTTCTCATAAATAGCTTTCTGTAAATATTCTCCTTTGATTGGACGACTTTCAAAAGCAATGGGTCTTCCTTCTTGCATTAAAACAACACCAATTCCATTTCCTGAGACATCACATTCCACAATAAAAGTTTTTGTGAAGTTTGGCGAGGCTATGTCTGGTGCTAGGCACATTGACTCTTTAAGATGTTCAAGGCCATAGTTGCTTTAGGATTCCATGAAAATCCATATTTCTTCAATAATTTTGTTATAGGTGCTTCTATTGTCCCATAATTCTTAAAAAACTTGCGATAGTACCCTGTTAACCCGAGAAATCCTTGCAACTTCTTTATGGTTGTGGGGAATTTCCATTCCTTAATGGCTTTAATTTTGTTAGGGTCTACCTTAACACCCTCGTGAGATATAATATGACCAAGATATTCCACCTCTTGCACTGCAACGAAGAATTTGGATGTTTTTGCATATAATTGTTTCTCCTACAATAGTTTGAGCACCCTGTCAACATGTTGAACATGATCCTTCCAAGACCTACTGTAGATTAGTATATCATCAAAAAATACTAGCACAAATTTTCTAAGGAAGGTTTTGAAAATGGAATTCATCAAGGCTTGAAATGTATAAGGTGCATTGGTAACGCCAAAAGGCATGACCAAAAATTCATAATGACCCTCATGAGTTAGAAATGTTTTTTTTGGAATATCTTCAGTCATCATTCTAATTTGATGATATCTTGAACGGAGATCCAACTGGGTAAAATAAATTGCTCCATGTAATTCATCCAATAAGTCATCAATCATAGGAAGGAGAAATTTATCTTTAATGGTGATCTTATTGAGCTCCCTATAATTTGGACACATGTGCCATGATCTATCCTTCTTTTGTACCGATACTATAGGAGCAGAGAAACAACTTTGACTAGGTTGAATTATACTAGCCTCTAACATTTTTGCAACCATACATTCAATTTCGCTCTTTTGGACATAAGGATATCTATAAAGCTTGATGTTTGGAGGAAAATTTTCTAGAATCAAATGAATAGCATGATCATGATCATGAATAGGTGGGATTCCTTTGGGAATTTCAAAAACCTTGGAATGATTGTCCAACACTTATTGGAGATCTGTAGAAATAGATGATTTTGATGTTGGAACTTCTAGTGAGCATAATTGTGAAATTACGCCTCGTTGTTCTTTTTTTAGAAGCTTCGCCATGACATTAGATCTTATTATATTTCCCAACTTCCCTGTAATACCCCGTAATTCGAATTCCTTCCGTTTTGAAAAAAAATCAAGAAAGTTCTTGAAAATTAAAATCTATCGTCCCCAAATATTGTAACCATTGTACTGCTAGTACAACATCAACACCTCCCATAGCAATGGAAAGAATTGGACTATTCAATACATATTCCCCCATGGTTAGCTTGATATTATGGAATTTTCCAAAGAAATTTATAGTTCCTCCATTTGCAACCATCACTTGACATTCTGGTGCTAGGTATAGGAAACAATCCAATTCCTTATCTACCTTACAATGAATAAAATTATGGGTATTACCTGAATCAATCAACGTTATTACCTTTTTCTTCTTGATATGTCCTTCTATCTTGAGAGTTTGAGGAGTGGTAATTCCTGCCAATGCATTACACAATATGGTCAGAATCATTTCTTCCTCTTCTAGGGATGGTTCCTGGTGTATATCATCTTCTTGTTCATTTTATTCTTCCTCTTCATAGTCTATGTAAAATAATTTTTTCTCGGCACACTTATGAATTTTAGTGTATTTTCTATCACAACTGTAGCAAAGCCCTTTTTCTCTTTTTTCTTCCAATTTTTGTGGTGTCAACCTTGTAGGTTGTAAAAAATCTAGGAGTAGCAATACTTACCTCTTTATAGAAGTGAGTGATAGGCTTCCTTCTCGCCATAATTTTACATTTAATTTTTCTTACCAACCTGAATGCCTTCTCCAATGAATCAGGTTCCAAAATGTGAACTTCATGTTGGATGTTATCCTTTAAAGTACTTATGAAGAGATCAATCCTGCGTTCCTCTAGAATATCAGTTACCCTTATATTCAATTTTTGGAAGTCCTCAATGTGCTCCCCCACTAAGCCCTTTTGTTGGAGATTTATCAATTCGCTAAAGAAGGTGTTGCTCTTTGTATCGTCATAATGTGCTATCATTTCCTCTGTAAAAATTGACGAAGTGACAATTTTTTTATGGGATCAAAGCCATCGATACCATGCTGATGTATTTTTTTCTAAATGTAAAGTTGCAATGTGTACCTTTTGTGTGTTTTGCACATTATTGAGATCAAGATATTGCTCAATCTGTAGTATCCATGTTACAGGATCCTTTCCATCGAACTTTCTCATATCCATTTTTGGAATATGGTGGTTCTTCCCGCCAACATTAGAGTTTATGAAATCATGATTAACATTTAATTTGTTCTCATCATGAGTGTTGTCTTGAGGGGTCCTGACCCAGGTTTAGAGGTTAAGGTTTGCCAACAAACCCCTATACTACTGGCCATTTTGGTAGTGACCTACTTACGTAGGTCAAAGCCTCACCCGAAGCAGTATGGGTGTGTGCTGGAACCAGGTTTCCGCACCTTGTGAAAGGATATGTAAGCCAAGCAGAGTTGCATCCGGCTATATAATGCCCAGATCACCTATCTCAGAACTAGATCTATGGATATCCTTCTCATCTACGTGCGCAAGGTAAACTATACTTACTATACTCCACAAATCATATACTTCTAAAATAATAGTGCAATATTATAGTTATTCTCGTAAAAAATAACACAACAGAACCAGACGTAGAATAAATACGTAACACAGTACTTTCACATCTTAACGTGGAATATGCATAACACAGTAACTATCAAAGATTCACATCAATAGTACAAATACATTCAACTACACAACAACCATTCTCATTCATTAAGCCTTTAGTTCCTTCTTACAATACCCCAACTTGACCTGCGCACACAGCAGTAGATTCTGCACACAACAGGACTTGGGATCTCCATGCACACAACCAGCAGGAGTTCATTCCCCAAAAACCCAAGCAGATCTACTAAGCCACAATTTTCATCAAGAGCTCATCATCTTCTTCCCTTACAATTCAAAATGTCCCTTTTTTTATAACAATATAGCTTAATATTTCCTATGGTCTGCAAACTATAGTCTGTGGACTCCAGATCTACCCTTTAATCCATTACAATGCTTTCAGGGCTATGTCCCACCCCAAAACCCCTGCGTTAAACTAAATATAATAAAAAAATATACAAAATCGGACCAGTTTTGCAGCTTGTAGGGGACCCTATTCCAACAGTACCCCAACACAATCTTGTGACTCGTCCTGAGTCACTATGGTGGTGTGGTCTCTATCCATGCATGTAAGCTATTGAGGACCGTGATCAGTGGAGGTAACACTTCTTGGCTCTGGGCAGTAGCACTCTGTGTGATGTCTATAAGATTCTTGGAGGTTGGTCCTTCAGTAGCCATGGTAACCCGCTCTAATATCTGGTTGATTTGCTTGATTGCGCCATGATCATCCTATGATAGCTAGAGGGTGATGTCACCCCATGGCTTCAAGCACTTTGTGATGGCATGCTTCATTCGTAGGGGATCCGTAATCATGTCTCGAAGTGTGTTGCTAATCTTCAAGAGTGCCAGACGCTGCGTAGGGACTAAGGAGGGCAAGGTAGCTTCGATCTGATCGAAAGCAGCTTCCTTTTGTCGTAAGTCTTGCTTGACATTCTGAAGAACTGGGTTGAACTAGACCATTTTTTAGAGTTGCAAGGCCGCATCGAGCAACTGAGTACCCAGAGTAAGTTGTCCAATAATGATGTTTGTAGCTTCTGTTACCAGTGAAGAACATTATACTCGTACCTCCGGAGGTGTGGCAGATTGTACTTTAGCCTGTAATGTGGTGAGTTGTCAGTTGATTTGGGTCTTGAGGGTTTGTATTTCAGTTCATGATGAATTTAGTGCTACAACCAAGCCTTCTATGGTAGCTCGGAGTAGAGATGAAGTAGGAAGCTCATCTAGGACCTCTGTGCTAAGCTCGTGGACCACCGTTTCAAGTTGCATCGTATATGAGATAGCGAGGGAGACATCTTCGGTCTGTCGTGCGATGATCATCGTGGCCATATTGAGCTATTGCTGCATGGTACAGTTGCGATAATAGATCTCTCGAAGCATGGCAGTGTGTAAACCCTATAACACCTCATGGGGCAGTTGCGCCAAGTCCAATTGTAGTCCGATCTGCGTACCTTCTTTCATGGCTGCTTCTAAGCCCATCTGGTTGGAGCCTATGATCATCCCAGGTTTGGAAGGGGAGCTAACTTCTATCATATAGCTTTGATGCCAATATGTGCAGGGTTCAAAGTGAATTTTCCCTTCAGGGAGCTAGAGGGAAATTAGCTTATCAATTTCAACATCCCTAGACCCGCTCAATGTAATGTCTGCAGGCTCTAGACTAATAAGCATCGAAGTTTCCATAGGGTTAGGGGCTGCCATATTAATGTAAGGAGGGGATACTGGATTTAGAGACTCACAGATAGCAGAAGTGAGTTGATTGGGTATGAACATAATGCTAAAGGTCCAAAAAATCAAGCAGCAAAATAATACATACAAATTATAGAGAAGATATGGAACCTTGATTGGAGTCACCCTTTCTCCCTTATAATTCCCATGGCTATCCAATGGTAGAATGAATATAACTTGGAACTTACCATCAGGAAAATGGTAAAAACTCAGAATAAATTTCCGCATTAATTTCTAGCCGCCTGTTTTTCGTAACGGTAATATTCCCTTTTTACTAGAGTTCAGTGTTCTAACTGTCATCGTTTGAACCCTATGGCCTTCGCACAGATCTCTCGACCTCAGATGAAGCATCCATGCTGCTTGCACATCCTAAATTATAGCCGAAGTAGGGTGTGTTGTAATGCGATTCAGGTATAGCCTAAACAACTTGGCAACTGTGCAAATCCCGTCCAGTGTCATGGTTGGAATAGTTTAGGGATCATCCTTTCCTTCCTTTGGGCTGAGGCTACAGTATTCAACCATGTGTGGTACCTCCATTCCCCATGATCTGGAGTGGATGTACAGGTGTGGTCTACCCTGAGTCAAGGTGTCAGTGTTCTGCAGAGCTGCGTTGAGCACTCCTATGCCATCTACCACACTAAATGTTCGCAGAAACTCATCTCGTAAACTATCCCAATGGAGAGTGTGCTGATGTAGCACTGCATATAAATACCATACATCTAGACACAGTCCTAGAGCATGGATAAACAGGTGGACTCGTTCTTTTGGGGTTCTGTTGCACCATTGTGTTTCCCATGCAAGAAAATATCTGCGTGGGTCTTCTGACCCAAGGAAATTTTGGATTTTTCTGCCAGCTGGAGCTTCAAATTGTAGGATCATCTTATCCCAACATTCCTCCCAATCACAGAATACCTTCCCATGCCTATCCCACAAGCACACAGGTGTTCCACGCAGGATTAGCTTAAGGGCCGATAACCTGTGTCCCTTGGGAAATTCTGCTTTGAATGCGCGTAAAAATTCCCTAATGTTACCTAAATGCCCAAAGTAGTGCAGGTCTCTTACCTCAGAGTAGATGCATAAAAATTTCCTTGTGAACCATAGACGTCACAGTGCTGAAACCTCATGCAACCAGCCTTTCCAATTCTCTAGTTCCCCATCGAAGTCGGAAAAGCATTCACTATCCTTTTCCTAACAGAGTACTCCTTCCGCTATGGGGTTAATCCAATATTTGTCCTGCGTAGTGAACTTGTAAATGTTATCCACTTCCTCCTCATCTTGCGCTACCTCTATATACCATGTGCCTTCCATAGGATCCAACGATACTATTATTCATGTACTGTTTTTTTCAAACACCATGCTGTGCTTCTTGAGATTGCTAACACCCCCCATATCTATAGCCTAAGCCAGGGTAGGGGTACACATCTTCTACGATTTATATTACCTCAAAGTCAGCTTGGGCCTTTACTCCTGTGATATCTACCAAGATTTTTGGCAGCCTTCCCAGAGGGATGATCATCTGTTGATTCACCATGCACAACTGGATGGTGGACAATTCCAACTTAGGTTCTCCCATTTGTTGCCCTGTTTGTTTAGGTAACACATTCACATCTGATCCAACATCCAAAATAACCCAATCCATCCTGTAGTCACCAATCTGTGTATTTAGACACATTTCTCTTCAGGTGCACTTTTATACCTGTATAGTTTGTGTACATCCTTGGTCCCTGGGGTCGGATCGGGCCGCACTGCATAGCTATTCATTAATGCCTGAAGGTTCTCTACAGCCTTTGGGTTACGTAGCAGCTTCATGCATGCCTGCAGAAAGGACCTGACCCCCTCATCTGTCTTGGGGTGTGTCAGTGCCTGCGCAGTAGCTGCTTCTTCCTGAGCAAAGTCCTGGTCAGCTACGACCATTTTTTCTTGTCCCTTTTTTATGTTCAATCCTTCTTGACAAGTCAGAGGATCCCTAGCAGCCTCTTCCTTTGGTCCCTGGGTGACCATCCCACTGTGTGTTATGACTTACGCACTTGGGTCTATGTTCCTTAGCTCAGCTTTTACTCTCTGCACATTCTGCGTGGGGGTGGGCTACTTTTCCTGCATTTTGGATATTAAAATTGGACAATCTTCGATCACATGGTCCATCTATCTACAATATTTGCAAGATTTCCTTGTAGGATTTGGGCAGTCCCTTGCAAAGTGTCCTACTTCCCTGCAATTATAACAGATTAGCTGCCCACTTCCTTGACCTGTGCTTCCTCCCTGACCTCCCCTGCCCCTTGCTGGAGAGACACAAAAGCTCATGGGAGATCTAGGTGATGCAGGGTCTGATTTTACCCTATACAAGTTTCCTCGATCTATCATCAGGTTGTAAGTTCGATAGTTCTCCTCATCGTGTCCTACCGATCAACAGAACCTGCACCACTGTTGCTTCAGTTCTAGGACATACACTTGTAGCCGTGGGCAATGGTTTATATTTTGCAGCCCCGCGATGTGGAAGTCATCGCACCATAATGCAGACCCTCTTGAGCCTCGACACACTAGGTTGGGTTCTCCATTTTCTCTTCGAAAAACTTGACTAGGTCCTCCTACCAACATGTAATATATCAATAGAGGGCACTAATCCTTTGTATCTCTAGATACCTGACATCATATGCACCATAGATCTTTGTTGGGTCCTTTTCCTCATTCCTTTCACAGGTTCTAAATTTCCATGTACATAGCTCCGAGTTGCTCCTGAATTTGCTGTACTCCTAACGAAGTATCTTCTCTTGGCACAACTTCTAGTTTCATAACGACTTCCATAGCTTTTTCCTGTGACTTGAAGGTTTGGTGACTCATTGGCATGCACAGGTGGGGCAACAACATAGCAATGAACCATTCCGTATGTTGTCTATCATCATACTCAAATCATCCTTCCATGATTACACTCTTTAGTCACTGATCAGCCTCCCATATAGATTCAGATGCTCCTTGCTTGAAGTCCTTCACCTCTGCTACTAATTGAGAGTAAGATTTTGGCTTTCGGAACTATTGCTTCAGAGCATCCTTAATATCTTAAATATATGAATTCCCGTTCTGAGATATGTATCGCATATACCAGTCCAACGGTCTTTCTTCAAATGCCAGGTACAGCTATGCCCTCTTCACCATATCGTTTGTCACATTTTGCACAGTCCATACAGAATCTGCAACAAACCAAAATTGGTCCATATCCTCATCTCCTACCCCCTTGAAGGTAGGTAGTTTTAGGTGCATAGCCATATCACTGTTTGGCAGAGGTGGTGGTATGGGTGAACTCTTACCTTTGCGCGGCCTGGATGGCAGTGTAGACAGGGGGCTTTGCATATCCATCTCTCGTAGAGGGTTATAAATGTATCTTCCCCCTTCAAGGTTGGTTTGATAGTATTTAATACTGCATGTCGTGCTCTCATCTGGATCCGAGGTCATTCACTCGGTAGGACTACACATAATACTCTTCTCACACAGTAATATCTTAATCAGCAATGGTAATGTCTTCAGAAACTTGCCCTGGAAACCTTTAAAGAATCTCCACTCTGCTTCAGAGTAAGAGATGAATTGATCAATGGAACATTCTATCACAAACCCTCCTAACACATTGTTCACCCAGTGATCCACCATGCAAGTGATGGTATTATTAGTCCTTTCTAGCTGCTGGATCAGCTCTGGAGTCCAATGAGTGACTCGTTCGTCCTTCCAACAGTTCTGGAACTCTACGAGCCTAGACAGCCACACTTGAAGCTCGATTGCAAATGTCACAATGAAAATTTCATAGCTTTCTATGAGAATGTACCTATTTTTCCAATTTTTCGTCGTTACAATTGTGTTGTGATTCTCTTTTATCACAAATTAATGAATATGATTTTCAAACCACTCTTCAATTTCCTTCCTTTCAGGCTTCCAGTACTCTCTAGTCATTACCCAATCCCTCTCTCAAAATGCTCCTGGTCCTGAAAACAGAACCATTTTTTGGCTCGAGGGGTTCTGACCCAGGTTCAGAGGTTAAGGTTCTCCAACAAACCCCTATACTACTGGCCCTTTTGGCAGTGACCTACTTGCGCAGGTCAAAGTCTCACTCGACGCAGTATCGATGGGTGTTGGAACCAAGTTTCCGCACCGTGAGAAAGGATAGGTAAGCCAAGTAGAGCTGCGTCCAACTTTATAATGCCCAGATCACCTATCTCAGAACTGGATCTATGGATCTCCTTTGCATCTATGTACACAAGGTCAACTATACTAACTGTACTCCAAAAATCATATACTTCGAAAACTGTAGTGCAACATTATAGTTATTCTCATAAAACATAACAAAATAGAACCAGACATAGAAGAAATATGTAACACAGTACTTTAGTAGCTTAACACTATATATGCATAACACAACAACTATCAAAGATTCACATCAACAGTACAAATACATTCAGCTACGCAACAACCCTTCTGATTCATTAATCCTTCAGATCCTTCTTACAATACCCTAACCTAACCTATGCACACAGCAGCAGGGTCCACACACAACATGACCTGGGATCTCCGCGCACACAGCCATCAGGAGTATGTTCCCCAAAAACTCAGACAGATCTACTAAGACACAATTCGCATCAAGAGCTCATCATCTTCTTCCCTTACAATTCAAAATGTCCCTCTATTTATAACAACCTAGCCTAATATTTCCTATGGTTTGAAAACCATGGTTTGCGGACACCAAGTCTACCCTTTAACCAATTACAATGTTTTTGGGAACTGTCCCACCCCAAAAACCCTGCGCTAGACTAGATATAATACAAAAATATACAAAATTGGACCAATTTTTCATCTTGTAGGGGACCCTGTTCCAACAATGAGTTTCCTCTACTATATTTTCACCATTAGGTAACATTTTTTGTATCAAATTTGTCAAACCTTCCATGTTTGCTTTTAGATCATTATTCATGTTTTCCATTTTTCATCAATCTTAGCTTCCACATCATCCATCTTAGATTCCATGCCAGCTTCCATGCCATCTATCTTAGCTTCCATGCCATACTTCAAACCATCCATCCTAGATTCCATGCCTTTCTTCAAACCATCCATCTTAGTTTCCACGCCTTCCTTAAAACCCTCCATGTCATTTTTTTGTTGCTCTTTGCGAGAGCGAAATTTGTTGCACTTGCTCTTGTAAATTTGATATGTCATGTTGCCATTCTTTGCCTTGATGAGTCATAGTAGAGCCTTGTAAAGGCTTAGTGGGCATTTCAGAACCTAATAATGAAATATATTCTACAATATTCCCTTAGAATCAATTCAACTTGATTCTTCAAATAAGACTTATGCAATTCGGAAAAAAAAATACACACCTTTTACTTTCTTTTGAGGAGCTCGATATCGAAATTAACTTATTTCTATACTTTTAGATCCTCAAAATCTAAAATTTGGCCCTGTAGTAGTCCTCTGAAGCTTCTTTCAAATTCCATAGGTCTAAATTTATTTGGATTCTTCAAGGGAACATTAGGTCCAATCTCCCACAATGACCTAATTATGGACTGGTTCAGTAGACAAAACTTGTACGACTTGCCACATGTCATTGTTTTCTCCTTTGGCTCTGAAATTTATAGACAGAAAAATATGGTCATGTACTTTCAGTCACTTTCTTATATAATTCCAATCTGATGCTCAAAGAGAGAGTTATGAATAGTTTCCCACGATCGCCTCTTTCAGATGAAATTTGGGAGCCTGCAAAAGAGCTAGCTTCCACAGATCATATCTCCGAAAATACTGTGAACCAAGCTCTGAAATTTTGCGAAGATATTCCTCTAGATTTTGGCTTCACTCTTTAAGCATTTCAACTTCTGAACCTTTGTATAAAAAAAGGTATAGCGAAAATTCTGCAATTCCCTTCTTAATTGAAATTCAGGAGCCTGCAAAAAGCCCTAACTTCCACTGATCATATCTCTGAAAATACTACAAGCCAAGCTCTGATATATTGTGATGATGTTCCTCAGGATTTCAGCTTTAGACTCTAAAAATTTCATCTTCTGAACCTTCGTAGAAAAAACCTTATAGCGAAAATGCCACGATGACCTGTTTGGAACAGTGAAACCCTAGAATCCAAAGCTCTGATACCAAATGCTATGAAACTAGCTCCAAAAATAGAAGAAAAGAGATATCAACACCTTAGAAATAATCCAACTCAGGGGGGAAACCTCCAATACATTACATGAATGAACAATTATTGGATGATACAAATTACGAAACCTCCCTTCTATATATAGGACTCCATGGGGCCACAATGTAATCCTAGAAGACCTAACAATAATAATTTAAGGGCACAATAATAACAACGTGGGGGTTACAGGGGTACAATAATAACAATAATGGGGTTACACTAACAACAATAAGGGAATATACTAGTAATGTAGGGACCTAACATGTTGATCTTCCTGTTAATCCACATTCATAGACAACAACTAGTAATAGTGATCATCCTTGTTAATTACTAAATATATTATCATAAATTATTATCAAATAGTACAAGAAGAAGAATTTATTTTAATGTCCATGAGGCTAAAGATAGCCTATGGTACATATTGCTTCTCTATATGGCTATTGTATTCTTCCCTTTTCCAATGAAGCTTCAGAATAAACTCTCACATCTTCTTGACAAAGGCCACACTTAATAGAATATCCCAAGAGCTAGCTGCCAAAATATCTGCATAAATTTTCATGCTCTCTTTGATATCTCATGTAATGTTGTGAAACCAACTCCAAAAATATAAGAAAATATATATCAATGCCTTAGAAATAAGCCACTTCGAGGGGGAAACCTCCAATACACTACATGAATGAACAATTCTTGGGTATTTTTTCATATAATTTCTTCTCCTGCAATAGTTTGAGCACCCCGTCAACATATTGAACATGATCCTTCCAAGACATGCTGTAGATTTGTATATCATCAAAAAATACTAGCACAAATTTTCTAAGGGTTTGAAAATGGAATTCATCAAGCCTTGAAATGTAGAAGGTGCATTCGTAAGGCCAAAAGGCATGACCAGAAATTCATAATGACCCTCATGAGTTTGAAATGTTTTTTTCAGAATATCCTCAATATTCATTCTAATTCGATGATATCGTAAATGAAGACCCAACTTGTTAAAATAAATTTCTCCATGTAATTCATCCAATAATTCATCAATCATAGGAATGGGAAATTTATCTTTAATGGTGAGCTTATTGAGCTCCCTATATTCTGGACACATGCGTGATGATCCACGCTTCTTATGTACCAATACTACAGGAGCAGAGAAATAATTTTGACTAGGTTGAATTATACCAACCTCTATCATTTTTGTAATCATACGTTCAATTTCGCTCTTTTGGACATAAGGATATCTATAAGGCCTGATGTTTAGAGGAACACTTCTTGGAATCAAGTGAATAGTATGATCGTGATCATGAATAGGTAGGAGTCCTTTGGGAGTTTCAAAAACATTTGAATGATTTTCCAAGACTTTTTGGAGATCTGCAGAAATAGATGATTTTGATGTTGGAACTTCTAGTGAGCATAATTGTGCAATTACGCATCATTGTTCTTTATTTAGAAGCTTTTTCATGACATTAGAGCTTATTATCATTCCTGGCTTCCCTACAATACCCCATTATTTCAACTTCCTTTCCTTCTGAAAAAAAATTCAAGAATAGTTCTTGAAAATTAAAAGTTACTATCCCCAAAGATTGTAACCATTGTACTCCTAGTACAACATCAACACCTCCCATAGGAGTGGAAAGAATTGGACTATTCAATACATATTTCCCCATGGTTAGCTTGATATTATGGCATTTTCCAAAGAAATTTATAGTTCCTCCATTTCCAACCATCACTTGACATTCTGGTGCTGGTTATAGGAAGCAATTCAATTCTTTGGTTGCCTTACAATGAACAAAATTATGGGTACTACCTGAATCAATCAACGCCATTACCTTTTTCTTCTTGATATGTCCTTCTACCTTGAGAGTTTAAGGAGTGGTAATTCCTGCCAATGCATTAAACGATATGGTTGGACTCATTTCTTCGTCTTCTACGATTGGTTCCTGGTGTATATCCTCTTTTTGTTCATTTTCTTCTTCCTCTTCACAATCTATGTAAAATAATTTCTTCTCAGCACACTTATGACCTATAGTGTATTTGCTATCACAACTGTAGCAAAGCCCTTTTTCTCTTTTTTCTTCCAATTGTTGTTGTGTCAACCTTGTAGGTTGTGAAAATATAGGAGTAGCAACACTTCCCTCTTTGTAGAAGTGAGTGGTAGGCTTCCTTGTCACCATAATTTTACATTCAATTTTTCTTTCCAACCTGAATGCCTTCTCCAAGGAATCGGGTTCCAAAACACGAAATTCATGTTGAATGTCATCCTTTAAAGTACCTATGAAGAGATCAATCTTTTGTTCCTTTGGAATATCAGTTACCCTTATATTCAATTTTTGGAAGTCCTTAATGTGCTCCCCCACTAAACCCTTTTGTTTGAGATTTATCAATTGGATAAAGAAGGTATTACTCTTTGTATCCTCATAATGTACTATCATTTCCTTCATAAAAATTTACCAAGTGAAATTTTTTTTACGGAAGCAAAGCCAGCGATACCATACAAATGTATTTTTTTCTAAATGTAAAGTTGCAATACATACCTTTTGTGTGTTTTGCACATTAATGAGATCAAAATATTGCTGCATCTATAGCATCCATGTTACAGGATCCTTTCCATCAAAATTTCTCATATCCATTTTTGGAATATGGTTATTCATCCCACCAACATTTGGTATCAGAGCTTCGGATTCTATGGTTTCACTGCTCCAAACAGGTCATCATGGAATTTTTTCCATAAAAACTTTTCTACAAAAGTTCGAAAGCTGAAATTTTTAGAGTGCGAAGAAAAACTCTTGAGGAACATCGTCACAAAATTTCAAAGCTTGGTTCACAATATTTTGAGAGATATGTTCTGTTGAAGTTAGCACTTTTTTCAAGCTCCTAAATTTCACTTAAAAAGGTCACCATGGAATTTGCGGTATAAAAATGTTTATACGAAGGTTGAAAACCTAAAATATTTCGAGAGTGAAGCTGAACTTCTCAGGAAAATTTTTGCAAAATTTTCAAAATTTTAGAGCTTGGTTCACAATATGTTCGTAGATATGCTCTGTGGAAGTTAGGTCCTTTTCAAGCTCCCAAATTTCATCTTAAAGAGGTGATCTTGGGAAAATCTTCATAACTATCTCTCTCTGAGCATCAGATTGGAATTCTATAAAAAGTGACTGGAAGTACACGGACTGTAGTTTCCTATCTATAAAATTCAGAGCCAGAGAAGCAAACAATGACACATGGCAAGTAACTATTCGATGTGATGTTGATCTTCTTGTTGTTTCATTAGATTCTGCACCAAAGTTAGGTTATCCTTTAAGAGTTGGAGAACTTGATGTTGATGCTCGATGTGATATTCCACTAATTTATCTTGCATATTAGCTATAATTTGATCCTTCAAACCATCAAGCATAGCCTTCATTTCTGCTTTTAAACCGTCTATGTCATCTTCGTTTTCTCTTCGTAAGATCGAAATTTGTTGCACTTGGTACCGTAATTTTGATATCTCATACTGCAATTCTTCCTCTTTATGCGCCATTGTATAGATTTTTGAGGGCTTAATGGGTATGGAATTATTTTTTTGAGGCATTATATAACCAAATACTGATAAAAATTCTAAAATATGCCCATGGAATCACTTCAGACTTCTTTTTCAAACAAATTTTATGCAATTTTTAAAAACCAAATACACACCCTTTTCTTGCTTTTGAGAAGCTTGATATTGAAACTAAGTTATCTATGTGATTTCAGATCCTCCATAATTGAAATTTGGTCCTGAAGTGGCCCTCTGAATCCTCTTTCGAATGCTACAGGTCTGACCTGATTTGGATTCTTCAAGGAAATTTTATGTCTAATATCCCACAATGACCTAATTATGGACTGATTCAATAGAGCGGACTTGTACGACTTGCCACGTGTAATTGTTTGCTCCTTTGGCTATAAAATTTAGAGACAGGAAACTACAGTCTATGTACTTCCAGTAATTTTTTACAAAATTCCAATCTGATGCTCAGAGAGAGAGATTTATGAAGATTTTCCCACGATCACCTCTTTGAGATGAAATTCGAGAGTCTGAAAAAGGCCTAATTTCCACAGATCATATTTCTGAAAATATTTCAAACCAAGATATGAAATATTGCCATGATTTTCCTTATGATTTCAGCTTCGTGCTCTAAAAATTTTATGTTCTGAACCTTCGTAGAAAAAAATTATAGTGAAAATTTGGCGATGACCTTTTTATGTGAAATTCAGGAGCCTACAAATATCCCTAACTTCCACAGATCATATCTCCAAAAATATTGTGAAACAACCTCTGAAATGTTGCGACGATGTTCCTCAGGATTTCGGCTTCACCCTCTGAACATTTCAGCTTCTGAAACTTCGTAGAAAAAATGTTATAGTGAAAATTTCATGATGACCTGTTTGGAGTAGCGAAACACTAGAATCCAAAGCTTTCATACCAAATGTTGTGAAACGAGCTCCAAAAATAGAAGAAAAGAGATATAAATGCCTTAGAAATAAGCCACTTTGAGGGGGAAATTTCCAATACATTACATGATATGTCACAGAAAACACAAAAAATTTATGCAGATATTTTGGCAGCTAGCTCTTGGGATATTCTATTAAGTGTGGGCTTTGTTGAGAAGCTGTGAGAGTTTATTATGAAACTTCACTGGAAAAGGGAAGGATACAAGAGCTAGATAGAGAATAAATATGTACCATAGGCTATATTTATCCTCATGGATGTTAAAATAACTTCTTCTTCTTGTACTATTTGATAATAATTTATGATAATGTATTCAGCAATTAACAAGGATGATCACTATTACTAGTTGTTGTCTATGAATGTGGATTGACTCTCGTGATTGGGTAGTGGTCTAATAATCCATAAGGGGGTAGGCTTCCATAAGGGAAAGAGAATTACGGCCTTACTAGATACATTAATCACTTGTAAGAAATTTATTGCATTGAGATGGGTTCTACAACTTATTATAAGATGTGTCCACACTAAATGTTAAAAGTTAGAAAATAAAGATTAAATGTAAACATTTTTTTTTCTTTTTCTTTTTTTTGTAATTTTTTTTTTATTAATCATAATATACATATCACATTAAAATAAGTGCATTTTTAAGGTGGTCCTTGAAATAAATATAAATTTCCATCAATTTTACCATATAAATTAAAATAATTATTGTGTAAATATATTTAAATTTAATCAATAAGCACCTAAAAATTTCATATTTACAATATAACTACATTCTTCACTATGGCTATTGCCCATAATTTTACCATGGATATTATTAACTTCCAAAAAATATTTATTATAATATCATGGGCCAATTCCATGGCTTATCAATATCACATGCCCAAAAACTGTTTGCAAAAGAAACGTTGTAAAGCAGTAACATAGGAAATAGTAGTATAGAGGAAAAAATCTTAAAATTTCAACCAAATTTAGACTAAGTGTAGATTCTTGAAAACATATAAATTACCCCTATTACCATTAATATTAAATTTGAAATTTGAAATATATATAGGAGTTGTCTAACGAAACGGAGGAATTGCCTGGATGGCCAAAATTGACTTGAATCCGGGCCAAAAAAATTTAAGAAATATTACAATAATAGTGTTTGAATCATGATTTTGATGGTGGAAATGGATTCAGCACCATCATAAACCTCTAGGGCACCCAAAATATTAAATTTTGATAGTTATAACATAGATTTACAAAAATCCCTGCCAGATTTTCTTCAAATCTTATCGAAATTTCCATGATTTTTAGGGCCAAAAAGTAGTCTAGTTAGACTATGGCATATATCTATATATATATATGATCAAATATTGTAAAAATATCGGGAAAAATTATAACTAACATAAAACTACTAAAGAATAGAAACGGTTTACAAATCAAACTCTTCCATTTGAACATGTGGGAAGCCTTTTTATTTCACAACATAAATTTAATTTATTATAATATAGTGTTTGATATATTTTCAAATCATAAAAATTTCGATATTAAACCATCGGTAAGACTTCAAAATCCCAAACCACAGAAAAAAATCAAAATCAAAATCAAATTGCTATGTCAAATGAATAATTTGTATCTCAACATTGTCCTTCCTCATTATGACACATCGATGGTAAAGCATATGTAGAATTTCATCAAAACACAAATATTTAATATCAAGAGAAAGATTTCTGACATTTCCCATAGTGATTCAAGATCATACAATCCAGTTCAGTCTCGTAAATGATTTATTATATTTTATTCGCGACCATCAAAATTATGATTCAAAACTTAGAATTCTTAAAAATATAATGCTTGTACTGCCAACGTCATATTCATGGGAACTTATGTTTATTGCAATGTGTTTTCAGGATAGCATAGCAAGGGCAGACATCCTCATTTCCAGATGTACCAGGAGGAACACAATTTCATATTCCACAGCAAGTGCCACAAGCTCTTAAACATATCTTTTGGCGGGATGACTCTTTGCATCTTTCTTCACATGCTGCCTTGCAATCTGCATTAAATAATGAAACCTCAGTTAATAATGCTAAGGATAGGGCTTGACTTCATAACCCAAGTTAAAACAAGAACTATTCCTATAACTACAGACCATTCTTCCAATGAAATTAATATTTTTTTAAACCCAGCGATTTACGATCATTAATTTAAAACCCATCTACCATTCTCCCAACAACTCGCTGAATACTTTTAAATATTTTAAAATAATTAATTCGAAATCCTAGCTATCATTAAATATTTAAAAATAATTAATTCCAATGCACAACAACCCTTATTCCAACAATTTGTCCAATACTTTTCAATAAATAAATTAAATATCTTTAGCCACTGGTTATAATAATTCTTTAAAAATGATATAGTAGAGGGCACATGCATTACATTTAGTGGTCTGTACATAACACCTACAAGGAAAAATGTTTCACACTGAATACACTTTATATAAAGTTTAAGAAACAACACAGTAATTCAACTGGGCCCACTGCTACTTTTGGAAAAGCTGAGAGAATTATAGTAATTAGTGGCCATCCTTCATCTCTGCCTCTTAATTATGCTGATGATCGATTCCTCTAACAATCCAGTTACATTTTCCACCTACATGCCCAGAGCCATTGAAATATAGGAAGATGAAACTTGATCATATTTTGCAAAGACCTTGTATGGGTTTTTCTAGTTTCTGGCAATACTCGATTGATGGTCTTCACAAAAGCAGTCCCTCAACCAGAGATTCTCCTTGAAGAGATTGTAGAGTCCAATATTAAATTTTCTTATACGACACTGTAGAAATGGCTTGCAGAACCTTATCACTAAGATTGTGTGATGGGTATTTCAAGTTTAAATTTGGAAGGGAGTTCTGTTATTGACATGCAGAAGATGAAGTTGTCCACATGTCAAGAAAATAACAGATTTCTTCACATAAAATAATAACATATTTATGCCTAACTGACAGAATATTCCTCAAAGCTAAGGAGAAGAAACAAAAAGTAAGTCTTAAGTATTGACTCTTATATCTATGAATAATCTCTATGACAATCCTTGTTGGAGCATGCTCCTATGTCTTCAAAGAAGGAAATAAAACTGCGCATAAACATTATGTTGAACATTATGTCGAAAAAATACACTATAATATCAAGTTTAAAAGTGATGATAGTGTTTAACAAGAATTAATTCCAGAACTCATTTAGCATATTAGAGATGATGTCTGCAATGGAGATTTGGCAGCTAGAGATACACAATTTTAGCCAATTATAGTTGACAAACACCCTTCCCTCGGGTCTTTGTTTTCTATCAGTACCACTCCAACTTGCTGGAACAATCCAACTATCTTACCAAAATGCGTTCTGCCATCCCGACTAGCATTTACACCGTTACTGACTCCTTTATCCAGATTTAGATCATGTCATTGGGTTACCTGCCAAAGAGGCTCCATTTGGTACTCTTTCATTTCCTCTGTGTTAGGCTCCATGAACAGACCTTCTTTTAATACAACATCTACTACAACATTTACCTCTATACACTTTTGGAGAAATGATGGAATGATTACATGTAAACTAAGAGTTCATTCTTTTTCCCTTGTTCAGAACAGGAAGAAGCCTCGTTTTATCCTTTTCATCCAATTGATTTCATCTGAAAACTCTCCATACACATGTACCTTTAATAAATATTTTTTTGATGCAAACTTCAATAATATATTAATATGTATAACTATTAGAGCTAGACCCCAATCCTACATAGAAATTAATACAGTAAGTTTCATCCAAATATAATATGCTACCTTCCCCATAGAGGCAAATGCTAACCTTGGCATGCACCATCAAAAGGGTCATAGGCTTCAATCTTGTTGATTGAGGGCTATATCAGAGCCCTCAACCTCAAATGTTTGTCGATTGAGGGTTGTGCCAAAGTCCTTACCTTCACAGTTTTTTATATTGCCTTTAAGGTTCCATCGAAGGACCTGATATGAGATGCACATTGAAATGCTAGCTAGGAATTTCCTTGGAAAATCTCAACATATTTGGTGACCTAAATGTGTCGTGCAACTATCATTGGTTCTGATCAGAATTTTTTGAGATCTTTTTGCTGGAACCAGTTCCTCATACATTTCTCAATGAGAATATGGTCAAAATATTCTTCCTCTCGTGTACATAGGATACACCATTGAGAGTCCTCTTTGCTTCTCCTTTGAACAAAATCTCATGTTTAACACTTTGTTCCTGAGCACAAACCAACATATAAAATTTGAATTTAAGTGGGTCTATTGAGTTTCCACAGAGCTGTCCACCACCAGACCACCTCACCTTACTTTGGAATAACAAATACCACCTTGCATCCCAACCTTGGAGCATAAATCCAAAGTATTGGGTTCTTCAACCAGACTAAACAATATTTATCCTTTGTTAAATAAAATTGACTCAAGATGAAAGATCTACCATCTTTATGATGTGTAGAGATCCTATGCATTTTTCCTCTACAATTAATCTAAACCCTTCAACGATAATTAAAAATAATAAAGAAAATAAAAGAATACACTTGTTTCAGTCCTCTAGAGAGCCTGAAGAACTCAAAGGAAAATTCATTAATCAAAAAGAAAAAAATAGATAGGAGGATAAATGATGCATTATCTAGTTCACCATATGGAGACAAAATTCAATATGAATTGACATGAGTTTTGAGTATAGCCAATTAGATCTATGAAATGCCTTGAGAAGGTCCAATTTCATTACCATTGCTTACATTTTATTAGATATAATTGAATGTAATCCTTATTTTTCCAGACCTATGGTCTCATATTTTTGTTTACCATTCAAGAATCCAAATTGCTTCTTAGAGATGGACTTAAATTAATCTTATGCACCCTAACTATATTAATTTATGCAGCAATCTTATAAATGCAGTTGCATAGTGACATTGGCTTGAAGACTGCAAAATAAATTGGAGTGTCTTTCTTGAGGATTATAGAAAGAAGGTGAGATTAAAGCCCGGCCAAAAACATCTTTGTGCTTCTTGTGTCCTACACTGCCCTTAACAATGCCTCACTTGGAAAATCATAAAAGTTCGAAAAGAACTCCACAATCCATCCATCTGGAGCAGTGCTCTTGTCTTTCTAAAGAGTAGCGAGCACAACCTTTAATTCTTTATCGACACCTCCTCCACAAGCAATTAGTTATTCTCTTCACCAAAAATGCTTGAAAAGACCGAGGTGATATTCGCTATTTCTTCTACGTTTACTCTATTTTTATTTGTACAAACATTTAAAGTGAGCTATCCCCAGCATTACAAATTCTTTGAAAAACTTTGATTTGATTTTATCAATATTTTGCATTCCTTTATGGTATTTAGAGTTTTTTTTGAGATTAGCAATATTAAAATACTTTGTCTTTTCATTACCAGTATGACTAATAAGCCATGGTGCCCTACTCTTAAGCCTTCGTTGAAATTCTTTATCCTCTGGGACTTCCTCTTGGATTAAAGTATCACATTATTCAATTATGGATTTTTGCGAAGCTTATGGTCAAGCATCAAAGCATACTTAATTAAGGAAAAAACCTAGTTATAGAGAGATGAAGAGAAAAAAACAGGGTTTAGGGAAAAATGATGCTCACGGAGATATGCTCATAATGAATTCACCTGTACATTTTCATCATTTTCTCTGTCCATTTGTTGTTATACTGGCTTCAGCAATAGCAGAGGATGTGAATTTTCAGCGTCCTGCATAAAAAAATGAGGCACAAATTAGGCAAATGTCAATATGCCATGCAAAAAAAACCCCAACCCAAACTATAATATGCCTTCATGGCACATGGAATCCTGGGCACAGTAACAGTCAAAATGCCATCTACACACGATGCAAAAATGCCCTTGACATTGGCATCACCAGGCAGCGTGAATTTCCTCAAGAACTTAGGGCTTCTATTACTTTGCTTTTGTAGATATTTACAACTCTCCTCATCCTCGACAACGTCGCACTTCTGCTTGCCTCCCTGGAATTTTATCACCAACACGTTCTCCTCTTCCATATATACTTGAAAAAAATAAACCCTCCCTGTTACAAAAATGAAACCCTAATTAAGAACCCTACTCACTAGAATTAATTTTCACCACTAACCCTCCTTGTGAGTAAAATGAAACCATAATTAAGGATTCTTGTTCACTAGATTTAATTTTCGCCACTTACCTGAATGTCGGACTTAGTCAGGTCTAGAACGTCGATGTAGAACACATAATCCTTTGGCGTTTCTTTGATGTCCATCGCCGCAGGTTCCAATGAGCTCGATGAATTAATGAGTAATAACCTTACCACCATTCTCAACAAACCGTAGGTTCCAATGAGCTCTATTGATTATATAATTCACCCCTTAATGTCTGAAGAAGGATTATAAAAGGCAATTTACCCGATAGTATTAAATTTGGTTTATGTTTTAAAGGATGAGAAGGAGAAATGAAATCAAAATGATTCATATATAAAAAGGGGGCAAACACACTTTATAATAAAGTGGGAGTAGGTCAAAGGCCTTAACCGAAATAATGAAATTTTGAAAGCCGTAGAGAAAAGGATATAAGGTGGGACCCACTCATGTTCGGCATATACGCACATAACAAAGAAACGCACGAACCATTCTAGCGGGTCACAGATTGTAGGGGGAAGGCAAAAGTCTCCCCCCTCCCCTGAATTTTGATGACGTGTCACAACAGATGTTAGGATTTGAGCATTTTGTGGAGAAAATAGCCATGGGTTTAAAGATGTTATGGAGATCGTCTCACGTCCTTCGTGGGCTGGGTCGCAAGGTACAACTGTTACCACAATCCAACATTAAGTTAATTCCTAGGACACCCGATACCAGGACCAGTTCCAGCATTTAACCCAACATGCGGTATTCACCTAACTAAAGTCTAATATCCAATCCCTTTATGTTGCATGTCTCAATGTCAGTGTCCTTATGACGTTAGCCCTACTTGTTTCACCCCGTCATCATTTCCTAAGCTACTTTGGGCCTATATAACTATGTTCCGTGACTTAATTTGGTAAAATAATCTCTGTTTACGATTACTATACAAGAGAAAGCGAGCACTCAGCACCAGGTCTGCCCAATCGTTGTCAATATCACTGCATCGTTTTCCCGAGAATTTTTCCTACTTTGCAGGTAGTCCATCCCTTTTATTCGATGTAGTTTCCTTTTGTCTTTTTTTTTTTTTTATGATGGTCATGGTAAAGTCATGGTTAAGAAATCAGAGCCTGAAACTCCCGACTATAGTCGCTACTAGTCGCTACTAGTGTACGAGTGCCGACTAAAGGAAGTAATGAACCAGACCAACATACCTTCTGAAAAATCTGCTCAACACAAAGCTAAAACCATAGTTTCAGTTCTCAGCAAAGATTTTTTTCTTCTACATCAAGTGAAATATAAAATTCCTACCCATGTAAGCTACGACAAACTTACTGAGGTTTACATCAAGGCAGAAGTTTTCACCACCATGCCCGAGCCTGCGGTTGACACCTGGCAGAGGTGTACAAGTTATGCTAGTTTGTTAGCCAGCTCTTCTACAACCTTCGCACTGCCTGCTTCAGCCACTGCTTCAACTCATTCCCGCCATTGAAAATGTTAACTCATGATTCAGCCTGTGTGGCCTCCTGGTTTTTATTTTATTTTTACTTTTGATATTCCAGTGAAATCCATATTTCACTCTTGCAAAGTTTACTTTCTGTTAGACAGTTATGATATTTTATTTTGAAATGGCCATGAGCCTGATTGTAAATGATGAGAAGCATTTTACCTGATCATAAATTTTGATGTTTTGATTAGGACTTAAAACTGCACACTAGCATGCGGAAAAGATATTTTCCCAAAATATCTTCCCGCGGATATTGATGGAGAATTCTATAAAAGAAGTAAGAAGAGACAAAGAAAAGGTTCTATATTTTCAAAAGAAAGGACTAAGAAAGAACTCTGTATGTATTTTTTTTGGAATTTTTATATTAATGTTGAAGATCCCATTGGGATTCAATGATAATGAGTTTTGTCGATATTGGGGACTCTGATCTGAGTGCTTCATAGTTTATAGCTCTCCTTTGTGTTTTATAGTGTAAATTCTCATCTCGTTCATTTCCATATTTCTTATATCTATGTTCTGGAATGCGAGTGCTCATATGTTTAAATGTGAATTTATCGTTATTGATACTCATATTTACTCATGTATAGTGTTTTAAATATGGCTTAGGAAATATATTTTGTTTCACCTTTTACTTCTACCAACATTCTTCTGATATTAGCAACATTGGAATTCTGTCTTTAAAATTGTTCTCATGTATGGATTCTTATTCTTACATAGGCCTAGTATATGTGAACACTTGTTTCTAGATTGAACTTCCATTACCGTTAGTGTCCTTTACACTTCCTCACTAGCTGTCGCCCTCCTTTTATTAACATCTATGGATCATTTTGGAATTCAGGGCCCTTTTCAGCTTGTTGTCTTAAAATTGTCTGATACGTTCAAATATCAAAGTTTACATTCCGTTACAATAGTATTACTTTTGCTGTGTTTAAGTTTTGAGAGTCTTGGTTCCACTTGAGAAAGTATAAATCCCTGGGCCTCGACAAATTTTCATTCACTCTTCAGAACAGGTGAGCGATAAGAGTTGAAAGTTGTAGATTCCTCACCTTGGTGACTCCACTGTCATTCATAAGATAAATCTATTTGTAGTCCTAGCTTCCAGACAGCCACATCTGAGCTTAGATACATCTCATTCGAGAACACCTTCGGTGTCTAACCCAAAAAATATTTTACATAAGAGAGGTTGGAGGGAAAGACAGTCGGTCCATATAGATATCCCTAGATTTTATTTGGAAGTCTCACCGTCCTCATCTTCCCAAATTTCTTGGGATCAAGGTCCTGAATCCACAGTGAGAACCCTTGATTATTCTTCAGATAACCCCTCTCTCAAAAATATTCAAGTTAAAGATGAAGTCAAATATGTAGACACCACCAATTTCTTTCTTCATCCCACTCCTGAAGTTGAAGAGGTTAAAGAAGTCACAAAAGTTTCTGATGTTAACATTTCATCATTTCCATCAGCTCCTCAAGCCTCTATTCAATATATACCAATTGTCATACATACTTCTCTTCCACCACCCCCTCTTACTCATTATATTCTCCCTCCACCCCCAAAACCTTTGATGGTTGTTCCAGGCTTCCTATTAAATAAATATGTCTCCATGGCATTGCCTCAGGTCTTAAATGACATGCCTCAAGACTATATGAAAATTCTGCCTCGTTTCAACGGGGAAAATGATATTGAAGCTCAAAAACACCTGGAAGTTTTCTGTGCCTTTGCAGAAAACTTTAATGTTGAACATTTGGATGTAGTGTTGAGATTTCTTGTCCAGTCCTTGGATGAAGAAGCTAGAAAATGGTTCAAAACTTTGGGAGACCATTCCATCACTACTTGGGAGGAGATGGAAAATTCCTTTATCATAAAATGGGGAGAGAAAAAATACCATGGATACTGTCTCATTGAGTTCAATGCACTTAGAAAAAAGACACAAAGAGGGAGTGCCAGAATTCATTAAAAGGTTCAACAAGTTATACTCAATCCTTCCAGCTAAAATGAAACCTCACCAGACTATTGCTAAAATGGTGTTTGTAGTAGTGTTTGATTAAGAACTTGGGTTTTATTTAAGAGAAAGGAATTCTGCCACCTTGGATGATGCCTAGACCGATGCACTAGAATTGGAGGCTAATTTCGCCTCTACAGGAAAATCAAAGGGGAGATAGATGCTAGGCGAAGAGGAAAAGAGGAGGTATCCACATCTGGCCAAGATAGAGAGGCGGATGAAAATAAAATTTAAGAGATGAATAAAATGATCGAAAATATTTCAAGCAAGTTGGTGAAGCTTGAACTTGAAGCTAAGAACTCATCCTCTAAGGCTTTCCAAAATGCTCCAAATAGAGGTTATAATTAGCAATATAGAAAGCCACCCTTGCAAATACTGCAAAGAGAGTGGAAGGAACAACAAGACCAGGTACCACACCCACTATACCTGGAAGGTCAAATAGATGGTCCTACTGAAGACATTCTAGATGAGCAAGATGATCCATATCTTTCTTATTCGAATAGTGACGAAGTTGAGTGTCCTATGCAAGAAGGTGATGAAATGGGGATTCCATTGCAAGAAGAAGAAAAATCTAGAGTCACTGAGGATCCAGAGATCGACGATTACTGCAAGCAGTTTTTTGACTTCATGCAAGCACAATTCCATAGAAGATATGATCTCAAGTCTTCTAGAAAAAGAACCCGTACACAAGATCAGGAGGAAGAGGTGCGTCAAAAAGAAACAACTATGTAGAAGGAGACAATGATGAAGAAGGTCATAGATAAAGGTAAGAGGCCTCTAAACAAGCCTTTACATTCTAATGATCAAATTCCTTCCTCTTCAAAGTTGGCCACTACTCCAAATACCAAGCCTGGGTTGAAAGAAGTCAAGCCCTTAGCTGAAAATAGAGATTCAAAAGAAAATATAATAGAGAGGTCTCCCCCTGTCTTTAATCTAGAAAAAGAACTTGAAAAGGTCAAGATCCCTGTCCCACTGACTGAGCTACTGAAGTAGCCAGCCTATCAGTCTCAGGTCTCCTCTTTTATGCTTCCCTCAGAAACAACTCCCATCCTAAATAATCTAAACCTCCAAGAAGAAAGGCCCATGGTCGTGTTCGGTCCGCATGTTGAAGAATTAGATGCATCAACCCCTCCTTTCTATGTGTCATTAGTAATTCATGATTTTATATTGCATAATTGTATGTTGGATTCTTGAGCGTCCCATAACCTCTTGCCTCTGTTATTAATGGAGCAACTAGAGCTGCAAATCACTCATCCATACAAAGACCTTTATTATTTTGATTCCAAAAGGGTCAAGTTTTTGGGGATGATCAAGGATTTGGTAGTAAATCTAGACCAAATCCCAACCAAGAGTGTAGTGATGGATGATATCCCAAGTCGTTTCAGGATGTTTTTGTCAAGGTCTTGGGGAACGAAAATTGGAGGGTCAGTAAAACTGGATCTAACTTATGATACTATCCCTATATTTGGAGGGAAAGAAAGGAGACTGTATCAGGAGATGAGGTTCGTAAAGATGGTCACCAAGGCAGATAATTCTGTCAATTCATCGGCATATAGTAAAGAAGGTGAGTTTTCCTATTTAGTGCTTGAATAAGATCCATATTATGTACAGGATCCATCATTATGTCAGATAAAAACTGAGCAATCCTCAGGGAGTCAAGAAACCGGAGTTTGGATGTTTCACTTTGATGGAGCCAATTCTAAAGAAGGGAATGGAGATGGGGTGCTCCTGATTTCCCCCACTGGCCAATGGGTTCTGTTATCTTTTAACCTGGAATATGAAGCTACGAATAACATAGCTGAATATGAAGCACTGATCCTAGGATTGAAAATAGAAAGAAGCATGAACATTCAAAGCCTAAAAGTTTTGGGAGATTCAAAATTTGTGGTGAGGCAAGTGAGAAATCAGTGCCAAGCTAAACACCCACAGTTGAGGGATTATAGAAACGAGGTATGGGAACTGGTAGAAAAAATTTTCCTGGCATTTAACATTTAGTTTATACCAAGAGAACATAATGGAAAGGAAGATTCTCTCGCTTTGGCTGCCAGTACCTTTCGGCCACTTTAGAATCTTTTTCTAAGGTATGAGATTGAAGTTTGTTATTGACCTTCAATTCCTAACAATGTCAAACACTGGTAGGTGTTTGAGGATGAGGATCAAGTAAGAAGATTCATGGAGACTGTTGGAGAATTCTCCAACATGGAGATATATGTTTGTGAAGAAAAGACTGAAGACTTCTCTCAAAACAAATGGGAAGAAAGTGTGGCTGGTCATAAAGTGCTGCAACTCGAAGGAAATATAATACCTAGAGGACTGGTCCCTTTGGAGAGATTGTTTGACAAAAATTACATCCCATTACAGCCAAGCAAAGTGGTGGAATAAAATCATGTGGAAGACCTGAATCTTGGCACCGAAGCTGATCCAAAAATTGTAAAGTTGTCTAAAAAGGTCCTTGAAGAATATAAAGAAAAATATCAGAAATTATTTCAGATATACAATGATGTTTTTTCTTGGTCTTATCAAGACTTGAAGACTTTTGAGATCAACATCATTTAGCATAAAAAGAAGCTCAGATAGATCAACCCTTTGCTCCTTCCCTCCATAGAGAAGGAAATCAAGAAGCTATTAAAGGCCATCATCATACCATTGAGATACTCCGAGTGGTTGGCCAACCTAATCCCAGTTCAAGAAAAGAATGGAGAGATAAGACTGTGTGTCGATTCTAGAAGTTTAAATCGATCATCTATAAAGGATAATTATCCACTACCAAAAATGGACCATATATTGCAGAAGGTAGTGGGAGCTTCACGGTTGTCGATTATGGATGGCTTCTCTGGATACAATCAGGTGGCTATGCTTCCAGAAGATCAAAAGAAAACTGCCTTCACCACTCCCTGGGGGACATTTATGTATATTCGGATGCTTTTCAGATTGATCAATGAGGGGGCCAGTTTCCAAACGACCATGGATATCTCTTTTGTGGGAGAATGGGATAAGTTCATAGTGGTCTACCTTGATGACATAACTGTGTTCTTGAAGGATGACACCAAACATATTGAACACTTGCACAAGACCTTTGAGAAGTGTCGAAGGTATGGTCTCTCTCTAAACCCTCAGAAATCATTATTTGCTTTAGAAGAAGGTAAAATGTTGGGACACATTGTGATAGAGGATGGGGTAAAAATTTATCCTAAAAGAGTAGAAGTTATAAATGGCATATCCTTCCCCATGAACAAGAAAGAGGTCCAAGTGTTCCTCGGGCGCATCAATTTCCTAAGAAGGTTTATTCCAAACTATGCAGAGATAGATCGGCATATAAACGAGATGCTCAAGAACAATAATGAGGTAAAGTGGACTCCCGAGTCACGCGATGCCTTTAACAGGATTAAAACCACCTTCGCAAAAGCTCCAGTGTTGGCTGGACCATATTACACCAAACCTTTCATGATATTTGCATTCGCATCTCCACAGATCGTTGCAGCAGTATTGTTACAAAATAATGAAGAAGGGTATGAGAAACCTATTTCTTTCTTCAGTCAGGTGCCCTGTGATGCTGAATTAAAATATAACATCCTCGAGAAACAAGCTTATGCCCTGGTAAAATCTCTCAAATAATTTTGAATGTATGTCCTGCAATCCTCCATCACTGCATTTGTGCCCACGGCAGCTGTAAAAGACATTCTTATTGATGGGGATAGTGAGGGAAAAAGGGGCAAGTGGATTGCAAAGATACAAGAATATGAGTTGGAAATACGTCCTACCAAGCTAATAAAAGGACATGGATTAGCCAAGATCTTGTCAGAATCAAATTTTCAAGATTTGGGGATTAACTTATCTATGGTAGCAAACGAGGAGTCTGGGAAAATGAATGAACAGTCTGGTATAGAAATAGCTACACAGGAAACTCAGATGAAGTACCTCCTCAGTCCCTGGTACAAAGAAGTCGTAGAATATCTTTTGAATTTTAGATGCCCCCCTAGCTATGAAAAAGAAAAATATAGAACACTAAGGTTGAAGTCACAAAAATTCATTGCAGCCAATGGCCATTTATGTTAGTATGAATCCTTTGTCGAAGTGTACGAAAAAGGACCACTTTAGCTACGCATAACTAATAGCCCTAACAACAAAAGTGGTTGCCAATATCTTCAGATCTGCGGTTAGTTAGACATAAAAGAGCTGCAAAAAACTAGATCTATGCATGGAAAGATATTAAGTAGAAAAAGTAAGGGTTTGCTCCATATACCAATAGACAAGACAAGAACAATTTTTGAAAGAATTTTTATATTAATGGGGCACCTGGGAGGAAAACAAGAAGGTGTATCCAATTCCCCTCAGTGGGATGGGTTCTTGGAAGTCCTCAGCACTTCAGATCTAATATTTCTCTCTCTTGTTGGTGTAGAAGACCCACACAAAGAATGGAACTCAAAGGGAGCTCTTGCAGCAAATGGCAGAAAATGGTGACCAAGTGTATAGATCCGGAGTGATCTAATAGGCAACAAAAGGTGAAGAATGGTAGGAAAAACCCTCCTATTTATAAAAAAATATTGGGTCATTCTAGATCTTGGTGCATGGGTTAACTAGATCTAGATCCACTTTTTATGGAATATTTTATTATATTTGTTGGAGGGAAAAGGTATTTGATTTGGGTCAAATCCCTTAATTTGTTAAAAATAAATAAATAAAAGATTTATTTATCTTTTTAAGGAAGCGGTTAGAAGATAATCAAATAAATAATGATTTATTTAATTATTTAAGGAAGTGGTTGAAAGATAATTAAATAAATAGTGATTTATTTAATTATTTATGGGTGATTTGGTCATATTTAACAAGGAATATCATCTAAATAAAGTTTAAATGATTATTCCTAGAAAATAATAAGATAAATAAAGGTTTATCTAATTAATTCCTTTGATTTTGGGTTAAACATGACTGGGAATAATAATTAAATTATGTTTTAATTAATTATTCCATGAGGAAAATCAAACAAATATGGGTTTGTTTAATATTTCCTTTTGGGGTTTCCTGTTTTGACCGAAGTACGTTGTAAGAACACAATCACTAGACAACAAAAGGGATGTCAGAGAGAGAAATGTGTGGTAGATAGTGTGTTGAAGGACTAGACCCTGAGGAGACGAGACTCGCAGGTGCAACAAGTCTCTTTTTATGAGAGGGTACCTGTGCTGAAGGCGACGGGGGAGGCATACCTATGCCCACCGAGACAAAGTACAAAAGAATAGTGTGTCCAGTAAACAAGGGACCGAACCATAAAGTATAGCTGGCATAATCATGAACCAGATAAAAATACAATGAGGAATCCCACATACATGCTGTGCCTGGGATAACAGCCAGGACTTGTACAATAATATCTGAGTACATGAGATACAAATACAACCCAAATGCCCCCTGTAAATGGGGAAGGGCTCTCAAAATATGACTGATACATGCAAGTTGAAGAGGCGCTGCAAGTGGCTATGACCCACATCATCAAATATCTGGAGCTGCATCGAAGGCTGCAAAGAAGAGGTCATCCGGGCATGTGGGGGGCTACCTGCAGGGCCACCCCCTCATGAGGGTGGAAATATCTCACACACACCTGGGAATCATCAAGAGCTACTGCTGGATCACTAGACCATCAAGTATACGAATCTCGATCATGCTGAAAGGAGCTAGAGAAACAATCAAGCCAAAGGGAAAGGAGATATCCCTTTTCCTGATCTGAGGCACCGAACAAGAGTGGAAGCTGGAACCAAGGTACACCGCCCTCTAGACCTGGCTTCTGGAATGAATGAGCTGATGTCGACAGAAGGAGGTCTACCATAGTTGAGGCAATGAGAGACCCTCAACTAAGGAACGAGAGAAAAGAGTAGAGTGACAGACATACTGACACTAATGATGATAGTGAAGTGGAAAGGACTGAGTAGCTAATGGATGACTTCCCTTGCTAGAGCATAAAGGGCATGAATGACATGGCAGCGACTGACACAACATCATCAAGGATGGGGGACAGTGGAACTGAAGGTCATAATGTGCGACACAAGAGAGAGACCAAGCAATGACGGCTGGAGGGCTATAGCGAGGTACAAAGGGACTTGGTATAGACTCCATGGAGGGAATGACGACTCAACTTGGATGCTCTAAACAAGGGCGACTTGATGGTGCTGCCACACAGTAAAGGCCCAATGGGGGACCATGAAAACATGAGTACAAGATGGTAACTCAGGACGAAAATCGACACGAACAAAGACAAGTAAGGAGGCAAAATGGTGCCCCAAGTACGAGTGTTGTAAGTGAGGAAGTTTGATTTGAAGGAGAGGTGAAGTGATCCTTCTTGGACAAAATAGCTCCTGGAAAAGGATGAAAGTACAAAAAAGATGTTGGCTATCTAAAAGAACCTAAAACATGCATCTCAAAAGGGAAATACTAAGGGTAATAGTTCTTACGATAGAGTGCATTGCGAGGATTAGGAAGAGGATTGCCTTTGAAGTCCTCTAAAAGGTATGCCCCCTTACCAAGACCCTTACTGATGATGTAAGGGCCTAGCCATAATGAGTCGAGCTTCCCGTGAACAAGGAAATCATGGGCTTGGTCACATGCTAGAACAAGGTCGCCTTTGAGGCTATACTTTTCGGTCATATTGAGCTTTGGTGCGTTTCTTGGCCGCTTCCATGGTTTGCAATGCAACACGGCGGTCTTCAGAGGCACGCTCAGGCATGATAAGTCGTTTTTCTAGAGGTTGGGTGTCAGGGAGAAGTTCAATAGCTAGATGAAGGGAAGGGATGTCACACTCGATTGGTACGATAGCCTCCTCTCCAAAAACGAGGCGAGGAGGGTTATGGTTGAGGGGCATAGGTGCCCCCAAGCATGGTGTGGTCATGCCAAAATGTATTCAGAAAAAAAGGGGAATCTAAACACATTTAAATGATGTGGTGTGCCATTTGTTCTCGTTATGGTTATGCAGTGTGAGAAAGGAAATGGAGGATTACCAATCTCTTTTGGTACTGCATATAGGGATCAAATGGACTTTAAGTTTTCGAGTTGGCATACCTGGTGTCACTATCCCAAAAAGAGGATTTGGAGATAATGAACTGATGCTCTCATAGAAAAGCTATAGGTTGGTCAACCATAATGTCTAAGAGACTGGGTTGCTGATGTAAGACGAGGGAACGATAAGGGATATCATCCCTAGAGTGATCTGAAGTGATATGGGACTCTAGAGGTTCTCCTAAAGGTGGAAGAATACTGGGACTAAAGTCAACATGACCAGATACACTAGGAGAGTGGTGGAGAATTGCTTCTCTTGGTCTCTCAAATGTGGGTGCCCCCTTACCCAAAGATTGGGTTACAATGTAATGGCCACAAGGTGGATGTGGTGTGAATGCCTGGGTTCGATGTAAGGGGGAATAGATAACGTCAGGGGTGGGGATTTTTTCCATAATGTCGTCATCGCGATAGAAGATGGGGTGACTGGTGGAAGAAATACCACCTGACGTGGTGAAGGGACCTGAATCATCATCATGAGAAGAGAGGTTCACATGCGCATCGTCACAAGGGGTGACTGAAGAGTAAGTAGATAAATTATCTACCAATGTTGAGCCCAAGATGATCGCTGAAGGAAGGTCAAGCGAAAAAACAGGGGAGGATTCAGATGGAATGTTCCCCGAGGGTCTCATGGATGATGATAGGTAAAAAATGCTGGACGAAGGCTCCGTCATCTCGACATCAGGAGGGGGAATGTCAATGGGAGCAGTCATATCTGGTAGTTCTGCTGAAGCAGAATGCACAAATAGGGGAGATGTGGAATCATTGCGCTTGGCCTCGAATTGGTGGACCGCGGCGATAGAGGTGTGGAAGTCCTCGAGGCGGGGACAAAGATGGGTGTAATGGCCATGGAGATCACACAAAGCATAGGGGTGGTTGGTGTGAATAGTCTTGGGGTTCTTGGCCGCGGTCGCGAAAAGAACAGAGGCTTCTGGTACCGCGGACTCAGGGAACATGACATTAACCATGGGCTTGAGATGAAGCAATTCATGATAGGTATGGGAGGCGTGACCGACAACATCACACAAAGCACACTGGATGGTATGCTTTGGAGGCTGAGGAGGAGTAGGGTTTGTCGGGGCAGCCTTGTCCTTTGATGCCCCCTTGCGAGCTTTGCCCTTCTTACCCGAAGTGGTCGCAACAGGAGGTGGTTCCTGTTGAGGTGTCTGAGGCACTGGTGCAGTGGGAGAAGTCATGGAGACCGGTTGAACCAGGGCCAAAGCAATATAAGGTTTGGGTTGGCCAGGCAAGGTGGGGGCTGGAGGATCAAGGTACCAAACGGGAATCCCAAGGGTCAAGTTAGGGAGAGAGAGGGTGGCCATGACGGGGACAAAAAATACTCCGGGAGGGGGAGCCAGGAAAGGGATCTGCCCAGCAGGGTAATGACTAGGAGGGACAGCTTTGAGATGGTTAAGGCCAGGAGGAACCGATCCAGGTGAATAAAGGGGTTCAGGGATACCAACTGTAGGGGGAGGGCCAGAAGGAGGAGGTCTGGCTGGCTGAGATGAATGGCTAGAGCGGGTTGCAGAGGGCGAGGGGGAGGTTGTTGACTAGCCGAGGCAGGCCGCTTACAGGCAGCCTGAGACGATTGCATCATGAAAACATTTGATAAGCTGGGATTAGTGATAGGAGGAGGGGGAAGGTTAGGGAAAGTTCCAAGCAGGGAGGAATCTTTGTAAACGTCGGGGGAGACACTGGTCAAGGAATCGACGGTTTGCTTGTTGGCTACAGAAGAGATGGTCGTCTCAGGTGAGGTTTGAGATTTTGGCTCATGATATGTCAACTGGTCAATGGTGACTATCTTTCCATTATGGGGGAAAGACATCTTGCGAAAAACCGCGGATGGGACAGCAGACATAGCATAGGTGTAGCTTCACCCCAATAGAATGTTGTAATCTAGCGGGGCGTCGATGACTTCAACGTCAACGCAAATATTCTTACCGGAAAGGGTGATAGGACAATTACGGAACAGGCCTATGGGCTGGGAGGCATGGCCGTCCCACACTCGAAGGGTGATCGTGGAAGGGGCCAGCTCAGGAGATCCGAGTTGCTTCCAAACCGAAGTGGAAATCACACAGGTTGATGCCCCCTCATCAATTATACACCAGGAAACGTTGGCGTTCCGGATTTTGACTGGGATTTGGAAGGCGATGGAAGCAAGAAGAAGAGGATGGTCCGATTGAGAGGCATTGAAAAAAATCATTTTGTCATCAGCAGGATCTACAGCGCCCACGGCAAATAGTAGAGCCTTCTTTTGGGAAGGGCACGACTGGAGGAGTTCCAGTGTGGAAATGGCAGCAGGAGATTGCGCCAAATCATCTACTATGCTATACGAATGAGCAGCTCGACCAGAAGCAGCATTTTGACGTAACGGTCCTTTAGGAATCTTGGTATGGACCTCAACTTTGGGTTGAGGGATATGTAAGGGACCATTGGTTGTCGAAAGAGGCTCTGTAGAACTGGAAGAAGGGGACTCGGGGGAAGACTGAGCGAGAGGCATGGGGTACTGGCGAGACCAATTTTGAAGGTTAAGGTTGACGGTTAGAGGTGGATCAGAGTTCATCATGAGGATCTGGTAATTGGAGGAACCAGAAGGGGAAGGTGGAGTGGCCACCTGTCCGTTAGGTGGTTGGGTAGCCATGAATCCCTGTTGTGCATCCACCGGCTCTTGAGGGGGCGGTGACGGCTGTTGCAGGGGTTGAGAAGGCAAGGGAGGCGAAAGCGCATATGCTGGAGGAGCTGGCGCACCAGGCTGCGGATGAGGGTAATGGTTAGGTTGGGCAATATTGAGGTAAGCAGGAGGTTGGGCAAAAGGATGAGGCATGCCGTATCCTGGATGCATGCTACCGGGAGGGGGAGAAGTGCAGGGAGTGGTGCCCCCTCCCCCAGGAAAACCATAGCTCATGAGAGGTTGAGCGGATGGATGAGAGATAGATCCAACGATACTATCGGCGGCATGAGGTGCCCCCGGTGTATGGGCATCACCGGGTTTGGGGAGATCAGGTAGGACAGTAGGATCATAACCTGTTTGAGCGTAGATCAGGTCATACTTTAACGCCATTTGGAGGGCATCTTCTTCGGTTTGAGGAAAATGCGATGCGACATCTTTCCCGATAGGGGACAAGAGAGATCTAAGGAACCAGTCCATGTAGACACGGTCTTCGAAGGGAGGAGATTGGCATAGGTTTCGTCTTCTTTGCCATTCCTGGACATGGGTAGAAAGGCGGGTCGAAGAGGTTTTCTTGAAGGAAGTCAAGAGTTCGATACCAGTGTCATAACGAAGGAGAAGCTAGAAGTAAGATAAAAAAAGCCCAGGCAAGAGTTGCAAAGGTGGTATGGGAGGAAGTGGGCTGATCAACATACCACTTAGAAGCTTCGCTTGTAAGCATGCGTTGGAACAATCTAAGACGAACAGAGTCATCGGTAATGGAGGTAGATGAACACCACATGTGGAAAGATCGAACATGATTGGAAGGATCTTCTCCAGCACGGCCTTCAAACTTTGGGATGTCGGAAGGGAGCTTTGTCAGCATATCAAGCCAACTAGCATCATGGTGTATAGGGTCGTTTGTCAACCGGTCCAAATCGGGGAGGCTGAGGCCTGCCAAGAAAGGGAGCACGGGTGCAGCCGAGGTAGTTCCTCTGGCGGTTTCGCTAGTAGTAGTTCTGGCATTAGGGCTGGGAGCACTACTAGCGTGAGGCCCTGGACCAGACATAGTGAAGGTGACAGGGGGAGAACCAGAAGGAAAAGGAGAACCCGATGAATCAGGAGAGGAGTCGAAGTGCGGACTCGGGGGAGGACTGGCTCGACGACGGCGGGTCGGAGCAGGTCGATCGACCGGAAACTGAGGGTGAAGGCCAAGAAGTCTCTGGGAAAGGCGCCTTGGGGGCACAATGATGATAGGAAGAAGGAAACCGACAGGGGCAGAAAGGGACAAAATCAATTGAGGTCAAGGGCAGAAAAGGTGCAGTGACAATTGATTTTAGAGTCTTTTCCAGGCGGTGTTAACCAGGCGCTTCTTCACTTAGGGTCAGTGTGTGGTGTGTGTTAATTTTAATTTTTAAACCCTTTTCATTTTGAGAGCAAGAAAAAGTGTGCTGCGTAACTGAAAAGAAATCTGCGTAGAACAATATAGATTGCTGAAAGGACAGAACATTTAACAACTAACTATGCATCAATCTAACCCAAAAAGGGGGGTCTCTCAAAACTACTCTAAAAGAGGGAAAAAATCTACTCAAAACACACATAAAATGAGGTCAATAGATCTAGGGTCAAAAGGGACAGGGATCTAGAGGATAAAGCTACTGAAAAGAGGTGCAGATCACAGCCAAGAGACAGAGGCAAGGTGGCTGGAAAAAGGAAGGAAATCAGCAAAAAATGGAGGGGGCAAGGGGGAGGCCCAGAAAGTAGGTCCAAAAAAAATGATAGGAGGTGATTTGAAAGGAAGAAAGGCTGATTTCAAAGGATCTGAAAGGGAGGTAACAGATCTGGAAAAAAGGAGGCTGAAGCTCTGAAAAACAGATGGCTGAAAAAACTTAAAATTCTTCCACAAAAAGTGCGGGAGGACACGGCGGAAAACTGTGACAAAACCCGGAAAAATTGCGGAAAAATTCTTTGAAAAAATGGCGGGGTCACGGTTCCCGACACGATTTCGAGTGCGGAGTCGCGAGGAAACATGCGAAAAGTGCGACTTTGGAGGTCCAAGTCGCGGGTTTAGGGCAAAGTGACCCCCCTATTCGGTTGTCTCGGTGGCGAGATTTTCGGAAAGTTGTCGTCTCAGTTGCGGGCGGGTGTCGCTTATGCGCAATAGGGCCAGAAACACACAGAAGTTAGAAATTTGAAGGTTTTAGGGTTTTATGTGAGAAAAACAACATAAAAATAGGAAAAATAAACAGCTGAAAAGAAACCCTAGGGGCTGAAGTAGTTGTATATGCAGGAATATGAAAAACGACAGCGGTCGTAATTTAAAACCTGTGTGGAGTCGCCATTTGTTAGTATGAATCCTTTGTCGAAGTGTACGAAAAAGGACCACTTTAGCTACGCATAACTAATAGCCCTAACAAAAAAAGTGGCTGCCAATATCTTCAGATCTGCGGTTAGTTAGACATAAAAGAGTTGCAAAAAACCAGATCTATGCATGGAAAGATATTAAGCAGAAAAAGTAAGGGTTTGCTCCATATACCAATAGACAAGACAAGAACAATTTTTGAAAGAATTTTTATATTAATGGGGCACCTGGGAGGAAAACAAGAAGGTGTATCCAATTCCCCTCAGTGGGATGGGTTCTTGGAAGTCCTCATCACTTCAGATCTAAGATTTCTCTCTCTTGTTGGTGTAGAAGACCCACACAAAGAATGGAACTCAAAGGGAGCTCTTGCAGCAAATGGCAGAAAATGGTGACCAAGTGTATAGATCGAGAGTGATCTAATAGGCAACAAAAGGTGAAGAATGGTAGGAAAAACCCTCCTATTTATAACAAAATATTGGGTCATTCTAGATCTTGGTGCATGGGTTAACCAGATCTAGATCCACTTTTTATGGAATATTTTATTATATTTGTTGGAGGGAAAAGGTATTTGACTTAGGTCAAATCCCTTAATTTGTCAAAAATAAATAAATAAATGATTTATTTATCTTTTTAAAGAAGCGGTTAGAAGATAATCAAATAAATAATGATTTACTTAGTTATTTAAGGAGGTGGTTGAAAGATAATTAAATAAATAGTGATTTATTTAATTATTTGTGGGTGATTTGGTCATATTTAACAAGGAATATCATCTAAATAAAGTTTAAATGATTATTCCTAGAAAATAATAAGATAAATAAAGGTTTATCTAATTAATTCCTTTGATTTTGGGTTAAACATGATTGGGAATAATAATTAAATTATGGTTTAATTAATTATTCCATGAGGAAAATCAAACAAATATGGGTTTGTTTAATATTTCCTTTTGGGGTTTCGTGTTTTAACATAGTGAAAGGAGTTTTAATTAGGGTAAAACTGGTCTTACATGGTGTACTTGGGTCCATCTAATGATAATAGGTTAGATGACCAAAAAATGGTGTAACAATTTATATTGGAGAGACCCATCTGACATCTTGCTCTTATTCCTCACTGAGAATGAAGTGGAGGAAATAATGACAGATTTCCACAAGGGCATCTATGGCTATCACTACAGTTGGAGAGCCACTAGCCATAAGATTTTGAAATCTAGTTTATTCTAGCCCAAGCTCTTTGGAGATGTCTTTGCTCAGGTCAGAGCCTGTGACAAATGTCAAAAATTCGGAGAGAGGCAGAAGTTTGCACCCTTGCCCATGATCCCTGTACACATAGATGAACCATTCCAGCAGTGGGGAATTGATTTTATTGTAGAAATTCATCCTGCATCATGTGGACATCATAAATGGATATTAACAAATACTGACTATTTCACCAAATGAGTGGAGGTTGTACCAGTACGGAATGCAACAGACACAGTACTGATAAAACTTATGGAAGAGAATATTATCTCGAGTTTTGGTTGCCCTGCCAAGATTGTTACTAACAATTCCCAGGCCTTTAATTCTACTAAGTTCATCAATTTCTGTCAGAAATATAACATTATGTTGAGACACTCCACTGCTTACTACCCACAGGGGAATGGTTTAGCAAAATCTTCAAATAAAACTTTGGTGAGAGCACTAAAGAAAGCCATTAATGAAAATAAGAAAAATTAGGATTCCCAGCTAAAATTCTCTTTATGGGTGAATAGCATCACTAGCAAAAGATCAAACGGGAAATCTCCATATGAGTTGGTGTACGGGAGAGTAGCATTTTTTCCCATACAATTGGCTTTAGCAGTGGCTAGATTCATGCAGGAATTCCAAGAGGAGCCGAACGACATTACCAGGAGGATGAACCAACTAGTAGAACTGGCAGAGACTAGAAATTAGGTGAATCAGAGGTTGACGAAATATGAGGAGAAAATTAAGGACCTGTTTGATCAACATGCCAAAGACAAAAAGATGTAGGTCAGAGACTTGGTATTAATATGGGACATACGAAGGGCCGAAAAGGGAAGGCATGGAAATTTCGATCCATTATGGTTTGGTCCCTTCAAAATCATTGAACAAGGAGGAAAAAACACCTTCAAGTTAGAAACTTTGCAGGGTGACTTGCTTGACGCCCCTGCTAATGGTGAATTCCTAAAACCCTTCTTCCAGTTTTGATTCTGGCTAAAAGGGCTCGATGTATTATATTTTACATTACTTAGCTTATTTTATTTTTAATTTTACTGATGTTTGTTGTGAAGAGTCATGAAGAAGAAGGGAAGGTGTTAAGGAGCTGTGTCTACACAAAAAGGGTTAACAGGTGGTTTGCGAAGTTCTCGACATGTTTGAGGACAAACGTGCCATCCCCAGGTGGAGCAAATGTTGATTATATAATTCACCGCTTAATGTCTGAAGAAGGATTATAAAATGGATTTTACCCGACAGTATTAAATTTGGTTTATGTTTTAAAGGATGAGAAGGAGAAATAAAATCAAAATGAGTCATATATAAAATGGGGGCAAACACACTTTATAATAAAGTGGGAGTAGGTGAAAGGCCTTAACCGAAATAATGAAAGTCTAAAAGGCGTAGAGAAAAGGATATAAGGGGGGACCCGCTCGTGTTCGGCACATACGCACATAACAAAGAAATGCATGAACCATTCCGGGGGGTCGCAGATGGTAAGGGGAAGGCGGAAGTCTACCCACCCATCCCCCCCCCTGAGAATTTTGATGACATGTCACGATGGACGCCAGGAGTCGAGTGCTCTGTGTAGAAAGTAGCCGTGGGTTTAAAGATGTTATAGAGATCGTCTCTCATCTTTCATGGGTCGAGTCCCAAGGTACAGTTGTTACCATGATCCAATGGTAATGTAAGTCCTATGACACCTGGTACCAAGACCAATACTGGCATTTAACCTGACACGTGGTATTCACCTAACTAGAGTCTAATATCCAATCCCTATATGCCATGTGTCTCAACGTCAGCGTCCTTATGACATCAGCCCTACTTGTGTCACCCCGTCATCATTTCCCGACCTAATTTGGGCTTGTATAACTATGTTTCATGATTTACTATGGTAAAATACTCTTTGTTTACAGTTATTGTATAAGCAAAAGCGAGTGCTCAGTACCACGTATGCCCAATCATTATCAATATCCTGTGTCATTTTCCCGAGCATTTTTCCTACTTCGCTGGTATTCCATCCCTTTTATTCGATCTAGTTTCCTTTTGTTTTTATTTTTTATTTTTTATTTTTATTTTTATGATGGTCATGGGTAAAGTCACAGTCAAGAAATTAGAGCTTGCAACTCCCCAAGCCCGTGAGTCCAAGGTTGCCCCTGGACCCGAGCCTTCCAACGCGGTCCTACAACTGCTACTAGTGTACGAGTGTCGACTAAAGGAAGTAATGAACTAGACCGACATACCTTCTGAAAAATCTGCTCGACTCAAAGCTGAAAGCATAGTTACAGTTCTCGGCAAAAAAAAAATTCTTCTGCATCAAGTGAAATATAAAATTCCTACCCATGCAAGATACAACGAACTTACTGAGGTTTACATCAAGGCAGAAGTTTTCACCGCCATGCCTGAGCCTATAGTTGACACTTGGAAGAGGTGTACAAGTTATGCTGGTTTGTTAGCCATCTCTTCTGCAACCGTCACACCGCCTGCTTCAGCAACTGCTTTGACTCTTTCCTGCCATTGAAAATGTTAACTCATGATTTGGCTCGTGTGGCCTCCGGGTTTTTATTTTATTTTTACTTTTAATATTCCAGTGAAATCCATATTTCACTCTTGCAATGTTTACCATTTTTTAGACAGTTATGATATTTTGTTTTCAGACGACCATGAGCCCAATTGTAAATGATGAGAATCATTTTACCTCATCATAAATTTTGATGTTTTTATTAGGACTTAAAACTGCACACTAGCATGCGGAAAAGATATTTTCCCAAAATATCTTCCCGCATATGTTGATGGAGAATTCTATAAAAGCAGTAAATAGAGACAGAGAAAAGGTTCCAGATTTTCAAAAGAAACGACTAAGAAAGAACTATGTATGTATTTTTGTTAGAATTTTTATATTAATATTGAAGATCCCATTTGGATTGAGTGATAAGGAGTTTTGTCGATATTGGGGATTCTGATCTGAGTGCTTCATAGTTTGTAGCTCTCCTTTGTGTTTTATAGTGTAAATGCTCATCTCGTTCATTTCCATATTTATTATATCTATATTCTGGAATGTGAGTGTTCATATGTTTAAATGTGAATTTATCGTTGTTGATACTCATATTTACTCATGTCTAGTGCTTTAAATATGGTCGAGGCAAGATATTCTATTTCACCTTTTACTTCTACCAACATTCTTCTGATATTAGGAGCAATGGATTTCTGTCTTTAAAATTGTTCTCATGAATGGATTCTTATTATTACAAAGGCCCAGTATATGTGAGCTCTTGTTTCTAGATTGAACTTCCGTTATCGTTAGTGTCCATTACACTTTCTCACCAGTCTTCGCCCTCATTTTATTAACCTCTGTGGATCATTTTGGAATTCAGCCTCCTTTTCAGCATGTTGTCTTAAAATTGTTTGATACGTTGAAATATCAAAGTTTACATTCTGTTACTACAGTATTACTTTTGTTGTGTTTAAGTTTTGAGAGTCTTGGTTCCACTTTCACCAATTTTTTCCACTTAACATATAATAGCATGAGAGCCCCCTTTTTGTTAATCTTTATAAGTTGAACTTTATGCTCCTTGCTGATTAAGATGTCCTAGGCACTCGTCTTTGTACAACTCAAGGCTCTCTCTAGGAGTGACAACAAGCTCGATGAATTAATCACTAATGCCCTTTCTGCTCTTGTCAACAAATTCGCAGCAGTAATGCCCTTGCCCTTGTCAATAAATTCGCAGCCACTGGAGAAGAAAATGAGCTCACAACCATGAGAGAAGTAAATGAGCTCGATGTATGAGAGCACAAAGCCTCACGAGTTCGATGTCAGTAGAAGCCCTCACGGAGATCTGATGTTCGTTAATATATATTTACGTCGTATAACTAATAAAAAATAACAGTATTTAATTCGAAGGTTTAGATTATGTGAATTATCTAACATTAGAGTCAAGGGTCTATAATGGTACAGGTAGTTATTTATGAAAATTGTTACCAAATAGGTACGCTTTACAGCGTAATAACTCATTTTAAAATCAAAATATTTTATAAATATTTTATTTTTATTTAATTTTGTAACATGTATTTAAATTAAAACTTAATCCTTACAATAAACTTACAATATAATAAGATTCTTAACCATGGATATCAACCCATATTTTCAATAGTTATTATTAACTTGTAAATAGATTTTGTTAGAATACCATGGGCAAGTAACATGGCTTATCAATACCTCTTGCCCATTTCAAAATCAAAATATTTAATAAATATTTTATTTTTGCACTAGGGGCGCTCTGAGCCTAGTAGGGTAGAGATGTTGTAATGCAATCCTTAACATTTTGAACAAGTCAAATTGCATAAAAATAAAATAAAATAATAAAAATAAATTATAAAAATAAGATAATAATTAAAATAAAAATGGCCCATGGTATTGAGAACTCATGGTATTGATCCATGGTATTCATATGGAATGTAGCCTATTTAAAGGAGGGAATTAAACCAACCTAGATTCATCTTTACTCTAGGTCTACCAACTTCCAAGAAGGATCAAATCTCTTCGTAAGAAAACTTCCATGTGCACTTGGTAGATCTGGAATTAAGATGATAATTTTATTTTATAACACTTTTTAAAGTAAATCTAAATTCAAAGAGATATATAGGAGATGGTGTAGTGGTGTAAATGTTTATAAACATTTACATGTGGGCTCATTTTAAAAATAATAAATATTTAAAAGTAATTCATTGGGCACTCTCCACCTTATATGTAGATACATTGTAATGTCATGTAATAAAATAAAATTGAAATTATATTAAAAATAAAATAAAATAATTAATTATGATTGTTATCAATAAATTGAGTTGGTCAAATTACATAAAAATAAAAATGAATTAATAATTAATAGTTATAATGATAGTTATAATTATAATTAATAATAAAACTATTAACTACAAATCTAACAAACTTGTGTGGGGTCAAATCTCTAGAAATACAAACTTTATTTAGAGTGAAAAGAGATATTGGCCCCTCTTCACAAATGGACGTTGTCTAATCAGAATTAGAATTCAAACTTAATAACTATGTTAAAACCTCATTAATTTACGAATGAAATAGTCAAAATGACAATACCATTGAGTAAAGCTTATTTTTGCTTGCGATTATCAGTCATTTAATGAGATGTGACATATATTGCCACTGTTAAATTTAAACAACTTTAAATCTAAATATGAGCAATGGTACCGTTGTCGGCTTTATACCATCAAAATATGTGAATGTGAATGTTTATATACATATAATTCAAATATCTATTCAAAACAACAATCCAGATCTTGCTATCGCTTCATAATTCTTTATCAGATCTCTTGACGTGTGAGAAATTTCATATCTCTTGATCAGATAGATTGTCGAAAATTGTATGTTATTCGAGTTAAGTCATTGTGAAAGATGTTGGAAATTTGAAAATTCCAGAAATTAAAATGGAGAACAAACTCCCTATCTAACACAGAGAAAATATTTAAAAATTTGCAGACACAGTGACTGATTTTTCTCATAAAAAAAAATTCTATTCCTTTAAAAAAAAACTGTTACAACTTCTTCCTCACTGCAGAGGGATTTACAATTGTGACTGCTTCTGTCACAGTGCACACTTAAGACCTCTGTCTCAATAAAAAAAAACTTTCTGACTCTCTCCAAAAAAATAAACAGCTCTCTGTCTATAAAAAAACTCACTGTGTTTTTATAAAATATACAATGCTGTGTATTATTTTAAATCTACACTCTGTCTTAAAAGAAATTGCACTATGTGCATATAAAAAAATACAATCTTCTCTGTGTATTTTTTTTATATCTCTCACTGTCCTTTTAATTAAAGCACTGTTGTGCGTTCAATCAGCAACCAAAAAAAATAATACATTATGTTCTAAATTTATAAGCAAAATATATAAGAAACAATTAATGTCATTCATTGACATAATTTCCAAAATTATCACCGCTTACAAATTTCATAAATGGCCTCATTAAAATCTATCAGCACCGTTTAAGAAAATTTATGTCAAATTTGATTTGCTGGCAGTGATAAATTTTTTTCGGTGGTGGCAATTTGGTGGTGATTTGGTGGCGCGTGGGTGGCTGGTGGGCAGAGCCACCTCAAGCTGGTGGTTGCGGGGGCAGCCAACCATCCGTACCAAGCAAATGGGGTGACCCCCCGCACTAAATATCAACCACACATTTGTGGTCAACGCACCCATGGTTGGTCAACTGCGGGGGGTGCCAATTTGTTAACCGTCGAGCGGTTCGACCTCCCGCACTCCATCGATCTTCGCCATCCTGCTCACTCTTTAACCCTGCGCTGATCATCGTGCCCGCCGTGCTCCCACCTGCAACTTTGATCGGCAGTTGTAATTACATTCCAACACTCCCCCTTAATTTCAACTGCTGGGTTTTCTTGCATACCCATGCATTTTCTGAAATGTTCAAAGCCTTTCTGCGGAAGTGGCTTTGTGAGGATATCTGCAAATTGATCCTCCGTTCTGCAATGTTGCAAAACTATCTCACCATTGTTAACCAATTCACGTATGAAGTGAAACTTGGTATCAATGTGTTTATTCCTCTTATGAAAAACATAATTTTTAGACAATGCAATAGCTGAGCTATTGTCACAAAATATCACTGTCCCTTTTACCTGTTCTTGACATAAGTTTTTCAACATTTTCCGCATCCAAACTGCTTGACACGCTACTGTTGTAGCTGCCACATATTCCGCTTCTGCAGTAGATAATGCTACAATGGGTTGTTTCTTAGAAGCCCATGAAATGGCTCCTGAACCCATATGAAAAACATAACCGGAAGTGCTCTTCCGATCATCAACACTTCCAGCCCAATCACTGTCTGTGTATCCAACTAAATCTGAACATTCTGAAGTAGTATAAAAAATACCAAACATTTTAGTACCTTTAACATACCTCAAAATTCTTTTTGCTGCTTGCCAATGTGCATCCTTTGGCTTTTCCATGAACCTGGAAATCAAACTAACAGCATGCATTATGTCCGGCCTAGTTGCAATCAAATACATGAGGCTGCCAACTATGCTCTTGTATAAACTAGGATCAAAATCCTTGTTGTTGTCCTCTCTGCTGAGTTTTAATCCCATCACTGTGGGAGTGATTGCTGCTTTGCATTCCTGCATGTTAAATCTTTCAAGTACCTCATTAACATACTTTGCCTGTGAGATTAAAATTCCATTTTTATCTTGCTCTACTTCTATTCCCAAGAAGTATCTCAACAAACCCATATCAGTCATTTCAAATTCTTCTTTCATGACTGTTTTAAAATGTTCAATAAGGCAATCATCATTACCTGTAAAAATAACATCATTAACATATAAGACCACAATCAAAATTTTACCGTCTTTTTCTTTGATGTAGAGGGTGGGTTCTCCCTCACACTTCTCAAAACCATTTTCCAGTAGATAGGAATCTATCCTACTGTACCACGCTCTTGGCGCTTGCTTCAGCCCATAAATAGCTTTCTTCAGTTTTCATACCTTGTGCTCTTGGCCTTTCTTTTCATAGCCGAGAGGTTGATCAATGTAAACCTCTTCCATTAACACTCCATTTAGAAATGCTGACTTCACGTCCATTTGGTAAACTTTCCACTTGTTTTGTGCTGCTATGGACATCACAGCTCTCACGGTTTCCATTCTTGCAACCGGTGCGAAAGTTTCCTCATAATCTATGCCATGCTTCTGTTTATAGCCTTTGACAACAAGCCTTGCCTTGTGTCTCTCTATCTTGCCTTCAGCATTACTCTTGGTCTTGTAGACCCATTTAACACCTATGACATCTTTACCTTTTGGGAGTTCAACCAAATCCCAAGTTTTGTTCCTCTCTATGGAATTTATTTCCTCATCCATAGCTTCTATCCATTTCTCATCCTTGATAGCTTCTTCGAAATGAACAGGATCATCAACATGACAATATAAAGCAAACAAAGAATTGATACCTTCATTAGCTATATCTTGTTCATAAATTTCTCTCAAACTTTTGAATTTCTTACCTCTTTCAGTAGGTGTACAAATGCTTGAAGAAGCACTTGAATTTCCTCCTTGTGGTGTGCTTGGAGAAGCACTTTCATTTCTCCTCAAAGGTGTGCTTTGCTGCCCTCTTGTTGGTGTTGCTGTTTGGGGATGTATTTCAGCCACCTCATCATCATTCTCATCATGAGATAAACAGTGTTTAACATTCACTGTTTTCTCTATGCTTCCATCCCAAGCTTCCTCTTCAATGAACTGAACATCCCTGCTCACAATAAACTTCTTGGTGGATGGGTTATATAACCTGTATGCCTTGGATTCCTCGCTGTATCCAATGAAAATACATTTCTCCCCCTTGCTGTCCAACTTCTTCCTTAGCTGATCCGGAATGTGTGCATAAGCCACACATCCAAAAACCTTCATGTGTGTGACACTTTGCCTTGTGCCACACCATGCCTCTTCTGGCACTTTGTTCATAACTGCTTTTGTAGGGCACCTATTCAAAATATACGCTGCACAATGTACAGCTTCAGCCCAATAATCATTAGGCAAATGCTTTTCCTTCAACATACTCCTCGCCATGTCCATTATGGTTCGGTTCTTCCTTTCGACTACTCCATTTTGCTGCGGAGTATATCTAGTTGTAAACTGCTTTTGAATACCATTTTCTCTACAAAAACGTAGAAAATATTTAGAGATATACTCACCTCCTCTATCAGTCCTTAAGACCTTGATATGCAGCCCACTTTGTTTCTCAACAAGTGCTTTGAAATTGAAAAATTTTTCAAATACTTCACTTTTGTTTTTCAAAAAGTAAACCCAAGTTTTTCTTGTAAAATCATCTATGAATGTTAATACATAGTGGCTGCTAGCAAGTGATGGAGTTTGCATCAGTCCACATACATCTGAGTGGACAATCTCTAATGGTGCTTTTGCCCTTATGGTTTTCCCGGAAGGAAAACTTTCTCTGTGTTGTTTCCCAAGAATACAACCTTCACAAAGGCTGTCCAGTTTCTCTATCAATGGTAAGCCACTTACCATTCCTTTTCTGTTCAACAATTTAAGACCTCCAAAGTTGAGATGTCCAAATCTCAAGTGCCATAACCAATTATCATACTTTGGTTCGCTTTGGTAAGTCTCCTGTGCAACTGCTGCTTTCTCTTCACCATTCTTCAAATCTGCTCTCATTCTGAGAGGGAACATCCTGTTCCTTGTCATCTTCACTTCAGCAATACATGCTTTGCTGGGTGGTTTATCCATGATGGTACAAACATCATTATCAAATAAAACATTATACCCCTTATGAACAAGCTATCCAATACTTAAGAGATTACACTTCATTCCAGGAACATAATACACATCTGCTATGGATTTCTTTGCACCTAATCTTGTTAAAACATTTACATCTCCTTTTCCCATAACAAAAACTTTGCTATCAGTTCCTAGTGTGACTTGTGACTGCACACTTTCATCTAACATGGAAAACATTGCTATGTTTCCTGTCATATGGTTACTACAACTGGAGTCTAGAAACCATAAATCCTCATTTTTTTCTTCAGCCATATTACAAGCTAAAAACAAATTGTTTTGGCTGCAATTTTCTCTAGTGAAATTTGCACTAGTTCCACTTCTCATATCTTGTTTCTTCTTTCTACATTCATTAGCATAATGACCATATTTCTTACAATTGTAACATTGAACATTGGATTTATCATACCTTTGTCCTTGATCATTATGCTGTCCACTTTGCTGGCTGCCTTGGCCTTGATGCTGATTTGAATTGCTGCCCCTTCCTTGAGCATTTGCTGGACTGTTCCTTCCACCTCTGTTCTGGCTTCTGCCTCTTCCTCTTCCTTTGCCTTGCCCTCTTCCTTTTCCGAAAGACATCTGGGTCTTAAAAGCATGTTCAAGAGATGAGTTTTCACTCCTACCTAGTCTCTGTTCATGAGTCATCAGTGATGCATGTAGTTCATCAACTGAAAACTTTGTGAGATCTTTAGTCTCCTCTATGGTGGTGACAATCACATCAAACCTTGAGGGTAAACTTCTCAAGAGTTTTTCAACAATCCTCTTGTCCTCAAGAGTCTCTCCATGAGATCTGATTTGTGTGACCATTCCAATCACATGAGTGAAGAATGAGTCAATAGTTTCTGACTCTTTCATGCAGAGAGTCTCAAAGTCTCTCCTCAGCAACTGAAGTTTTGCTGTCTTCACCTTTTCCATACCCTGATAGGCTGTCATAAGAGTCTGCCATGCTTCTTTGGATCTCTTAGCTGCTGCTATCCTCGGAAACACACTCTCATGAACTGCTTGATATAAGAAGAAAAGAGCCTTGGCATCTTTCTTCTTATTGCTCTTCAGAATCTCTTTTTTTGCCTGAGTTAACAGAAGAAACTCTACTTCATTTACTGGCTCTTCAAATCCATCCTCAATAAATTCCCATAAGTCTTGGGAGACAAATAAGGCCCTCATAGTTATTGACCAGTAGTCATAATTTTTCCCATTAAATTGTGGGAGATGGATATTTCCCATACCCATACCAGTGCTGGTGCCAGCCATTCTGCACTCTTAACTTGCTTCAGAAACACTTGACTGTGTGTTTAAATTTACTAACTATACTGAAACAGTAACACAGAACTTGTATAGAGAAATACCTTTGAATTCTTCTTGTCTAAACCTTCACACTGCTGGAGAGGCTTCTGCAAAAACGAACTCCTTTTCTTCAGCTTATTTGACCTTCAAATAGCCTGAATTGGCTCTGATACCATGTTGGAAATTTGAAAATTCTAGAAATTAAAATGGAGAACAAACTCCCTCTCTAACACAGAGAAAATATTTAAAAATTTGCAGACACAGTGACTGATTTTTCTCATAAAAAAAAATTCTATTCCTTTAAAAAAAAACGGTTACAACTTCTTCCTCACTGCAGAGGGATTTACAATTGTGACTGCTTCTATCACAGTGCACACTTTAGACCTCTGTCTCAATAAAAAAAACTTTCTGTCTATCAAAAAAAATAAACAGCTCTCTGTCTATAAAAAAACTCACTATGTTTTTATAAAATATACACTGCTGTGTATTATTTTAAATCTGCACTCTGTCTTAAAAGAAATTGCACTATGTGCATATAAAAAAATACAATCTGCTCTATGTATTTTTTTTATATCTCTCACTGTCCTTTTAATTAAAGCACTCCTGTGCGTTCAATCAGCAACCAAAAAAAATAATACATTTTGTTCTAAATTTATAAGCAAAATATCTAAGAAACAATTAATGTCATTCATTGACATAATTGCCAAAATTATCACCGCTTACAAATTTCATAAATGGCCTCATTAAAATCTGTAAGCACCGTTTAAGAAAATTTATGTCAAATTTGATTTGCTAGCAGCGGTGAATTTTTTTCGGTGGTGGCAATTTGGTGGTGATTTGGTGGCGCATGGGTGGCTGGTGGGCGGAGCCACCTCAAGCTGGTGGTTGCGGGGGCTGCCAACCATCCGTACCAAGCAAATGGGGTGACCCTCCGCACTAAATATCAACCACACATTTGTGGTCAACGCACCCATGGTTGGTCAACTATGGGGGGGTGCCAATTTGTTAACCATCGAGCGGTTCGACCTCCTGCACTCCATCGATCTTCGCCATCTTGCTCGCTCTTTAACCCTGTGCTGATCATTGTGCCCACCATGCTCCCGCCTGCAACTTTGATCGGCAGTTGTAATTACATTCCAACAAAAGAATGGAAGAAGGTAACATAAGAAATGATACAAACCGTTCTCAGTATTTTGGCAAAGAAACGGTTCTCGGTATTCTGAGAGACGTGGAACCCGCACTAATTGCAGCAGAGGCAACAACCACTGATGTAGATCATGAGGATTCAGTGTCTGGTGAAGATGTAGATGCTGAGGATTTGGTGTCCAGCATGACTATTGGTACAAGGGAATTGCAGTATGTAACGGAATTCCAGGATATTGGTAAAAGGGAATTGCTGGATATCACAGAGAATGTTAGTGTATGTGAGTTGAACGAAGAGTGGCTGGAAGAGAACATAGATCGGACGAGATGCAGAAATGAAGATACTGAAAATGAAAATGAGGAGAGTGATGAAGACTTTCTGGTAACGCTTAGGTTGGCGAAGAATGTAATCATCCTCAGAGATATAGAGGATTTTCGCCCACACAACGTCGATGAACTCTTTTATTAGTCCCTGCTACTTGAGGCTAAGGCAGGGACTATAGGAATCGAAATGGAAGGGTTAGCATTATTTTTAGCTGCTTAAACTTACAAGCACCAGCTAATAACCAAAGTTTTAATTTTTATATTGTGAGTATATTTTTCGCCATCCATTAAAACGTTTTACCGTCTTATTTGCCACATATCGAGGCCATGCCAATATATTAGGTAAATTCAAGATTGTTATATCATGAATTCAAGGTGACTGTTCTGAAACATGCGTAAAGCTAGCTTAATGATAGCTTTAATTCTCAAGCATTTAATGTTTGGGATAATATTGGTTCATATCTCATTTTGGCGATACAAACAGAGTTATGTGGTATCTCAGACAGGTGGCTTGCATGAAAATGCAAGTGGCGAGTGAAAGCGAAACTTGTTTTGGCTTGCAACAGCTGGAACAACAAACCACCTCTTTCATAGCCATCAGAGCACACAGTAACCTCAACCAGATTTTAGGTCGTTCTGGGGATTCCACTTAGTGCTCTTCATATCTGGCTGTGAGGGGATATCATCTGGTTCTCCGTCAGGCCGCTGGGCTCCACTCCAGATGGCCTAGGGCATGGTTTCTGTAAGTTCTTTTCATGGTATAGAAAGTAGATAAAATGCAGTAATTTCCCTCCCTGGTTTTAGCACCATGTAAATTGCAATTTATGAATGAATACCAATCATCGTTTCCCTGCATCTATCAGTACTTTGGCAAAGTAATTTTTTTTTATTTTACCCGAATTAAGCCATACAACGATTCTAATAGCACAGCTGCTCCAACAGAGGTGTGCTCAGGAGTGTCCATTTTCACCATACTTTTCCCCTCACGAGCCTCAGAAGTTCGCCTGTGTTCATAAGATTTGTGTTCATAAGATCTTTGGTGCTAACAATGTCTCCAAAATGCTCATGGTACAGTTCGAATCCCTTATTTTTCTGACCATATGTTTGCTTGAGTTTGCCTGGAATTTTAATACTAGTGTATGTTGATTTGAGATTTAATCATGCATAGATTTACATGAAGAAGAAATTTGAATATTTTTTGGTGGAGTCAATGTTTTCTAAATAAATTTCGGAAAAATTTCGAATATTTTTTGGTGGAGTCAATGTTCTCTAAATAAATTTAGAGACGGGAACAACTGGTTTGCAACTAGAACGAAGAATTCAATTCACTGGAGATTGAGAACTGATGGTAGTTTCTTCCGTATCTAACGAAAATCAACATGACATAATTTGCAACCTCAAATATTTACTATATTTCGGGGTTTACACACAATGTAACTAAGAAATTATATAAATATCAAGTAGCAAAAAAAGCAGAAAATAATTATAGTAAAAGGCTAGCGTATGGAAACACCAGAAAAAGGTCATCACTGGCAGCAACACAGAATCTGTCACTGGATATCCAAGAAAGAAGGCCTCGATATCCAAGAAAGAAGGCCTGCAATGAAGGTCTGAAGAACAAGAAATGCACTAGTCTCACTTAATTCATGGCCCAAGAAAACGCGAGTAGGGAATTTTATTTTACTTTGGTTATACGATTTAAACTTTAGTTATACTTTGGTTAGTCAGCTTACAAACTAACTAAAACAAATACTTCATGCTATATCTCAGTACCAGTGACAACATACGACCTTATAAAGGAAAAATTAAAACCACCCAATATCATTTATGCATTTCTGATGTCTGCGAACTCGATTGAATCTATATGAGAACCATTAAGCAAGAGAGTATGACAACAATTTACCTGGTAAGCCACACGAATTTGCAACTCTCTTAGCATCAGGACTTTGAATGTATCCTTTGAACTTAGGATCTGTGGCATATAATTTGCACATGCATTTAGCCTGAAGTGTTTCAGCTTATTGGAGCAATCAGCGGTTGGTTTCGGCTTACTGGGACTGAACATTGTAGCAGCGCATGGGCTCAAAGCCATTGGATCAAAAGTAATAGCTTCCGCAGCTTTTCCTGCATAGGCTCCTAGCAGATTCAAGTACACTAAATCACCTGCAATTATCATCTTCAACCCACGATGATTGATTGCACTATGAAAATATCAATGCAGAATAATCTCTAGGCCCTAGGTTATGGTGTTTGCAGAGGCCAAGCTCGTGAATTTATAGAGCCATTAGCGCAGCGGGCAGCCATGAAAAATAGCAGAGCTTTCACTAAATCGCAGTATTGCAGAGGCCAAGTTCATGAATTTATAGAGCCATTAGTGCAGCGGGCAGCCAACTATGTCTTAAGTGACCATAGAACGATCGCAAATGGACTTTGAAGCCATTCTTCTTCGTGCTTAGTTGAACCAGTAGAGTAAGAAGCAAAGGCATTGCTGGGGTTCGGTAACAGCATCAACCTGACAGTAGGGTTCGGTAACAGCTGCCCAATCTAGCAAGGATCCAGCGCAATAGCAACACTGCCTCCCGCAAGCTAGGCAACTTGCTTTAGCAACACGTGCTATCAAGTGAGATAAGCCATCCACCCCACCTCGATGTGATCAATCAAGAAGCAGTGAGGATAAAGCTAAACCGCGGTATTCATTGTATCTTGGAAATTTACCATATTTAAGCAGAGAGGCGAAATTGATAGAAATACATGACTTTCTTCCAAGTGGAGGACTTCTCTGCCATGTGGTGGTTATCACTCTTGGTTATGACTCGTGGAACGTTCCCAGGTTCCTCAACACCTTGTTTATGACAAAGTCTTATTCATTCGAGTGTTCCCTGTCAATTGACGGGCTTTATTATACATTCTCTTCGCGTTTTGTTGCCTCTAAATTAATTAGATGTATTATTCAGATAACACTTACGGTTTGATATTGATATTGTTTAATGACTACGTTGTCGAAGATATTGAGTTCTATTTCCATATGAGCAATTGGATGTTACCAACTGGAAGGGGCTTTTGATTCTGCATGAAAATTTTGTAGTGCTAATAATTGTCAAATATTTGCAGGCACAATATCATGTTGCTACTTGTGCAGATTTAGTTATTTATTATCGGCATTCTTGCTTCACTTATACTTATAATACAACCTAAGATCCAGCAAACACCAAATTTCTGGGGTGGCTCATTCATATTTACTATAAATCTAGATCGTACACTGGATGTACTCAAGAAGCACTTGATGTGAAGCGCTGAAACATATACTAAAGGGTAATCTTGAAATTTAATTTTATTATGACTCTCAGAATTTAGTGTTAATAATAATATAACACAAATTAAAATTTATTTTTATTATTTAAATTATCTCTAATTTTATGCTTCAGATTTAAATATATATTTCCGCAGCAAATGGATATAACACATTAAAATTTTTTATTATTATTTAAATTAGCTTTATATATATATCCGCAGCAAATGGAAATAATTATGAGAAGTAAACTGTAAATACTTTTTCGCTCAAAAATCTCGTTGAATATCTGGAGGGTTAGGGTTGCGTGTCAGCTACTTGCCCAGTCAAGGCAGGGACTTGCTGCCCCGCAGCCCCTCTTGTTTGGTTAAAACTCAAATTATTTAGAATTCAAATTTCACATGGCGTGAGATCAAACACCATCTGGAGTATGATACATTTAAATTCAATTTCAAAGATGAAGTTGTCGGTATGGGCCTCGTTGGCCTCATTGAGGCTTCATACGAGGCACAAGAGGAGGAAACAGATAGTAGTTTTACAGACGACTTAGAAGAAGAAGATGAAACAGAAGAGGAGGAAGTGTGGGTATATAGCAGTGTTTGTGCAGCACTTGATGCGTTGCCCTCAGTTATATTAAGTTGCCAAGAAAACGAAAGTGAGGATGCAGTAACCTGCCCTATCTGTCTCGAAACGTTTTCCACGAGTGATTCTGCAAAACAATTACCATGCAAACATAACTATCATGCAAAGTGCATTTTGTTATGGTTTGATCGTAAGCATTCATGTCCAACATGCAGACGCCAGTTTGTGTTGGTGCAAGACAAGCTTGTAGATCTCAACTTAAACGAATCAAGTTGAATACTAGCCGAACCCAGTAGAATATTAGTTTGAACTTTGTAGTTCTAGTTTACTAGTTTATGGAATGACAAATATCTGAATTAAATTGATGTTACAGTTTAAAATTTTTATACTTTGGAAATATTGCAATAAGGGACGTTGTTTTGTTTACTACCATTATTTAATATTAATTTCGAATGCCCTCCAAGGACCCTAGGATTCTAAATTGATATCTAAATAATATTTCTTTCCCTGTTTCTTATTTAGTAGTTAATAGATAGATGTTACCGCCTATAACCATGTTCTTCACTTCACCTAAATATTGATTAGTTTCTGGAATTTCAGATTAGGTTAGCTATCTCTCTAATGTAATTAACATTGCAAGAGTTGCAAGACTGTTACTAGAATGTAATTCAAGGTGAAGTTTCTTATGTCTCCAACTCTATGGTATCTACATCTTTTGAAATGATAAGTTGCATAGGACCTTGTGCTTCCTCACACATGATGGACAATTGAAGAAAGGGATTGGTTCAAACTCAAGATTTTAGACTACATGAGCTCACTCTCTAGTTGAAAGTTGTGATATGTGATATTATCCTCCTCCTTGTGAAGGAATGTGGGATTGTTATGTAATATATGGATAAGGTAACATAATTCATGCTATCATGAGATTTATGCAATAGAGATTATTCTCTAAATCCACTATGTGATGTATTTTTTGTATGATTTGACAGGCAAAGTAAATAATCAATGCCCTCACTAGGAATAGCATACTTAGTGTTCTTGATGAGTTATTTTCCTATGCTTTTTGTTTGTATTTACCTTGGGAATTATATAGGAATTAGCATATTTAATAAAAAATTAGTAGTATCACACTAAGTTTGCATATTCCTAAGGTCCTATAAAGAAAGAATGATCTTTCCATGCCTCTTATAGGATTTTGTAAGACTTACCACAATTCTTTAAAGGCCTCAAGGTAGTAATAATATATTATTTTCTAATGATATCTACAACAAACGTGACTCATTAGATATGGATCTAAGATGGAGTGTTGAAATCATCATATTGATACACAAAATAAATCAACTCTTACATGGGTGAAATAAAAGGATTTTATTATGACCTTCACCATAAATATTTACATAGCTATTTGAAATCATTTTAGTTTCCTTCAAAGAAAAATAAGTATGGATTAACATCAATCATTTTTATTTTTAATATTGGAAATATTGAAAAGACAATTTTAATTTAAAATCATTTTAACTTGAAATGTGTACTTAGTTTACTCTTTTCCAATGAAGTACAGATATGTCTGCAAGTTTTCATCATGGAAGGGTTGAATGAAAGTATACTCTTCAACTTATCCCTTAAAATTACTTATCACATAGCTTATTCCAAATTATTTAACATGATGTTTTATTTTATTTTCTAATTTGTTTAATTGAAAAATATGGTATAAATTGTAATTTTACCTTCTTGAATTGTAGGACACTTTATTACTATAAAACCTTTAGAAATCCCAATTCCAACATCATCTCACTGGTGCACATTAATCCTGAACTTGCACCTACCAAACATTAACATGGAAATTGATGTATGTCCAGGCTGTATAATAGGCCTCATACCTGACCTACATAATAGGTAAAATCCCTCCAAATTTTCACTAACCACTTCTTTACACACAATTCCATTAACTAAAATTTACTTCTTTTGCAACAAACTAATGTCCTTCACAAGATCTTTACATAACCTTGAAGGAATCCAACAACAAATGAAATGTTGGGTCTCTTGGTGGTAAGATATATAATGTTTCCCAAAACATATATGTACATTGTTGTATCAAAAAATCCATTCCAAACCTTCAAATTTTGTTTAGTTACATTAGGAGGGTTACATTCTACCATGCCATACAGTTTTAGTAATTATTCAATGTACTTCTTTTGGGAAATAAATATATACTTTCATTTTTTATTCACTTAAATGTTGAAGTAGTATTGAATATGTCCCAAACCTATCATCCCAAAACCCTTATTCAACTCATTATTTTTGGATGCAATGTAGATCATTTAATTGTTCCCCATCATCAACATATACTACAAGATATACAACAATTTTTCGAACCCTTTTAACAAATAGATTTGTATCCTAAAGATTAAAATGTTTGAGATTCACATTTCAAAATATTCTCAATTAAATTTTCACACTATGCTTATGATCATTGCTTTATACCATATAAAGATTAAGTGAGTTTTCACACTTTTTGTTCTTGTCCCTTTACAACAAAATATTCCAATTAATACATAAAAGATTCTCTTTCAAGTATCATTTCATGAAAGTAGTCTTCACATCCATTTTATGAAATTTCCATCGGCTTTTTATAGTCAAGGCAAAGAGAATCTCCAGGTTGTTGTGGGAGAACAAGTGTCATCATAATCAATGCCTTATTTCTATGAAAATATTTTTCCATGAGCCTGGATTTGTGGTTGTTAAGTGAGCCATATAATTTGTACCATTTATAGTAGACCCACATGAAACCAATTGGTTTAGTTCCAAATAGATAATCCACTTACTTCCATGTCCCATTATTAATAATACCGTCATATTTATAATGAAGGAATTAGGTTCAAAATTAGTCGATAAAGTCAATTCATAATCATTTGAAACATTCGATTCATCTACATCACCTTTATTGTTTTTTCAAGTACAATTAATACAAGAACAAATTTATGAAATACTAATATTTACTTCGAATGATGTAGATCTTATTTTAACCATTCTAATTTATCCTTAAGAAATTACACTTTGAATATTCAACCATAAAAGCACAATGACAGTATATTTCACAATTCACAAAGAAAACACAATATTTACCCTCAACAAAACCCACTTGGGAAAAAAACCCAACAACCTTTTTCTTAGTGAGAGCCTTCATTTAAAAAAGAGATACATCTGATGTACATCTAATGCAGCTACTAAACTATGAGGTGAAACTAACCAATTGAAGTAGCACTCTATTTAATTCAAGTCAATTCAAACTTCTTCCCTTCAACATCAGCCCTCTTTGATATTCCTAAGCCAAATTTTGACCTCACATAATATTCCCACAATATAGGCCTCCCTAGAATTTGGTCATGCCCAAAATTTGAGCCTGCCTAGAACCATGAACTGCCTAATCGAGTTCTTAGTGAATTCCTCTCTTATCTCAATAGGATCCCCCCCACATGAGTTTTATTATGGATCTTGAAGAGAATCAGTCCCTTCCAATCCTAGATGTCCTCGTATCATGCCTTTCTCGCCCCTTTCTCATTGTTCCCTTACCCACAATGTATTTTGAAATAATACCCACACCTACACTTACCTTCATGCTAATTCCCACAACCATCCTCCTCATAAATATGTCATTATTAAAAACCTTATCACCCTAGCCATAATAATCCTCTCCTCACATTTTAAATGAGTTCTCACACTCTTTTTTATTGTAGCTTTAGAAAAAATATTTCAATTAAGACATGAAACATTCACTTTCAAGTATTCTTTCATGACAGTAAACATGAAAAATTCTCTTTCATCCATTTTTTATCATCAACCTAAAGAGAATGTGGATGATGGCTCAAGTTGATGCGGGAGAATAAGTCTCATCATATCAATGCATCCAATTGGTTTAGCTCCAAATAGAGCATCCACCAACTTCCATGTCCCATCATTAATAAGACCAACATACTTATGACTAGAAGTATCTTATTCTAAAGTAATTTGGTTCAAAATTAGTTGATAAATTCAATTTGCAATCACAAATTTCTGAAATGTTAAAAATTACTTCAAATGTTGTAGATCTTATTTTAACAATTCATGTTTATAATTAAGCAGTTACACTTTATATATTAAACTATAAAACCCCAATGAAAATAGAGGTCACAATGCACAAAGAGAACACAATATATGCCCTCAAAAAACCCACTAGGGAAAAACCCAACAACCTTTTTCTTAGTGAAATTATTCATTTCAACAAGAGATACATCTAATGCATCTAGTAAACTATGAGGTCAAACTAACTAACAATTCATGATAAAAAATGATCTAGTATCCCTTCAACATCGACCCTCTCTAATTTTCCTAAGCCGAATTTTCACCTCCAATAATATTCCGAGAAACTCGGCCTCCCTAAAATTTCGGCATTCCCAAAATTTCAACCTAGATAGAATGTTACTACGAAACTTCCCAAAAAATATGAGGTCTAGAGAGAGAGAGAGAGAGAAGTTAGAGATGAATTCATTATTCTTGTAATTTTTCTTTCTCCTCCTTAGCTTGAATGCCCAAACACTGTCTTTCCTTGTGTGAGGTCGAATGGTACCTTGAGGAGGAGGTATATTACTAAGTATATAGTGGTATGCTTATACAAACCGATTTGTCAATGAGGAGGTATATTTCTCAATATATAGTGGTATGCCTATCCAAACAGGTTTGTCTCTTTAGTGGGCCGAATTGACTTGAGGGAAGGATGACTTGACTAGTTTGGAGCCAAAAATTCAAAATTCAAAATTCAAAATTTTAGCTTTTGAATCCAACATTAAGAATGTGTCTCATAATAATTATTTCGAGGTATAATCAAAGAAAATTTTAGGAATAACATGTATTACAATAACATTATGTATTTCAAGGGTGAAAATATAAATTATCAACAATGAATATAGCTAAAAAAATCAACAACCTCCATGGGGTATGATTGAAACTCTAGTTCTCATCTTTACAACCTCATTAGAATAAAAAAATTCAAGTATTTTAATGAGCCTTCTTGGTGGACCTCTCTAATATGTTCCAATTTTCTTCATTGAATGGGATGGTTTTGCATCAAAATTCAACCTTCCAATCATCTTAATGACATAATTCAAAGGATCTTGTTGATCTTATGTAGTGGTTGGAACTTGATGATGGAAAATATTGTTCTTCAAGATGAGATTTTATATATTGAACATATGGATCCACCATTCAGTATGTGGCATTGAAATATCAAATTAATGATATGTAAATATTATATTCCTTAGATTTATTTGGATACCCTAATAATATGAACTTTTAAATCCCTTGCATCAATAATTTTTCTTTGTTCCTTACAAATTAAGGCATAGAAAGTGGAACCAAAGACCCTAACATGCCCCAGCAAAGGAATAAGACCATGCCACATTTCATGAGTGGAGGGCCTATTTTTCGCATATAATGCAAATAAAATTGAATTATCCCAATACATCAACTTTACATTTTTTAAAAAATCATGAAAAAAACCATATTCAAGATAGTATTATTCATTCTTTCAACTACACCATTTTTTTGTGGATTGTAAGAAATGGTGATTTGATGTTGAATCCCATGATGATGAAGATAGTTTCCAAACTAATTAGAAGTATATTCAGTTCCTTTATCAATACAAAGAGAGTCAATATGTGATTGCTCTTCATTTTGAATTCTTACATGAAATTTTGTAAGAGTTTCAAAAGCTTAATATTTATCTTTCAACATATACACCCAACACACCCTTTTGTCATAATGAATAAAAGTAATCACATACTTATTTCCATTAGAATATGGAATAGGAGAGGGGCCGAAAAAATAATAATATATTAGTCCAATTTTCATACATGTTATAGAACTAGAGTCTTGGAAGTGGTGTATCCTATGTTTTCCAAGGATGTATGCATCACATTAATTTAGTTTCCTAGGTATGAAAACAAGAAACATAATTATTTTTCACTAAGTGAGGGTTGTAGAAAATTAATGTTTCCAAATACGACATGCCATAGAATACTAGATGTTAATGTACCTTAATTGTTATGAGAGATGTATGTAGAATTATTTTGTGAGCGTATGTCTCTTTTCACTTTCACATTATTCCATAATCTACTCGAGTCATAAACATCATGTTATCAAAATACTTCCGTATTTATAATTTTCCATCAAAGATATGGATGGAGTGATTATATTGTTGAATATGCATAAGGAACAACAAATTCCTTCACAAATCTAGAGTATAGAACACACCATACAAAAATATGTTAAGGAACTCATGTGACTTGACACTTGATTTATCTATAAAATAGACTATTTCATCTACATTGTCTCTAAAATATTCAAAGAAGTATCTCTATAAGGTTATGTGACATGTTGCACATGTGTCAAGAAATTAAGAAAATGAAGTATGAAAAAACACTTTAATTACTCCAATATTGTTATATGTGACAATGTAATAAACATATTTTGGTGTTTTACCATTCATACACCAAGTCTCTTACCTTTGTTGTGTCTACCCCCTACATATGAAGTTACTTATTCCATTTCCTCTTCAACCACTTTATCCTCTAGAAGAATCATGTGACTAATTCTTCCCTTTCTTAATAAGGAATGGTGGTATTTCAAATTGGTTGAGCTATTTTCTCCCTCTTTTAAAATTCTTTCTCACAATATATAAAATTTTCCGCTAAGAGTCAAATGAAATACACTACAATTGATCAAATTAATGATATTCAAATAAGTGAGAGTATGTATGGTAGAGTGCCTCCATGAAGGTTATCAGAGGGAAATCTCACTCACTTAAGTGGAATATATGACATTCATGAAATCGTTGATCTCAAAATACAATACCATCGGCTCTTCTTTCAACTCTAGGTTGACGAGTTTGAGAGTAGTTGCGCAAGCTACAATTCTATGTGGGTGTCATACAAGTCCCTTCACTTCTTTATAGAAACATGAGATTCTATATTGGAAACAATATTTGTTCGATAAATTTTTCATTGATGTCAATGAAGAAAAATTGTTGAAGAAACCTTATTTGAAGAAAGATCTAATATGCTCTAAATAAAAAAGTATATTATGGTGATAAAACCCTAGGTGCATAGAAAAATCCCTATATATCAAACCCTAGAAATTTGTGACATAATAATAAGTTTTTCATGGTAAAAATGGCAAAGGGTTCTATGATATGATTTTATATACCTCAATACTTGAATTTAAGACATGTTCTCTCCACTAGGGTTGATTCGAAAGCTTGCCAAGAACTAGGAATTCTATTATAAAATTATATTATACACATGGAATTCAATTGAGGGCTCTACACACAAGAAATGGAACAAAAATTGTGTTAGCTCCCTATATTACTAGTGTAGTCCCTTATATTTTTTAGTATATCTCCCGTATTGTTATTGTTGTAACCTTGTAACTCCCATATTGTTATTATTGTGCCCTTACATTATTATTGTTAGGTCAGCTCAGATTATATTGTGACCCCATGGACTCCTATGTATAGAAAGGAGGTTCTCTCATTTGTATCATCCAAGATTTTCTCATTCATGTAATGTAAAGGAAGTTTCCCCTCAAAGTAGTTGATTTATAAGGTGTTGATATCTCTTTTCTTCTATTTCTGGAGCTGGTTTCATAACATTTGGTATGAGAGCTTTGGATTCCAGGGTTTCACTACTCAAAATAGGTCATCATAGAATTTTTACTATAACGATTTTTCTACGAAGGTTTAGAGGCTATAAAAACTACCACACGAAGCCGAAATATGAAGGAAATTTTTCTAAAAAGTTCAGATCTTGGTTCGAAATATTTTTGGAGATATGAAGTTAGGGTTTTTGTAGGCTCTCAAATTTCATATAAAACAAGTGACCTTTGGGAATATTGTTATAATTATCTCTCCAAGTATTGGATTGGAATCCTGTAAAAATTGGCCAAAATTAAAGGAATTGTAGCTTCCTTTATATTAATTTCAGAGCTTAAGGAGGAAACAATTACACATGGAAAAATGTACAAGTTCACTCTACTAAACAAGTCCATAATTAGGTCATTGTGGGATATTGGATATAAATTTTCGTTCACGCATCCAAATCATTTTAGACATACAACATTTGAAACATGATTCAGAGGGCTTCTACAGGACCGAATTTTAGATATTGAAGATCTAAAATTAAAGAGATAGTTCAGTTTCAATATTGAGCTCATCAAAATCAAGAAAAAGGTGTGTATTTTTTTTCAAATTCAATAAATATTGTTTGAAAAATTAGTTTGAAGTGATTCCAAGGGAATATTGAAGCACATATATCAGTATTGGGTTCTAAAATGCCCCCTAAAAATAAATGAGCACCCATTAAGCCCTCAGAATACTCTACTATGACTCATGAAGAGGAATAAGTGAAACATGATATATCAAAATTACAAGAGCAAGTGCACCAAATTTATCTCTCGTAAAGAGCATCAAAAAATGAAATGGAAGTTTTGAAGAAAGGCATGGCAGCCAAGATGGATGGTTTGAAGAAATGCGTGCAAGCTAAGATGAATGGCATAAAAGTTAATATGGATGGCATCGAAGCTAAGATGGATGACATCAACGAAAATATAAAATTCAACATGGAAGACATGAATAATGAACTAAAAGTAGACATGGAAGGTTTGAAGGAAGGTTTGACAAAGTTGATACAAGAGATGATTCCTAATGGAAGAAATATAGTATATGAAACTCATGATGAGAACAAAATAAATGTTAGTCATGCTTTCATAAACTCCAATGTTAGATGGAAGACCCAACATATTCCAAATATGTATATGAGGAATTTTTATGGCAAGGACCTCGTAACATGGATACTACAAATGGAGCAATATTTTTATCTCCATAGTGTGAAAAACACACAAAAGGTTCACATTGCAACTTTGAATTTAGAATAAAATACATTTGTATGGTATCAAGGACTCTGCTTTCATAAAAAAAAAAATCACTTGATCAATTTTTATGGAGGAAATGATAGCACACTATGAGGATACAAAGAGAAATACATTCTTTAGCCAATTGATAATCTAAAACAAAAGGGTTCAATGGTGGAGCACATTGAGGACTTCCAACAATTGAATATAAGGGTAGCTGATATTCCAGAGGAACACATGATTGGTGTATTCATAGGGACTCTAAAGGATAACATCCAACATGAGGTTCACCTTTGGGAACCTCATTCATTGGAGAAGGAATTCCGGTTGGCAAGAAACATTTAATGTAAAATTATGGCGACAAGGAAGCCTACCACTCACATATATAAAGATGTAAGTGTTGCTACTCCTAAACTTTCACACCCTACAAGGTTGACACCACAAAAATTGGAATAAAAAGAGAAAAAGGTCTTTGCTATAGTTGTGATAGAAAATACACTAAAGGTCATAATTGTGCCGAGAATAAATTATTTTACATAGATTGTGAAGAGGAGAAAGAAAATGAACAAGGAACTTCAAAACAAGAGGATATACACCAAAAACCAACGCTAGAGAAAGAAGAAATGAGTCTGACCATATCCTGTAATGCATTGGCAGGAATTACCACTCCAAAAACTCTCAGGATATAAGGACATATCAAGAAGAAAAGATAATAGTGTTTATTGACTCGAGTAGTACCCATAATGTTTTTCATTGTAAGGTAGTCAAGGAATTGAGTTGCTTCCTATACCCAACACCAGAATGTCAGGTGATGGTTGCAAATGGAGGGACTATAAATTTATCTAGAAAATGACGTAATATCAAGCTAACCATGGGGGAATATGTATTGAATAGTCAAATTCTTTCTAGTCCAATGGGAGGTGCTGATGTTGTACTAGGAGTACAATGGTTACAATATTTGGGGACAGTAGCTTTTAGTTTTCAAGACCTTTTCTTGAAAGTTTTTTTGGAAGGAAATAAAGTTGAATTATGGGGTATTGTAGGGAATCTAAGAAATATAATAAGCTCTAATTTCATGAAAAAGCTTCCGAAAAAGGAATAACAAGGCGTAATTTCACAATTATGCTCACTAGAAGTTCCAACATCAAAATCATCTATTTATATAGATCTCCATAAAATTCTTGGACAATCATTACAAGGTGTTTGAAACTCCCAAAGAACTCCCACCTATTCGTGATCATGTTTGTGTTATTCATTTGAGTCCATGAGCTGTTCCTCGAAACATCAGGCCTTAAATATATCCTTATGTCCAAAAGAGTTAAATTGAATGTATGATTTCATAAATGTTAGAGGCTAGTATAGTTCAACCGAGCCAAATTTTTGTCTATACTCTAGTAGTATTGGTGCACAAGAATTATGGATCATGGCGCATGTTTTCAGATTATAGGGAGCTCAATAATCTCACTATTAAAGATAAATTTCCCTTTCCTGTGATTGATGAATTATTGGATGAATTACATGGGAAAATTTATTTTACCAAGTTGTATCTTCCTTCATGATATCATAAAAATAGAATGAAGACTGAAGATATTTTGAAAACAACATTTCAAACTCATGAGGGTCATTATGAATTTTTGGTCATGCTTTTTGGCCTGACCAATTCACCTTCTACATTTCAAGGGTTGATGAATTCCATTTTCAAACCCTTCCTTAGAAAATTTGTGCTAGTAATTTTTGATTATATACTAATCTACAACAATTCTTGGAAGGATCATGTTCAACATGATGATAGGGTGCTCAAACTATTGGAAGAGAAACAATTATATGAAAAACCCTCCAAATGTTTCTTTGGAGTACAAGAGGTGGAATATCTGGGTCATGTTGTATCTCACGAGGGTATTAAGGTAGACCCTAACAAAATTAAATCCATTAAGGAATGGAAAGTCCCCACAACCATAAAATAGTTGAGAGGATTTCTCGGGTTAATAGGGTATTATCGCAAGTTTGTTAAGAATTATGAGAGAGTAGCAACACCTATAACAACATTATTTAATAAAGATGCATTTTCATGGACTCCTGAAGCAACTAAGGCATTTAAACATCTTAAAGAGGCAATTTTCCTAGCACCGATCTTAGCTATGCTAGACTTCACAAAAATGGAAATGGAATTGGTGTTGTTTTAATGCAAGAAGGAAGACCCATTTCTTTTGAAAGTTGTCCAATAAAAGTAAAGTATTTACAAAAAGATATTTATGAGAAGTAAATTTTGGTAATACTACATGCAATAAAGAAATGGTGACCTTACCTAATGGGAAGACACTTCAAGGTAAAAAATGATCATGATAGTCTTAAATAATTTTTGGAACAAAGCCTATATTCAGAATAGCAACAAAAATGGGTCACAAAGATGTTGGGTTGTGACTTTGAAATCATCTAAAAAAAATGGAAGCTAAATGTTGCTGTAGATGAATTCTCAAGAAAGGATGAAGAGGTGGAAGCATTTCTTCGTGCCATTGCTATTATCCAACTAGATTTGATAACCGAAGCAAGGGATGAATGGAAAAAGGACGAGGAAGTGTGGACACTCATTCAAAAGTTGCATCAAGATCCTACTACATCTAGTACATTTAGTATGAAAAACGATTCCTTATGGTACAAAGATCACTTATATATTTGTAAGAATTCCCAAATAAAACAAAATATTCTTTTGGAATTTCACACTTCTCCCATAGGAGGACACTCGGGATTTTTAAAAACTTACCACAGGGTGAAGAAAGAATTTTTTTTGGATGGCCTTAAATCTGATATTCAAAAATTTGTACCGAAATGTTTGGTTTTCCAGCAAAATAAAGTTGATACAATCAATACCTCGGGTCTTCTACAGCCTTTATCCATTCGAAGTCAATGTTGGGAGGAGATTTAAATGGATTTTATCAGAGGTTTACCTAAGTCCGAAGGAAAGAGTGTCATCATGGTGGTAGTTGATAGAATTACCTAGTATGCACACTTTTTTGAATTATCTCATCCATTTAAAGAAATTACAGTTGCTACTGCATTTATGGAAACAATTCAAAAGCTACATGGAATCCTAAATACTATTTTAAGTGACATTACTGGAAATTTTTAGATGGAATTATTTTCTTGTTTGGGTACTCAACTAGCTCATAGCTCATCTTATCATCCTCAATTTGATGGGAAAACTGAGATAGTGAAAAAATATTTGGAAGAGTATCTTCGTTTTTTTGTATCTGGTAAACATACACAAGGGTTCAAGTGGTTACCAATGCTTGAATGGTGGTATAATAATTTCTTCCATACTACAACAAAAATGGCCCCATTTATGGAACTTTATGGATATCATCCACCGTCCATAATGTCATCTTTAAGAGAAAATTCTAAGGTGAAAGTAGTGGAATATCACATCGACCATCAACAATAAGTTCTCCAACTCTTAAAGGATAACCTAATTTGGCACAAAATCGACTGAAACAATAGGCAGATCAACATCGCAGCGAGAGAATTTTTGATGTAGGAGACTGGGTATTTTTACGGTTACAACCATACAAATAAATGTTTCTTAAGCAAGCTAAGAAGGATAATGAATTATCGCCAAAGTACTATGGTCCTTACAAGGTGTTGCAAAATATTGGTACTATGGCATACAAATTGGAGCTTCCTACTTCTTCTTGAGTGCATCAAGTTTTCCATGTTCCATGCTTAAACAAGGTTATAGGTGACGAACTTCAATTTTAAATAATATTTCCAGAACTTGATGAGGAAGAAAAAATCATATTGGAACCTGAAGCAGTCATGGAAACAAGAACTCAACAGCTACAAAATAGATCAATTTCAAAGTATCTCATCAAGTGGAAGAACTTATCCACTGAAGACTCTACATGGGAGGATGAGAATTTTACACAAAAGTATCTAGGGCTACTCAAGCGATGAGAGCAACACTTTTTTGAATGAAATGGGCATGTTAGGTCCCTATATTACTAGTGTAGTCCATTATTTTTGTTAGTATAGCCCCCTTATTGTTATTTTTGTACCCCTGCAACCCCCATATTATTATTATTGTGCCCTTACATTATTATTGTTAGGTTGTATAGGATTATATTGTGACCCTGTAGACTTGAAAGGAGGTTTTCTCATTTGTATCATCCAAGATTTTTTTCATTTATGTAATGTAAAGGAGGTTTCCACCTCGAAGTGGCTAATTTATAAGGCGTTGATCTCTCTTATCTTCTATTTTTGGAGCTAGTTTCATAACAAATTGAAGAATCTAAAGTAAATTAGAAATTTGGATGACAAATTGTGGAGAATCAATGTGATGTTTTTGTAACCTCTGGTGTTTATGGTGTTTTTATTTTTAATTCTGTGATACCTATTTGTGAATGCCTTATTGAAGGCATATCTAATAAACTATTGGATTTTCATAATCCTCGAAAATGATGTTTAAAATTGGTGCCTCACGGTGATTTCAAGGAAGGAGATACTATAAATATAGCGAAGAGAATTGTTATAAATGGTATTTATCCTTCCCATAATGATATAATCTCAGAGAACTGTAAGGAGAAATGCTTGAAGGATGATTTATGTGTTTCTACAACAACCATGAATGATAAGTATAAACTATGTAAACTTAAGAGAACAAAATTCATTAATTGGTTTACTTATGTTTTTTTTACAACAATGTCATTATTGAAGAAATGTCTTGTGGAAAAAGTGATTCCTTCTCAGATTATTCGATATAAAATAAGAAATTCAAAGTCCGATTTAATACATAGGTTGGCTCAATACTCCATCAGATGTCCTTTCACATATGAAAAAAAAGCATAAGTACACATTCAAACTTCTATATTAATGAAGAGAAGCTAAAAAGGGCTAGAAAGGATGAAATTTAGTGACGATTGTGTGTTTGGGTATTGATCTATACATTGTGTAAACCTCGGTCCTATAGTTTATATGAAGTGGAGACCATATCTAAACTTGTAAACATAGGCTTATATTTGGACCTGTTATCATTAGAATTGTGTGACATGTAAAGCTCAAATTTGTGGGACTTGTGGAGACCTATGGTGGCACCTTTTTCAGATCTTCTTATAGCTTAGACCTAAAGCTTAGACTTGTGGAAGAATACAATCCTGAAGCCTCCTCAAACCTATAGTTCAGACCTATACAGTGACATATATTGGTCCTAAACCTTGGCATTTTCTTACAATGTGGAGGACATCCATTCGACCTATGGAACCATATTAGAAAGCATGTGTAACAATTTCAAAATATTATACTAGGTTGGAGACTTTTGGACAAAGAAGAATTTTGGAGTGGATTGCAACCTTGACATTGTAATTTTGAGATTGTTGAATAATTTTGAATTTGGAACTAATATTTGGATCAACACAGATCACTTTTCCTACAAGAGATCAAATTGTTGGAGACTTTATTAATTATACAGTGATCCTAATCTTCTCTTGTGAATATAACTAGTTAGAAGCATAGTCTATGGATTATTTTACAATGTTACTACCTGGAAGATTTTATTTATAGAATTTGGTTGGAAGTCTGAAGAATAATTGAGCATAATTTCTAAAGGATTTTTGATTCCTTGTTTGGAAAATCTCTTGGAGAATGATGGACTTGAATGTGACCTTTGGAGTAGAATGTATACATTTCTTATAGCCTGTAGAGAAAAACTGTGGAGAAATCATTACCTTATACTAGTAATAATTAAATATTTTGAGGACATTATTTGTGTAGACTTTGAGAGGACCTTGAAGAGTGCACCTACAAATTTTACAAGTGGTGGCTAATTTGGAGTAGAACTAAGTTAGATATATTTTTTTAGAGAAACACTTGAAGTCATCCTATGGATTTGAGTTGAAGACACTTGGATTGGACATTATTTGAGAGCATTTGGCATCGATTTGGAACAACAGTGTTCAAGCCCTGATAGAGTAGATTTAGAAAGTATTTTGTATGGAGGTATGAATAGACTTGGAGACATGTAATAGGGTTGTTAAACAATAATTTTGGAGATTCTTGTTAAGTAATATTTTTGAGCCATTATTAAAGATATTTTCTTAGGATTTATTCAAGAATACATTGAAATTATTTAACCCTTGAAGGCACCTTGAATAATTAAATAAAATTTATAGCGTTGGATCCCTATAGGATTGGAGTCCTCTGGTAGGGTTGGAGCCTTGTGGAATACTAGGTTGGAGCCTGAATAGTTGAGAGGAATGGAGTCCTATATAAGACCAAGTTATATATTGGTACAGGTTGGACCCTATTTGATTTGAATATTGGATTATTCATCTAGGGTTGGAGCCCTTGACTATCATTGTACTTGATTCTTTGTAAAGAGAGGATTGGAGCCCTTGTAATTTCTTGTTAATAAAATTATTATTTTTCACATTTTGTGTTATGGATTATTAAATGGTGTTAATTGGAATAAAATAAAAACTATAAAAGAAACACTTATTCACCACGCACCCCCCCCCCTCTTAGTTTTTCCAACCATATGGTGGCTTACGTTTTCACTTATCAATTCAACAATAAAAGCATAAAATTTATATTCTTTATTCTTCAATATGGATATCTCCTTTCCTAATATAGGGTTCTTAGGTCCATTTTCCTCCTCTCTTCATAGATTCCATCCCAAAAATCATTAAAGATAAGAGAATGTTTGATCTTTCTATACCACTCTTAATATTTTTCATTTCTAGACAGACCTATTCCAACAATGGAGATGAGATAATTCCTCTTCAAATGAAACATTGCATCAATATAGAATTAAACTTGGTTCACCCAATAAACTAATAATAACTTTCAACACACATAGAGTGTGACATTTTTACTTGAGGGACACACCAAAGACAAAAATTTTCCCTAAAAAATTCATTTATTTTTAGGTCCACATTCATAAGAAAAATTTTGGTTTCACTCATATCAAAGGCTACTAATGAGACACAAGTTGGGGTACTCATAAAATTCAATTCAAAATATATTCCATAGTTCCTTACTAGGTGAAACCAAGAACAAGAAATGGTTCAATATATGAATTTCCCATTAAAATATACTATCAAGAGGTTTTGATACTCCTATTTGGAGGCAATACTAAATATTTTTGTAATGGAACTAGAAATGAAAATCGACACCCATGGGGCTTATAATCTATGGAGTAACAATTTGACCAACTTGAGTTCCAATGTCAAACCACATAGGTTTTATCTCTAATTGATATTTTTATAGTGTAAACCATCAAAATACTAAAGATGTATAAGAAACGATACTTCACTTTAATTTACTACAAATTTTGGCACATTGAAATCTGAGTGGTGTGATATATGGTCATTAATATGGGTGCAAACTAATCATGTATCAACTGTGGTTAAGATAGCTATATAGAATCACGACTAGTTAGCTTAGTAAGCATATCCCATATCACTATTATAAGCTTCATTATGTATATTACTATGAAAATGAGTATGATACACAGTTTGTTACATCACTTGTGTGACTTATACTGATATAGGATTAGTTTGTACTCTCTCCATAAAGCTTGAACATGGTCTGTTTCATCTAACTAATATGTTGTCATCCTTCACTCAAAACCTTACATTTAGGAAAACTAACATCAAACAAATCATTACATTGAATCCTTATATTTCAATCTATGATTTTTGGATCAATCTCTCTTGATGGCGGCTAAATACTATCATGGAGTAGGGTTTATCAATTGCAAAAAATGGTAAAGTAAGAAAGGAGATAGCATATGTGGGAAAGAGGATGGAAATGTGGAGCTTAAAGAGCTATGTGAATGAGTATAGGACTAGGAGTCAAATGATATTTACCACATGAACCCTAGTTTTCATATTTTATGTGAGTGATGATATTTAATGTTGGAAGAGGAATAACATAGGTGTTGGAAATATGATGCAGAGTGTTGTCCTTGATGGCAACCCACTAAATGAAGATGAAGACATGATATTGCTGGCATGTGTTGTCCTTGATGGCAATACACTTGATGAAGCTATTATTGGCTTGATGGACTTGGTAAATGATGTAAATCTGATGTGATATGATGTTTGTTGATGATATGATGCTGAGTGTTGTACTTGAAAGGCAACTCTCTTGATGAAGATGATGACAACTTACCTTTGTGCTTGAGAGAATATGTTCCAGATGAAGGAAATATGATGTATCTACAGTGTGTACAAAAGGCAATGAAGAAAGGAATTCAGAATGTGCTCAAAATATGATGAAAAGAGTATGTCTCTTTGTATACGCGGTTTGGCCTAGGGGAAGTCGCGTATGCACGCGGAAAAGAACGTGCCAAGTCGCGTATGGGCTAAAGCGCTCAAAAAGTGAAAAACCAAGGGTAACCACCATGGTATTGACCCATGGTATTGGGTAATGATCCGCCTAATTGACCCCGTCCAGGTAGCTTTGGGCTCATGGTATTGTTTTGGCCCATGGTATTGAAAAAGGAGCTCATGGTATTGAAAAAGGATAAACCTATATAAGGAGAACAAATTTATTATGCAAATGAGAAGTGAGGGTGCAAGATGTCTGAGCTTGAATGAATACTTCTCTCTGAAGTATATCTGAATGGAAAGGGTTACACTTGAATGATAAATCTGAATGTATGATGCACCAATGATGAAGAAGGGGATCTAGATCTAAATTGCTCGTGTATTTGCTAGATCTGATTATGGAAGGCTTAGATCTGTGATGAGGCGAGCATCTAGGGGAACATCTGTCTGAAGTGAAAAGGGTAAATCTGAATTGAACATCTGATCTGATGAAGTATGCAGCTCTGTAATGATTGAAGATCTATACGCTACTTCGCCGCGGAGGAAGCGCGTATATACGCGGCTTCAGCAAAAAGAAAGCGCGTATGCGCAATGAAATTTATACTGAGATATACGCTGGTTTGTGTGGACGAAAGCGCGTATATACGCGACATCAGTGAAGGTAAAGCGCGTATGCAAACTAGGGTTTGCTGAAGCAAGGGATATGAAATATCTAATATGTTCTGCTGTGTTTCTGCTATCTGATCTGTGTTGATATGTATCTGTTGGTGATGAATGTTTGTTCTTAAAAGTATGGAAAGGGTCCAGTATGAAAATATGATGAAATGTGGCCTGCAAGTGGTGTTCTATTGAAGTTGTTGGATCCAGTGTGAAAATTGATGAAACGTGGTCCAAGGTGGTGCTGAGGGTTGTAGCCTTCAGTCAGGGGGTTGTAGCTCCCTTCCAGGTGAGGCTGGTAAACGAGAGCAGGGGGTCGTAGCTCCCTTCCGGGAGAGGCTGGTAAACGAGTCAGGGGGTTGGAGCTCCCTTCCAGGAGAGGCTGGTAAACGAGCGCAGGTGGGTGCCTGCGTGCTGGTAGGAGTCTGCACCAGCACATATGTTGTAAGATGTTTTCTCTATAATAAAGTATTGAAGGCTGAGCAACTGCAGCGGTGGTTTTCTCCCGACTTGGGTTTCCACCTAAAAATCCTGGTGTTCATGTGTGATGCTTTGTGTGATGGTTTATTCTGTTCTTACTGCACATGTTTACTGCTTATTGAATATCTGAAGAATAAATGATGGAATGGTTTAAGTGAAGAATTAATGACATATCTAGATCTCTGTGTATACGCGAGTTTCATAAAGGGGATCCGCGTATATACGCTAGTTTACTGAAGGAAAGTAGCGTATGGGTTTTAAGGAATGAAAAAGTAAAAGATTTGATTATGCAGTAAATACTGATTCACCCCCCCCTCTCAGTATTTTTCCCAACAATTGGTATCAGAGCAGGTCCTTGTGCAGAAGCTTGATCGCTTAAAGGAGATCCGTCGCAATGGGAAGTCAAGAAGGAGTAATGTCTATAAATCCACCTCTATTCAATGGAAGTAATCTGATATTCTGGAAGGTACGTACAAAAGCATATCTGCAAAGTCTTGGTGCAGATGTATGGGAAATCGTGGAAGAAGGTTATCAATACCCGGCAAGTATTCCTACTGATGCAGCTGAAAGAAAGAAGTATGAAATCAATGCCAAAGAAGTGAATGTTTTATTGGGAAGCATGTCTGAATCAGAATTTGCTAAAGTGATGCAGCTACACTCAGCAAAAGAAATATGGGAGAAAATCATTCTAATCTATGAAGGAGACACAAAGGTAAAAAGTGCAAAACTCCAAACTCTTAGAATTGAATATGAAAATTTGAAGATGCATAGTGATGAGAGTGTTTCCAGTTTCTTTCTTTGTCTGAATGATATTGTAAATCGAATGAGAAGTTTGGGTGAAACCATAACTGATACTACTCTGGTGGAAAAGGTCTTAAGATCCTTGACTTCAAAATTTGACTCTAAAGTTTCAGCTATTGAAGAAAGGCAAGATCTGCAAACGATTACTATTGTTCAATTACATGGTACTCTGACTGCTTTTGAAATGAGACAAGTAGGTCCTTCTCAAATAAGAGAAGCTGCTTTTAAGGCATCTACAAAAGGAAAGGAAAAGGAAGTTGTCAAAGAATCCAACTATATATTCGATGAAGAAGAAGCGAATTTCGTGAGAAAGCTCCAACTGGGTACTGGAAGATTCAAAGGTAAGCTTCCCTTCAAATGTTTTGAGTGTGGAAAAGTTGGTCACTATGCTGCTAAATGGTGTCCTTATAAAGAAACATCGGCTAAAGGAAAAGAAGTAGCAAGAAGGAATAAGAATCGATCTAGCACAAGAAAAAGTTATTATACTAATGAAGACAGTGATGGATCATCTAATAGTGAGGAAGAATGTGAAGAAGACTTTAGACTTCTCATGGCTTTTGCACAAAGAGAAGAAAAAGATACTTTTGTGGATGCTCTAGAGGACAATGATTTTCTTGAAGAAAACAATCAACTCAAAGTAAGCCTAGAAGAAAAGAACATAATCATAGAGACTCTTGAAAATAAGCTTGAAGCAAAGGAAAAACGCATTGAGGAATTGGAGTGTGAAGTAGTAAGTCTAAGGAAAGATAATGAGAAAGTGAAGACTCTCAATCTTAGATTTGCTAAGGGTTCAGAAACCTTAGATGAAATTATCAAGACACAACGGTCTCCTCTTATAAAAATAGGTCTTGGATATACTGGGGAATCTTCCCAGACTTCAACACCAAACTATCTGAAAGCAGCCACAACTGGTTCTCTTCATTCAGCCACTCAGCAAGGGAACAAAGGATCCTTACAGGTAAAGCATGATCATCTCAAATCAAGGACCACTAACAGGGAGATCCCTCAAAGAAGCAACAACCAACAGGTAAATTCAAATAGAAGATTCCATGATCGTAGAAATTTCTACTTCAATGGACAATGTTTCTCATGTCACAATTTTGGTCATAAAGTTGTTCAATGTGTTGCATATAAAACCATCATGACAAGAGAAGCAAGAAAGAAAGGGATGAATATTGAACCAAAGAATAACACCTATAACAACTTTTCTCCCCTTCAAAACGAAGTTGAATGTACTTATTGCAATAACTTTGGTCATGAAGAATCTGAATGTAGGAGCAAGGTCCAGCCAAAAGCACATGTTCCCTCAAGCTCTAAAATATGGAAAAAGAAAGAAATACAGGTTGAAAATTGTGGGATAGCATTATTTGCAGAAGGTGAAGAAAATCAATGGTACATTGATAGTGGGTGCTCAAGACACATGACAGGTGACAAAAGCAAACTCCTTACATATAATGCTCTAGAAAAGAAAAAGAAAGTTACATTTGGAAATGATACTCCTGCTGTAATTAAAGGAAAAGGGTCAGTTTTTCTAAAAGAAAAGGTGAAGGCTAATGATGTCATGTATGTGGATGGATTAAGGCATAACTTGTTAAGTGTAAGTCAAATGTGTGATCAAGGAACAGAAGTGGTCTTTAGTTCAAAAGAATGTGTGGTTCGTGATCTTGATACAGGTAAAATCATTATAAAAAGAAAAAGAAATCCTAGCAACCTGTATATACTGAACGGCATAGATCAATGTTACTTGAGCAAGTCTTCAGAAAATTGGCTATGGCATAGAAGGCTGCGGCATCTGAGCTTCTCTCAAATCAACAAATCAAGAAGACTTCAAGCTATTTGTGGTCTTCCCAATATTAATCTACCAGAAAGTATCATATGCAAATCTTGTCAATTCGGTAAGCAGACCAGAGTACGATTTAATGCCAAAGAAGGATCATCAAGTGAGCCTCTTGAACTCATTCATACTGACATATGTGGACCTATGAGAAAAAATTCACCACGTGGGGAAGAATACTATATCTTATTCATTGATGATTACTCTAGAATGTGTTGGATCGGGCTCATTAAACATAAAGATGAAGCATTTGAAAAATTTCAGATCTTCAAAGCATTAGTTGAAAATGAATTAGATCTAAAAATCAAGTGTCTTAGATCTGATCGAGGAGGAGAATATACATCAAATGAATTCTTTGAATTTTGTGAACAGCATGGCATAAAAAGACAATTCTTTGTAGTAGGTACTCCACAACAAAATGGCATAGCAGAAAGAATGAATAGAACAATTCAACAAATGGCTAGAGCTATGCTTGATGATTCTGGAACTCCTGACATGTTCTGGGGAGAAGCAGCACATACAGCAGCTAACATTCTCAACAAGGCTCATGTTCGGGTAAATAGTGACAAAACTCCATATGAACTCTGGTATGGTAATTCTCCATTTGTGAAGCATTTTAGAGTTTTTGGAAGTAAATGCTTTATCAAAAATAATGATGAAAAGCTTGGCAAGTTTGAACCTAGATCAGATGAAGGGATATTTCTTGGTTAGTCATCTTCAAGCAAAGCATACAAATGTTACAATAAAAGGCTTCGAAAGATTGTTGAATGTATTGATGTTGTTATTGATGAGTCTCCTGCAGCTCCTAAAGAAGAAAAAAAAACAACAAAAGAAGATGATGGTGACCTATGTCCTTCTACATCAAATGATATAGACAATGGATCCAATGAAGAACCTGAAGATGATCTATCTGAAAAAGCTCCATCCAGATATGTTCAAAAGAATCATCCTGAATCTCAAATTTTGGGTGACAAGGAATCAGGTGTACGAACAAGGAGAACTCTTGTGGGATCTTCTAATCATTTGGCACTTCTATCCACAATTCAACCACACAATGTCAATCAAGCTAGCAAAGATGAATGTTGGAAGCAAGCCATGAATGAAGAGCTTGATCAAATTGAAAAGAATGATACTTGGGAATTGGTACCAAGACCACATGATAAAAATGTCATTGGAACTAAATGGATTTTCAAGAACAAGTTAAATGAGAATGGGGATATTGTAAGAAACAAAGCTAGATTGGTTTGCAAAGGGTATACTCAACAAGAAGGTATAGACTTTGAAGAAACTTTTGCTCCTGTAGCTAGACTTGAAGCCATAAGAATGTTTCTTGCTTTTTCAAGTTATCAACAAATCAAAGTCTATCAAATGGATGTTAAATATGCTTTTCTTAATGGTGATCTAGAAGAAGAAGTATATATAGAACAACCGGAAGGATTCATTTTGGGAAATGATGCAAATCTTGTTTGTAGACTTAAAAAGGCTCTATATGGTCTCAAACAAGCTCCAGGGGCTTGGTATTATCGTCTTGACAAATATCTTCATCAACAAGGATTTTCAAAAGGGTCTGCTGATAGCAACTTATACACAAAAGTTGAAAATGATAAACTATTGATTGTGGTTGTATATGTTGATGATATCATTTTTGGGAGTAATGAAGAATCTTTGAGTCAAAAATTTGCTTCTTTCATGCAGCAAGAATTTGAAATGTCCTTACTTGGAGAACTAACATTCTTTCTTGGCTTACAAGTGCATCAAACTGCAGATGGTATATTCCTATCACAAGAAAAATATCTTAAGAAAATTCTGAAGAAGTATGGCATGGAAGAATGCAAGCCTGTAAGTACACCAATGGTAACCGGATGCAATCTCAGTTCTCATGATGATTCTCCCATGGTGAATCAACCCGAATACAGATCAATGACAGGAAGTCTACTTTATCTCACTGGGACTAGACCAGACATTATGCATGCAGTTGGGATTGTTGGACGATTCCAAGCTAATCCAAAAGAGTCTCAACTTCAGGCTATTAAAAGAATTTTCAAATATCTTCAAGGAACTCAAGACCTTGGTCTATGGTATCCAAAGAATGCTGATCATACTCTTCATGCTTACACTAATGCAGATTGGGCTGGAAGTGTTGATGATAGGAAAAGCACTAGTGGTGGTGCATTCTATATGGGACCCCGGTTAGTATCTTGGTTCAGCAAGAAGCAAAATTCTATTGCCTTATGTACAGCAGAAGCAGAATATGTGGCTGCCGCATCTTGTTGCACTCAACTCCTTTGGATGATGCAAACCTTACAAGATTTTCAAATCAAATGTACACCTCATATCCCCATTAAGTGTGACAATACAAGTGCCATCAGTATTTCAAAGAATCATGTTATGCATTCGAAGACCAAGCACATTCCCATCAAGTATCACTTCTTACGTGAAAAAGTGCTTCAGCAAAAGGTGAAGTTGGAGTATGTTCCCTCCAAAGAACAAGTTGCTGATATCTTTACCAAACCTCTGCCCAGGGAAGCGTTCGAGTATCTAAGACAGAAGCTGGGAGTGTTCTCTGCCAGTCAAAAGAACAAATCTGCATAAATTTAGAAGATGGCATTGGATACGCGGGTTTCATGAAACAAAGTCATGTATATACGCGAGTTCCTGCACAGAAAACCGCGTATGTCTGATTGCTGACATTTTTCTGTTTGGAGTCAGCTCTCTTCAGCACAGCTGTAGTTTTGTTTGGTGTCTCTGATACTGTTTGGTATCTCTGGTGGTGCTCCAGTTCTCATAATTCTTTTTTTCTAATTTTTTAATAAAGATGCCTTGATGATTTGTTGGTAAAAGTGTTCAGGATGCACAAACTAAGGGGGAGCCTTAGTCATATGAAAAGGATGCTTGGATGCACATATTCAGGGGGAGCATTAGCATTGCTGAGTATAATGCATTGTTGGCATTATGATGGTTCTGAAATATGTTCTCTTTCTTGAGGACTTTCTGGTGTTGGTCATAAATGGTCATATTTATATTTTGGTGAAAAGGTCTTGTTGAGACCCATGATGTAAATTTGTAATATTTAGTCATGTAAATTACTGGTCAAATTTGTAAACCCACTTGGTTGGGTAGCTGAGACAAATTTTGTAAACCCACTTGGTTGGGTAGCTAAGTTGAAATGTGTAGACCCACTTGGTTGGGTACTTGAGTCTCATATGTAAATTCACTTGGATGGATATTTGATGTAAGTATGAGTCATTGGTGATAGGAAAGTCATAGAGTCTTGTACTTCATTGAAAAATATGTTTGAAGATTCAGCATGAACTCAGGGGGAGCTTGGTCACTTCAGTATATATCAGATCTGCAGAACGCTTCTTCCGCATGTGGAGAAAAGGGGGAGAGTATGTTGGTTTTGATCCGCCCTTTGCCCTTGATGTCAAAGGGGGAGAGTGACATGGTGTTTGAAAGGTGTCAAAAATGGAGAGAGTGACATGGTGTCATTGTATTCTTAATGTACCTATCTATTGTGGTAACCAAACACCATCGTGGTTGCCATCAAGTCCAAAGGGGGAGATTGTTGGCAATATGATGCAGAGTGTTGTCCTTGATGGCAACCCACTGAATGAAGATGAAGACATGAGATTGTTGGCATGTGTTGTCCTTGATGGAAATACACTTGATGAAGTTATTCTTGACTTGATGGACTTGGTAAATGATGTAAATATGATATGAAATGATGTTAGTTAGCAACATGATGCTGAGTGTTGTCATTGAATGGCAACCCACTTGATGAAGAAGATGGAAACTTCTTGATGAAGTTGTGCTTGAATATGTCTTGATGAACTAAATCTGATGTATCTACAGTAAGTACAGAAGGCAATGCAGAAATGAATATAGTATGTGATAGATGTATGATGAAAAGAGTATGGCTCTAGGAATACGCGTATTTGTCTAAGGGAAGTTGCGTATGCACGCGGGAAAGAACGTGCCAAGTCGCGTATGGGCAAAAGCGCTCAAAAAGTGCAAAACCAGGGGTAACCACCATGGATTGACCCATTGTATTGGGTTATGATTCGTCTAAACAACCCCGTCCAAGAATTCCATCGGAAGTAATGTAGTTTTGGGCTCATGGTATTGCTTTGGCTCATGGTATTGAAAAAGGGTAAACCTATATAAGGAGAAGAAATTCATTGTGCAAATCATGAATGTGGGTGCAAGATGTCTGAGCTTGAATGAATACTTCTCTCTGAAGTATATCTGAATGGAAAGGGTTAAAATTGAATGAAAGATCTGAAAGTATGATGCACCAATGATGAAGTGATGAAGAAGGGGATCTAGATCTGTATTGTACTTGTATTTGCTAGATCTATTTATGGAATGATTAGATCTAAGATGAGGTGATCATCTGTCTGAAGTAAAGGGTAAAATATGTGTGATGTATCTGTTCTGAAGAATTGCAATGACCTAAAATATCTGAAAAACCATACGCTAGTTCGCTGCAGAGGAAGTGCGTAATTACGCGGCTTTTCTGAAGAGAAAGCGCGTATGCGCAGTGAAATTAGCTCTATAATTTGTACAGAGGTATACGCAGGTTGATGTGGACGGAAGTGCGTATATACGCGACATCAGTAAAAGGAAAACGCGTATGCAAACTAGGGTTTGCTGAAGCATGGGGTATGAAATCTCTGATCTGATATGCTTTGTTTTAGTTATCTGTTGTTGATGTTTGACTATGCTTAAATGTATGAAGAGGGTCCAGTCTGAAAATACGATGAAACGTGGTCTGCAAGTTGTGTTCTATTGAAGTTGTTGGATCCAGTGGGAAAATTGATGAAACGTGGTCCATAGAGGTGCTGAGGGTTGTAGCCTTCAGTCAGGGGGTTGTAGCTCCCTTCCAGGAGAGGCTGGTAAACGAGATCAGGGGGTTGTAGCTCCCTTCCAGGAGAGGCTGGTAAAAAAGTCAGGGGGTCATAGCTCCCTTCCAGGAGAGGCTGGTAAACGAGTCAGGGGGTTGGAGCTCCCTTCCAGGAGAGGGTGGTAAACGAGTGCAGGTGGGTGCCTGTGTGCTGGTAGGAGTCTGCACCAGCACATATGTTGTAAGATGTTTTCTCAACAATAAAACATTGAAGGCTGAGCAATGGCAGCGGTGGTTTTCTCCCGACTTGGGTTTCCACCTAAAAATCCTGGTGTTCATGTGTGATAATTTGTGTGATGGTTTACTCTGTTCTTACTGTTCATGTTTACTATTTATTAAACATCTGATGAATGAATGATGGAATGATTTAAGTGAAGAACTAATGACATAATTAGATATCTGTGTATACGCGAGTTTCATAAAGGGTATCCGCGTATATACGCGAGTCTGTTTCAGGAAAGTAGCGTATGGGTTTTAGAAGCAAGAAAAATTAAAATTTTTGAATATGCAGTAAATACTGATTCACCCCCCCCTCTCAGTATTTTTCCCAACAATTGGTATCAGAGCAGGTCCTTGTGCAGAAGCTTGATCGCTTAAAGGAGATCCGTCGCAATGGGAAGTCAAGATGGAGTAATGTCTATAAAGCCACCTCTATTCAATGGAAGCAATCTGATATTCTGGAAGGTACGTACAAAAGCATATCTGCAAAGCCTTGGTGCAGATGTATGGGCAATCGTGGAAGAAGGTTATCAATACCCGGCAAGTATTCCTACTGATGCAGCTGAAAGAAAGAAGTATGAAATCAATGCCAAAGCAGTGAATGTCTTATTGGGAAGCATGTCTGAATCAGAATTTACTAAAGTGATGCAGCTACATTCGGCAAAAGACATATGGGACAAAATCATTCTAAGCTATGAAGGAGACACAAAGGTAAAAAGTGCAAAACTCCAAACTCTTAGAATTGAATATGAAAATTTGAAGATGCACAGTGATGAGAGTGTTGCCAGTTTCTTTCTTCGTCTGGATGATATTGTAAATCGAATGAGAAATTTGGGTGAAACCATAACTGATACTACTCTGGTGGAAAAGGTCTTAAGATCCTTGACTTCAAAATTTGACTCTAAAGTTTCAGCTATTGAAGAAAGGCAAGATCTGCAAACTCTTACTATTGTTCAATTACATGGTATTATGACTGCTTTTGAAATGAGACAAGGAGGTCCTTCTCAAATCAAAGAAGCTGTTTTTAAGGCGTCTGCAAAAGGAAAAGAAAAGGAAGTTGTCAAAGAATCCAGCTATATATCTGAAGAAGAAGAAGAAGCAAATTTTGTGAGAAGACTCCAACTAGGAGCCAGAAGGTTCAAAGGTAAGCTTCCTTTCAAATGTTTTGATTGTGGAAGAGTTGGTCATTATGCTACAAAGTGTCCTTATAAAGAAACATCGGCTAAAGGAAAAGAAGTAGCAAGAAGGAATAAGAATCGATCTAGCACAAGAAAAAGTTATTATACTAATGAAGACAGTGATGGATCATATAATAGTGAGGAAGAATGTGAAGAAGACTTTAGACTTCTCATGGCTTTTGAACAAAGAGAAGAAAAGGATACTTTTGTGGATGCTCTAGAGGACAATGATTTTCTTGAAGAAAACAATCAACTCAAAGTAAGCCTAGAAGAAAAGAACATAATCATAGAGACTCTTGAAAATAAGCTTGAAGCAAAGGAAAAACGCATTGAGGAATTGGAGTGTGAAGTAGTAAGTCTAAGGAAAGATAATGAGAAAGTGAAATCTCTCAATCTTAGATTTGCTAAAGGTTCAGAAACCTTATATGAGATTATCAAGGTACAACGGTCTCCTCTTATAAAAACAGGTCTTGGATATACTGGGGAATCTTCCCAGACTTCAGCACCAAATTATCTGAAAGCAGTCACAACTGGTTCTCTTCATTCAGCCACTCAGCAAGGGAACAAAGGATCTTCACAGGTAAAGCATGATCATCTCAAATCAAGGATCACTAACAGGGAGATCCCTCAAAGAAGCAACAACCAACAGGTAAATTCAAATAGAAGATTTCATGATCGTAGAAATTTCTACTTCAATGGACAATGTTTCTCATGTCACAATTTTGGTCATAACGTTGTTCAATGTGTTGCATATAAAACCATCATGACAAGAGAAGCAAGAAAGAAAAGGATGAATATTGAACCAAAGAAGAACACCTATAACAACTTTTCTCCCCTTCAAAACGAAGTTGAATGTACTTATTCCAATAACTTTGGTCATGAAGAATCTGAATGCAGGAGCAAGGTCCAACCAAAAGAACATGTTCACTCAAGCTCTAAAATATGGAAAAAGAAAGAAATACAGGTTGAAAATTGTGGGATAGCATTATTTGCAGAAGGTGAAGAAAATCAATGGTACATTGATAGTGGGTGCTCAAGACACATGATAGGTGACAAAAGCAAACTCCTTACATATAATGCTCTAGAAAAGGAAAAGAAAGTTACATTTGGAAATGATACTCCTGCTGTAATTAAAGGAAAAGGGTCAATATTTCTAAAAGAAAAGGTGAAGGCTAATGATGTCATGTATGTGGATGGATTAAGGCATAACTTGTTAAGTGTAAGTCAAATGTGTGATCAAGGAACAGAAGTGGCCTTTAGTTCAAAAGAATGTGTGGTTCGTGATCTTGATACATGTAAAATCATTATAAAAAGAAAAAGAAATCCTAGCAAACTGTATATACTGAACGGCATAGATCAATGTTACTTGAGCAAGTCTTCATAAAATTGGCTATGGCATAGAAGGCTGGGGCATCTGATCTTCTCTCAAATCAACAAATCAAGAAGACTTCAAGCTATTCGTGGTCTTCCCAATATTAATCTACCAGAAAGTATCATATGCAAATCTTGTCAATTCGGTAAGCAGACCAGAGTACGATTTAATGCCAAAGAAGGATCATCAAGTGAGCCTCTTGAACTCATTCATACTGACATATGTGGACCTATGAGGAAAAATTCACCACGTGGGGAAGAATAATATATCTTATTTATTGATGATTACTCTAGAATGTGTTGGATCGGGCTCATTAAACACAAAGATGAAGCATTTGAAAATTTTCAGATCTTCAAAGCATTAGTTGAAAATGAATTAGATCTAAAAATCAAGTGTCTTAGATCTGATCGAGGAGGAGAATATACATCAAATGAATTCTTTGAATTTTGTGAACAGCATGGCATAAAAAGACAATTCTCTGTAGTAGGTACTCCACAACAAAATGGCATAGCAGAAAGAATGAATAGAACAATTCAACAAATGGCTAGAGCTATGCTTGATGATTCTGGAACTCCTGACATGTTCTGGGGAGAAGCAGCACATACAGCAGCTAACATTCTCAACAAGGCTCATGTTCGGGTAAATAGTGACAAAACTCCATATGAACTCTGGTATGGTAATTCTCCATCTGTGAAGCATTTTAGAGTTTTTGGAAGTAAATGCTTTATAAAAAATAATGATGAAAAGCTTGGCAAGTTTGAACCTAGATCAGATGAAGGGATACTTCTTGGTTACTCATCTACAAGCAGAGCATACAAATGTTACAATAAAAGGCTTCGAAAGATTGTTGAATGTATTGATGTTGTTATTGATGAGTCTCCTGCAGCTCCTAAAGAAGAAAAAAAAACAACAAAAGAAGATGATGGTGACCTATGTCCTTCTACATCTGATATAGACAATGGATCCAATGAAGAACCTGAAGATGATGTATCTGAAAAAGCTCCATCCAGATATGTTCAAAAGAATCATCCTGAATCTCAAATTTTGGGTGACAAGGAATCAGGTGTACGAACAAGGAGAACTCTTGTGGGATCTTCTAATCATTTGGCACTTCTATCCACAATTGAACCACACAATGTCAATCAAGCTAGCAAAGATGAATGTTGGAAGCAAGCCATGAATGAAGAGCTTGATCAAATTGAAAATAATGATACTTGGGAATTGGTACCAAGACCACATGATAAAAATGTCATTGGAACTAAATGGATTTTCAAGAACAAGTTAAATGAGAATGGGGATGTTGTAAGAAACAAAGCTAGACTGGTTTGCAAAGGGTATACTCAACAAGAAGGTATAGACTTTGAAGAAACTTTTGCTCCTGTAGCTAGACTTGAAGCCATCAGAATGTTTCTTGCCTTTTCAAGTTATCAACAAATCAAAGTTTATCAAATGGATGTTAAATATGCTTTTCTTAACGGTGATCTAGAAGAAGAAGTATATATAGAACAACTGGAAGGATTCATTTTGGGAAATGATGCAAATCTTGTTTGTAGACTTAAAAAGGCTCTATATGGTCTCAAACAAGCTCCAAGGGCTTGGTATTATCGCCTTGAAAAATATCTTCATCAACAAGAATTTTCAAAGGGGTCTGCTGATAGCAACTTATACACAAAAGTTGAAAATGATAAACTGTTGATTGTGGTTGTATATGTTGATGATATCATTTTTGTGAGTAACGAAGAATCTTTGAGTCAAAAATTTGCTTCTGTCATGCAGCAAGAATTTGAAATGTCCTTACTTGGAGAACTAACATTCTTTCTTGGCTTACAAGTGCATAAAACTGCAGATGGTATATTCCTATCACAAGCAAAATATCTTAAGAATATTCTGAAGAAGTATGGCATGGAAGAATGCAAGCCTGTAAGTACACCAATGGTAACCGGATGCAATCTCAGTTCTCATGATGATTCTCCCACGGTGAATCAACCCGAATACAGATCAATGACAGGAAGTCTACTTTATCTCACTGGGACTAGACCAGACATTATGCATGCAGTTGGGATTGTTGGACGATTCCAAGCTAATCCAAAAGAGTCTCACCTTCAGGCTGTTAAAAGAATTTTCAAATATCTACAAGGAACTCAAGACTTTGGTCTATGGTATCCAAAGAATGCCGATCTTACTCTTCATGCTTACACTGATGCAGATTGGGCTGGAAGTGTTGATGATCGGAAAAGCACTAGTGGTGGTGCATTCTATATGGGACCCTGGTTAGTATCTTGGTTCAACAAGAAGCAAAATTCTATTGCCTTATCTACAGCAGAAGCAGAATATGTGGCTGCCGCATCTTGTTGCACTCAACTCCTTTGGATGATGCAAACCTTACAAGATTTTCAAATCAAATGTACTCCTCCTGGCCCCATTAAGTGTGACAATACAAGTGCCATCAGTATTTCAAAGAATCCTGTTATGCATTCAAAGACCAAGCACATTCCCATCAAGTATCACGTGAAAGCAAGCCAACAAAGGTGTTGGAGTATGTTCCCTCCAAAGAACAAGTTGCCGATATCTTTACCAAACCTCTCGCCTGTGGAAGCGTTCGAGCATCTAAGATGTAAGTCAAGTGTTCTCCGCGCCTGCAGAACAAATCAACATAAATTTAGAAGATGGCATGGGATACGCGGGTTTTCATGAAACAAAGTCATGTATATATGCGAGTTCCCGTACGTAAAACCGCGTATGTTTGATACCGACATTTTTTCCGTTTGGAGTCGCCGCGCACGCTTCAGCTTTTTTTATGTCTCTGACACTGCTTGGTATCTCCGGTGGTGCTCCAGTTCTCATAATTCTATTTCTAATGTTTTGATAAAGATGCCTTGATGATTTGTTGGTGAAAGTGTTCAGGATGGACAAACTAAGGGGGAGCCTTAGTCATATGAAAAGGATGCTTGGATGCACAGTTTCAGGGGGAGCATGAGCATTGCTGAGTATAATGCATTGTTGGCATTATGATGGTTCTGAAATATCTTCTCTTTCTTGAGGGCTTTCTGGTGTTGGTCATAAATGGTCATATTTATATTTTGGTGAAAAGGTCTTGTTGAGACCCATGATGTAAATTTGTAATATTTAGTCATGTAAAGGACTTGTCAAATTTGTAAACCCACTTGGTTGGGTAGCTGAGTCAAATTTTGTAAACCCACTTGGTTGGGTAGCTAAGTTGAAATGTGTAGACCCACTTGGTTGGGTACTTGAGTCTCATATGTAAATTCACTTGGATGGATATTTGATGTAAGTATGAGTCATTGGTGATAGGAAAGTCATAGAGTCTTGTACTTCATTGAAAATTTTGTTTGAATATTCAGCATGAACTCAGGGGGAGCTTGATCACTTCAGTATATATCAGATCTGCAGAACACTTCTTCCGCATGTGGAGAAAAGGGGGAGAGTATGTTGGTTTTGATCCGCCATTTGCCCTTGATGTCAAAGGGGGGGAGTGACATGGTGTTTGAATGGTGTCAAAAATGGAGAGAGTGAAATGGTGTCATTGTATTCTTAATGTACCTATCAGTTGTGGTAACCAAACACCATCGTGGTTGCCATCAAGTCCAAAGGGGGAGATTGTTTGCAATATGATGCAGAGTGTTGTCCTTGATGGCAACCCACTGAATGAAGATGAAGACATGAGATTGTTGGCATGTGTTGTCCTTGATGGCAATACACCTGATGAAGTTATTATTGACTTGATGGACTTGGTAAATGATGTAAATTTGATATGAAATGATGTTAGTTAGCAACAAGATGCTGAGTGTTGTCATTGAATGGCAACCCACTTGATGAAGAAGATGGCAACTTCTTGATGAAGTTGTGCTTGAATATGTCTTGATGAACTAAATCTGATGTATCTACAGTAAGTACAGAAGGCAATGCAAAAATGAATTCAGTATGTGATAGATGTATGATGAAAAGAGTATGGCTCTAGGAATACGCGTATTTGTCTAAGGGAAGTCGCGTATGCATGCGGGAAAGAACGTGCCAAGTTGTGTATGGGCAAAAGCGCTCAAAAAGTGCAAAACCAGGGGTAACCACCATGGTATTGACCCATTGTATTGGGTTATGATTCGTCTAAACAACCCCGTCAAGGAATACCATCGGAAGTAATGTAGTTTTGGGCTCATGGTATTGCTTTGGCTCATGGTATTGAAAAAGGGGCTCATGGTATTGAAAAAGGGTAAACCTATATAAGGAGAAGAAATTCATTGTGCAAATCATGAATGTGGGTGCAAGATGTCTGAGCTTGAATGAATACTTCTCTCTGAAGTATATCTGAATGGAAAGGGTTACAATTGAATGAAAGATCTGAAAGTATGATGCACCAATGATGAAGTGATGAAGAAGGGGATCTAGATCTGTATTGTACTTGTATTTGCTAGATCTATTTATGGAATGATTAGATCTGAGATGAGGTGATCATCTGTCTGAAGTAAAGGGTAAAATCTGTGTGATGTATCTGTTCTAAAGAATTACAATGACCTAAAATATCTGAAAAACCATACGCTAGTTCGCCGCAGAGGAAGCGCGTATATACGCGGCTTTTCTGAAGAGAAAGCACGTATGCGCAGTGAAATTAGCTCTGTAATTTGTACAGAGGTATACGCAGGTTGATGTGGACGGAAGCGCGTATATACACGACATGAGTAAAAGGAAAGCACATATGCAAACTAGGTTTTGCTGAAGCATGGGGTATGAAATCTCTGATCTGATCTGCTTTGTTTTAGTTATCTGTTGTTGATGTTTGACTGTGCTTAAATGTATGAAGAGGGTCCAGTCTGAAAATACGATGAAACGTGGTCTGCAAGTTGTGTTCTATTGAAGTTGTTGGATCCAGTGTGAAAATTGATGAAACGTGGTCCATAGAGGTGCTGAGGGTTGTAGCCTTCCCGCCGTGGGGGCTGTAGCTCTCTTCCAGGGAGAGGTCAAACGAGACCGGGGTCGTAGCTCATGACATGAGAGGCCGGTAAAAAATTACTGGGGTCATGCTTCCTTCAGAGAGGAGTGTAAAATGACGCGTGGTTGGTGCTCTCTTCCAGAGAGGTCAAACGAGCATGTGTGGGTGCTCGCGTGTTGGTAGGAGTCCGCACCATGACATATGTTGGGAAGATGTTTTATCAATAATAAAATATTGAAGGCCGATACCATAGCCGCGGTTTTCTCCAACTGGGTTTCCACCTAAAAATCCTGGTGTTCATGTGTGATGCTTTGTGTGATGATTTACTTTGTTCTTACTGTTCATGTTTATGGTTTATTAAACATCTGATGAATGAATGATGGAATGATTTAAGTGAAGAACTAATGACATAATTAGTTATCCGTGTATACGTGATTTTCATAAAGGGTATCCGCGTATATACGCGAGTCTGTTTCAGGAAAGTAGCGTATGGGTTTTAGAAGCAAGAAAAAGTAAAAGTTTTGAATATGCAGTAAATACTGATTCACCCCCCCTCTCAGTATTTTTCCCAACAATATGTAGTAGGGTGTACTATCTTTTCTAATCCCAACTTGTCTACCATTTTTTGTAGAAACAAGGTTGTCAGTACTACCACTGTCAATTACCACTTTGCAACATTTACCCTTGTACTTTCATATTGTTCTGAATAGATTCTTTCTCTGAGCTGGCTCTCCTGCTTCTTTTTCTACTTTAAGAAATACCCTTTTCAATAACAAGGATTATCCTGCTTCGACTGATTCTTCTTTTCTTGTATCCTGAGGAATTTCCTCCTTTGTTTCAACAACATTCACATTTCTCTAAGTTGTTGATTTATTATGAGGATAGTCCCATGACCCATGTCCCCATTCACCACATGTATAGCACCGAATTTCTCTTCCTCGGCCTCTACCTCTAGGTACAAACCTTCTTCGACCAGAGTTTCCTCTCTGTGGTGATCTGCTCTTGAGCCTCCTGCTTCATTCTAGGAGTGCTAAAATCTGGGTTTGAATGCTCTTGTGCCTCTTACTGAACTCTTTCCTTGGTTCCTCTAGTTTTGCTTCCTCTATATCTTATCTTTAGCTTTTAAGGCTGCCTAATAAGAATCCTCAATTGTATTTAGATTTAATAAACTGATCTCATCCTGGATATCATATCTGAAACCATTTATATACCTAGATAGTTTCTCAACATCATCCTCAACATATCCATCTCTAATATTCAATTTATAGATCCCCTCCTTATATTCTTTCATTGTCATTCCTTTCTGCTTCAAATTATGTAATTTCTTAAAAATATTTAATTGATAATCCTTGGGCATGAATTTACCTTTTAATTTTCTCACTATCTTATCCCATTGTTTGATTCTAAGTTTCCCTTTTATCTGTCCAGATAGCTGTAATTCTTCCCACCAAATAGTTGTGGCCTTTTAATCTGGTAACTGCAATCTTTACTTTCTTTTTGTCTTCAGCTTCTTCAAATTAAAAGTAATTGTCTAACGAACTGATCCACACCATCAATTCTTCTACATTGAGATTTCCCTCATACATAGGTATGTCCACCTTTGGTCTTCCAGTTTCCTTCACCAACATCTTCAACACCTTAGCTGCTTCAATGTATTTTTCTTCTTCTTCTTCAGAAGACTCCTCTACATCACTAGCACCTCCTTCATCAGGTGCTTTTCTCTGGGTTTTTTCCATAGCTTCCATCCGTGTATGAATATGTCACACTTATTCCAGCAAAATTTCATTTGCTGCAAGTTTTCCCCGGCCTATTCCTATGCCTCTTCTTGGTGGAATTTTGCAAAAAAACCACAATATTCACTCTGATACCAAATGATGCTAGAGTCCCAACAAAAAATTACAATTAAAATGATTTATCCACACATTCAAATGATTTAACTACAATATGAAACCATAAAACAAAGACATCACATATACTTGCACTTTAGCAAAATTGAAGTAATCAAAAAAGGCATTAAAACCGTGAACAATCACCGTTGACTTATCTAATTCTTCATCTCCTTATTATACTTATAATCTCCACCATCCATTCATTCTGCTCAAATTCGACGATCATCACATTTCAAACAACATAATATTTAAGACTTCAAAAACTTGCTATAAGAGTGGTTTTCTTCACTCGTACTTATGCTACGTGTCACCTTCAGGAGTTAATCACACACTTTGAGCATTACCATATACTACTACGAAGCTTGTGATATACCATTTATGGTTTTTGAAGATTGTTTATTTTTTCACGTTGTTTTTTTTGCCACACCATTCTAGATAAGATACCAGGTAAAAAAAATGTATTTAAATTCACAAATCTTAAAACAACCATTCTATCATGAAAGGATTAGTTGATCTACAATAAACCCTTAATTCTATTCACAAATCATTAAATAAAACTTAGAAAATAGAAGACTAGTACTAATATATATAGAATTGGGTTTTCAAAGCTTTTGAAACGTGATTTAACACGCAAAAACCATGATTTTTCAAACCTCACTTCTATCTATTATTCCGAAAATAGAAACTACAAAATTTCAGCTCTTTGTGGTTTGACTCATCAATTGTTCCAGCTCTCGATCCTCTCTTTCACACTTTCATTCCCTTTTTTTCTCTGTTTCACCTATTCACACATTTTATATGAAAAAATCCAAAACACCCTTCCTCTTAAAATAGATTACTGTTTAATTTATTCCACAATTAAATACTATTCTATTTCACAGTTCTTACCTACTTGGCTTAATATCCATGCAGGGAGGAACCAATTTCTAATTTATTTCCTAATTAATCTAACAAATCCAACAATTAATTTCTCTGATTTAAAATTAAGGAATAAAATTAATGGCCAGTGTTTATCCATCTCATATTTAGCCACAACATGTGAACATCCAATCACATTGTTGGCTAAGTCTGGATGCTCCTGCATCACAAATGGTATTGATTAATGTACTAAACAATATTTATCATACATATTGCATCCAAATGATACATTAAAAACACCTTAACCTCGTTCGTCTAACACTGTAACATTATGAATGCACTAACATTAAAAAAACAACAAAAATAATTTCTTTATCATGTATATAGTACTAAATATCACAAAATATATTACGTACCTTAAGATTTTGGCCACACATGTTTTTGAAAAACCATTCACCACCTTTAAGTTGGCCAACAACAATAGATTAGAGAGAAGAGATGTTTGTGAGCCTTCATAAAGAGGTTTAGTTTCCATATCAAGTACAAGATAATCAAAGGCATGAGCATCATACTAGTTGTCATCATCATCCATTTCAACATTATTAAATGTCTCCTGGATCAATCTATTTTTACCATCTTCTTCAACTATTTTATGAGCATCATTATCTTCTTCCATAGGATCATTAGCTTGATCCTCAATATTAATTTCTCCATGTTATTGAACAGGCACTTGTACTACAACCACCTCTTCCTCATCAATAAATTCCCTAGGGGGAAGATACTATATGATTCCAATCAATAAAGTAATATTAGTATATATAGACAATATTGAAAAATCTATATATCAACAATTTAGAAATATAATGTATAAGGAAAAAAAATACAACAAAGAAAAAGAGACAGATCACAACTTAGGTGATACAATGAAATACGTACAAAAAATCAATGATGATGCTTGTGCAATTGATCGAGATATTTAAGAGTATGTAGAAAAAATATAAGAAAGTTGTTACTTTTCTTAACACGTAGGAAGCAAGACACTTTCTAAGATATATAGTCACGACCATAATAAAAACATATTTATCTTATTTTTCACTCATCATTGTAATGTCATATTCTTTCTTAATTTCATATTTTGCATAATATACTTTAAAACCTATTAATAATGCTCCATAAAAACCCATGATTAACCTCTAAATCCTCTGGGTTCAAATTAACCCCCTAACACCTTAACCCCAACCCCTTATAAACCCTTAAAGAGTAACCCCTTATACCCAATCCCATAAGTTACTTAACCCCTAACTTGACCTAACCCCTTAATCGACCCTAATGAAAATAATCAAATAATATTTCTAGTCCACATCAAGATGACAACATAGTTCAAACACCTCCCAAAATAATATTATAAAATAAATTTACAATACAAATATAATACAATTTACAATACAAATATATGCAATCTAAAATAAAATATACATCTAAACATTTACAAAAACAATCCACAATACAAAGACATATAATAAATAACTTATAAATGGATGTCATTCATGTCCACCTTCATTGTGTCCATACTCTCTTCAATGTTTTTAGCTGATGTTATTTGAATCCTCCTTGGCCTCAAGCCATTGCATTTTCTAGAAGGGAATTCACATTTTCCATCCTAAGAATCCCTTGATGTCGATCCCATGTATCCTTGATTTCCTTGAGGAATGTTATATGACATTTTTTGTCACCAAAATTTCAGTGATGATTTTGTTCAAAAATTAACCTCAAAATAAGCCTACAATGTTTGAAAACAATTGCAACTAATACATATAACAACTATGTCAAAGTTATATGATGTTAGGGCCTCCACAAACACACACACACAAACATTATAATTATAATAATATATTTTAAAACTTTATATATATAATTTATATTATAACATACAATATTATATTAATATTAATATATTATGTATATTAATATATATTAATAATATTATATTTAATTATAATATTAATTTTATATTAATTTTAATTAGTCAAATTGGTCCATATTAGACGTTGTTAGCGCAAAAATCCATTAATGGTGGAATTGAATACTATGCAACAATTATTTAACATTTGTAGGAAATCGAGACAACAATTTTCATATTGGATACATCGTTGGATATCCGATGGTAAAAGAACATAGATTGGATGTTTGATGACAAGAGGGACTATAAGAAACCATCGGATAATTAATGATATAATATGTTTGTCAAATATTCTACGGGTAAATAGATGATGTTAGATATTCTACAGTAGTCTATATTTAAAAATAAATTAAAAAAAAAATCATCTAAATTCTGACATTTTTTCTTCTTTTGATTTTAGCCATTCTATTAGATTTCACAATCAGAATTTCCACCTAAATGTAGTAGTGAAATACAATAAAGGTTATAATTGTGCTGAGAAGAAATTCTTTTACATATATTTTGAAGATGAGGAAGAAACAGAACAAGAAACATCAAAATAAGAATATATACACAAGGAACCAACCCCAGGTATTGAAAAACAAGAAATGAATTTGACCATATATTGTGATTAATTAGTGGGCATTAAACCTCCTCAAACTCTCAAGATATAACGGTATATCAATAAGAAAAATGTAATAGTGCTAATTGATTTATGTAGTACACATAATTTTATTCATTGTAAGATAGCAAGGATTTGAATTTCTTTCTATATCCCACACCAGAGTGTCAAGTGATGGTTGCAAATGGGGGAACTGAAAATTTCTTATGGAAGTATCATAATATCAATATAACCATTGGGGAATATGTATTTTATATCCCATTTCTTTCCTTTCCAATGGGTGGCGCTAATGTTGTATTAGGAGTATAATGATTACAAACTTTGGGGACGATATCTTTAAAATTTTCAAGAACTTTTGTTGAATTTTTTTTGGGAAGGGAAGGAAATTGAATTAAGAGGTATCGTAGGGAAAGTTTGAAATATAATTAGATATAATGGCATGAAAAATCTTTTGAAGAAGGAACAATGAGGGGTAATTGCACAATTGTGCTCACTATATGTTCAAACACCTAAGTCATCCATTTCTAAAGATCTCTAAAGAGTCCTTGATAATTATTCCAAGATATTTGAGAGTCACAAAGGTATCCCACCTATTCGCGATCATGATCATGCTATTCAATTGATTATAGGAAGTTTTCATCCAAACATCAGACCTTACAAATATCCCTATGTCTAGAAGAGTGAAATTTAACGTATGGTTGCAGGAATGTTAGAGGTAGATATAATTCAAACTAGCCAAAGTTATTTCTCTTCTCCTGTAGTATTGGTACACAAGAAGGATGGATCATGGAATATGTGTTAGGATTATAGAGATCTCAATAAGCTCACTATCAAAGATAACTTTTATTGGATGAAATACATGGAGCAATTTACTTCACCAAGCTGGATCTTCACTCACGATATCATAAAATTACAATGAAGACATAAGAAATTCCAAAAAAAACATTCAAACCTCATGAAGGTCATTATGAATTTTTGGCCTTACCTTTTGGCCTTACTAATGCAACTTACACATTTCAAGGTTTGATGAATTCCATTTTCAAACCCTTCCTTGGAAAATTTGCATTAGTCTTTTTTGATGATATACTAATCTACAACAAGTCTTGGAAAGATCATATTCAACATGTTCATAGGGTGCTCAAAATTTTAGAGGAGAAACAATTGTATGAAAAATCATACAAATGTTTCTTTGGGATATAGGAAGTGGAATATTTGGGTCATATTGTATCTCATGAGGGTGCTATAACAAAATTAAATCCATAAAAAAATGGAAAATCCCCACAAGCTTAAAGAATATTCTAGAATTTCTCAGGTTGACAAGTTATTATCACAATTTTGTTAAGAATTATGGGATAATAACAACACCACTAACAACATTACTAAATAAAGGTGCATTTTTTTGGACTCAGGAAAAAAATAAGACCTTTGAACATCTTAAAGAGGAATTTTGTTGAGCTGCAGTCTTAGCTACACCATACTTCACAAAAAGCTTTACCATGGAATACGACACCTAAGGAAATGGTGTTGGTGTCGTCTTAGTACAAAAAGGAAGACCCTTTGATTTTGAAATTTATCCAATAAAGGGAAAGTATTTACACAAACCTATTTATGAGAAGGAAATGCTGGAAATAATACATGCTCTAAAGAAATGGAGCCCTTACCTAATGGGAAGACACTTCATTGTAGGTTTTAACATATACAAAAATTACCTGCAAAAAAACTCTAAAAAAATAAAAAATAAACAATGACGAAAACATAAAACATAAAACATATATACATAGATATTTTCCCCTAGATCCCAAAACCAGGAATACCATATTGCTTTTTCATTATATCACTTTCAATGTTACAATACATTTATATACATGTTGAAGCGTTCATAAACCTCAATCCATTAACACTAAATTAGAAAATATCCGTAGTTCCCTTGACCAGATATACAAAATATCATGGGCAGAAAACCATCATGCCCAAAACCATGTGCAAAATGCATGCAAAAACCACAGGTAGGTCCACCCAGCTATTATAGAGTCCAAAAAACTTGAGGCGATGCCTTGAACCCCATGTAGGAGGGCTACCACTCCTCGTAGAAACATCCTGACAGGGGGAGCTGTGCCCCCTTGTTGTACCCAACGCAAAAAATAGGGGAGTTATAGGGGAGTTATCACCCCCCCATGACACCCCCCACATATGTGACTAGTTGTGGAAATAATTTAACACACACCCAATATTCAAGATAAAAAAAATCATGATAGTCTTAAAATAATTCTTGGAAAAAATATTATCTTCAAAAGATAACCAAAAATGGGTTGCAAATATGTTGGATTATGACTTTGAAATCATCTAAAAAAAAGGAAGCAAAATGTTGTTGCAAATTCACTCTCAAGAAGTGATGATGACGTGGAAGCATTTCTCTGTGCCATTTCTATTATCCAACCTATTAGGATAAGTGAATCAAGTGATGAATGGAATAATTATGAAAAGGCATCAATAGACATTCAAAATTTGTAGAAAGATCCTAGTGCATATGATACATTTATCTAGAAAAATGATTGACTATGGTACAAATATCACTTATATCTATGTAAGAACTCCCAACTCAAACAAAAGGTTCTTTTGGAATTTTACACCTCTACTATAGGAGGGAACTCAGGATTTTTAAAAATTACCACATGATCAAGAAGATTTTTTTTGGGATGGCCTTAAATTTGATATTTATAAGTTTGTGGCAGAATGTTTGTGTTTCCAACAAAATAAAGAGGAGGCAATTAATACCATGAGTCTTTTACAACCATTAGTTATTCCATATCAATGTTCAGAGGAGGTATCAATGGATTTTATCACAATTTTATCCAATTTTTAAAGAAAGAGCATCATCATGGTGGTAGTTGATAGAATTGCGAAGAATGCACACTTTTGTGCACTATCTCATCTTTTCAAAGTTAGTAAAATCGCTACTGCATTTGTGGAAAATTGGAGAAATTTTGAAGACAAAAATGGGCCTCAAAACAAAAATGTATAGCCAAAATAAAATTTATAAGGACCAATAGGATTCAATATGATGATTTCAACCATGGGGGATGATTCACCATTTTTGGAGTAAACAAGTAAAAAGATAAAAAAATAAAAAAATAAAAAAACTACTTCTCAACTTGTATTTTTGTTGAGCATTGGAAAATGTATGAATTCGACATGCATTTCTTTATCTTTTTTCTTTGAACATAGCTCTTTTTATTCTAGAAAGGTGATATATTGAAGGATTATGATAGAATTGCAAAGATTAATGTTTATTGTGAAAATTGGCTAAAGATTGTCTTTTATTCTCAACAGGAAACAAATGAAGGGGGAAACCACCATTCGAAAGGCAAAGCTAAAGCAGGAGTAACTATTGTTCCTCCAGCAAAGGGCCGTATCTAGACAAGAAGGATGGAATTAGAACACACAGCTAAAGTAAGGCAGGGAACAGCACAAATACAACCTAAGAAGACCAAGCGTTAGCTAAAAGAAAAAAAAGGAGCGAATCCCTCAGGATATTTTGATCCTCAAGGATTGTTGTTCAAAGTCTATCGTTTTTTCTTGTATTTTCCACCGAATTGTTATAAAAGGAATTGCCTGTAGAAATCGGGGATAGAACGATTATTATTGAAACTCCTTTTGTAACTATGTAATTTCCAATTGACTCTCGTGATCAGAGAGCGACTGTTGTAAACGTTGTTATTCCTTATTAATACATGATCTAATTTCCATTCCATTTCTTGACTCTGGAGTAGCCCAACAGTGTTTCACTAGTGGCTAAGGGCCCGACCTTGGTGGATCCATCTACTGTTTGTATTATTATCTTTCAATTATTGTTGTGTGACAGTTTGCATTCATTTTCATTACAGCTTTCATGTTTAATATTTTATTTCTTAATTGCTTCATAATATTGGTGTGTTACATTGGTGAATTGCGTTGTCATTCCTTTCTAATTTAATGAGAATCTTAATCTCTGTATAAATTGTCTTGTTATGTTTTAACAGAGCTACACTATTAAGCAGTTGTTGTTCTATTTCAGTTGTTGTTCCAATCCATTTGTTGTTCCGTTCAGTTTTTTGTTCAATAGGATTTGTTGTTTAATAGAGTTGTGTTGTTCAATCCCATTAGATAGAAGTGTTGTTCAATTCCATTAGTTAGAGTTTGCAGTTCATTTCTATTGTTTTTCAATTCTAGATTTGCTATTCATTTCAGTTAATTAGTTTACAGTCTATTTCATTACTGTAAAGAGTTGGTTTTTATTTTGAGAACTTGCCTAGTTTATGTAGAAATTAGCTGAATAAATCACTTATTCACTGAAGATTAACCTGGTCATATATCAATTTCGAATTGCATACATAACACATAACCTTCTTCTACAATTAATTGTCACATGCGGAAATAACAAAAGCAATCTCACATCAATTCAATCACACATTAACTCAGTATGTATGGGGAAAGCCTATAGCTGAAAACCCCGCAGCTATTGTGTATATTATAATGGAGAAATCAAGTAACCAAACAAGTACAATACTCCTCACAAGTACTCAGTATTCTCTCATGAAGTTACTCACAATCTGACTCAGTTTTGAACAAGTCTGAGGTTCAAAACTCCCCGCCAATTGCCTTGCCTCTATTGCGCAATCATGGCCTGTATATGAAGAGGTTCAAGGTTCAAATCCCCTTCCCTTGATTGCGTAATTGTCATGGACAATTCCTCCAAGTGTAATGCAAATCTCATGCAAAACAAATCTACCAACTGATAGCTTTACTCACCCTTTCATCTACCTCTTCCACTGGTCTCCACTGAACTGATCATGCACTGTAGTGAACTGAAGTGTTCTTGAGTTGACTAATGAGTTAATATTTAGTAAATTAAATATTATTTAATTTGCTCCACTCATATCTAATTGATTAGCTAGTTAACTAATCTCAACTAGTTCAACTGAAATAAATAGAACACAACTCCACTATTTGTCCCGTTAACTCCTCCAAAACTTCTGCCACTGAAGTCTAACTGAAGCCAACCATGCAAGATGCAATCAAACCCTAGGAACCACGTGATTCCTTGTGTCAGTTGCATGAGCCACCTCCATGACTCAAACTGAAGTGCGCCAAGAGAGTAAACTGCTGTTTATAGTCAAAATATTATTAAGGGTAAATAATATTTGACTTCCATATTTTTAGGAGATCAGTCTAAAAATAGTCTGGGTCCTAAAAAATAGGGTCACATCTATTTTTACCGACATGTCGCATCCATCAAGAATCTCCAAGTAGAATTCCCAAATTATGCTCCGTATGTCTAAAAATAGACATAGTCTAAAAAATAGACTTTGCGCCAGAATTTGCCTGCGGGCCCACTTAGTGAAGGCGACTTCATTTCACTAAGCTCCATCATCTTGCTGCATTCTCAACAGTTTACTTTCATCAGCAACATAGTGGTTTAGTTTAATTTCCATTTCCATTTAATTGTTTTAATGCCAGATCATCAACTATAAAATACATCTGGTTATTGCTACCTTTGTTCTCAAATTGATTATCTTGTCTTCATTTGATTTCAATTACATCAGTTGCTAAAGGAAAGAGTTATCATTACTGCATCCTTGACTGATGATTGCTGGCTGAATGACTGGATTTTAGAACATTTAAGTTCATGTCATTTTAATTAGATTTCATTTCCAAGCATCCGTTTACTCTTGTATTTATAACACTGTATTACATATTGCAAGGCATTACTCTTAGATTTAATTGCAGCCTCAGACTCAGTACACTCTTGAAACAAAAATTCGTACCTGGATTGATGATTAATGTAGGATAAATAGTCATTAAAAAGACACCTTTTATACCTCAACATTTTGGCGCCATTGTAAGGGAGAGTGTATGCCATTTAGAAAGAGTGATGCATATTTTATTTTTTTTCTGCTATGGAAGAATTGGGTATTAAAAACAGAAGGTAAGAACCTACGTACCGAGCAAGGAACATACTTGTTCAATGGCCCGCTTCACAACGGAATTGAGTAAAAATTTTAGGTAGGAATTAATGCTTGTGTTTTTTTTGAATGAATATAAAACCTAAATAGAAAAAAATTACTCCTAAATCCAAAAACCTAAGGGACCTGTGACCCTTGGGCAAACAACTTTCATCAACGAAATCCTAAAGAAAGCTGAATCTCAGCCATCAATGGGACCTTGAAAAGTTACTTCTAGACAACCTACTAGTTCCCTTCAGGCCACAGAGTCACCATCTGTAGCCTTTGCTAAGGTCCATAGCCAAACAAAAGAAATTGAGCAAGATCCCCAAAAAATTGAGAATTCTAGCCTAATTTCTCTGCAAGAAGGGAAATCTAGTAATCTCCGTGAAGGAATAGGAGAAACAGGGGAAACAGAAGAACCAAAATCTCCTCTCGAAGTAATCCAAACAATGAGCAACCCAGATAAGGGAAGTTTTGTCAACATTATTCAAAATAGAGCTAAAGTATCTGAATCTCCTTAGATAGTAGGTCAGCAAGGAACACTCATTATTCCAGACCAAGGAATTGTTGTCAAAGTCATTCCTACTCCTTCTAGTTAGCCTAGGAATAATTCCCTATAAATCCCAGAAGGATATTGGCGCATATTTGATCAATGGCCCAGAACCAGAACCAACAACCCCCTCAAAATTCCACACTGAAATATCCCATTATAGACACTGTAGTTAATGCACCTATGAAAGCCATTCCCCTCCAACATATTCCTACATTTCATGGTTTAACATCAGAAGATCTAGATGCATTTCTGTTTGAATTCGATGTATTGTGCCGAGGGTATCACTATACCACTGACCCCGAAAAGCTAAAATTATTTCCCTCCACATTAAAAGGTGCATCTCTACAATGGTTTATAGGGTTAGGTGGGGGTGTTATAAATACTAGGATCAGATGAAAGCTACGTTTCTAAATAAATATCAGGATTATTGTAGGCCTAGGGAATTAAAAAATGAAATATTTTAGATGACAGAAAAACCTAATGAAACACTTGAGGAATATGTAGAATGCTTTCAATACAACCTCCAAAGATCACCCTATGCATCTTTACCCTTACCTGATAATGTGTTAAAAACTACATTACTTAAAGGGATGAAGGAACAATGGGTTGAAACATTAAACATCATGGGAAAAGGTGATATATATCAGGAAAATGTTACTGACATTATTGATTTATGTATCAAGAGTTCGAGAGGAAACACAAGGCTAAAGTCAACAGAACGTGATATGATCACAAGGGATAGTAAGACTTCCAGTGAAGGTATAACCTACACAAAAATTGGAAATCTACTAGAAGATTTTAAAACTGATACAATTTGACATCATGCAAGCCAAACAAAAGCAAGCAGAAGCAGAACAAAATTTTGCAATATTCTGCCCTAAATGCATAAAGAAACACAACCATAAAGAGTGCCCACTGGATACAATCAAGGTCTGTGCCATCTGCACAAAATATCACTCCACAGAAGGTTTCCCCTTGCTCCCTGGATTGAAGGCAGTCTACAAAGAGGCAGAAGAAGAATCAGAAATGGTATGCCTACTCAGTCAGCGCTGACAATGGCAGTCATGACAAACAGGTATGCCAATTGATCCATCCTGTTCTTTTTAGTCTCCTCAGTATAATGCTCAACAATATAAAGGAATGTGGAAAAATCAGCCACCTTTCCCCAATTGGTCATAACAGCCATTTCCTACATCACCATGGCCAAATCAAACAAATCCAACCAATTGGCCAAAATTTCGTTACTGTCCACCATTTTGGAAAAATAATACTTATCCAACATAATGGTCCCCGTCCACCTCGCAGATTCAGACTTGGCATTCGAATTGGAAAAGACCAAAAAATCAACCAGCTGGAACGATCCCTCTCCCTCAACCTACACTTCTAGCACCGTATACATTGCCACAAAATCCCCAGACTAACTTGAGACCGCAACTCCCAACCCAACCCAACCAAAACCCTAATAATAGGCCGGTTCAGTCTGTTCAAATAATGGAACCACAAAAACTAGAAACTAAATTAAGGGAGTGCAATGACCTTCAACTAAGATCTGGGTGCATAATAGAAATAGAGGGAGACAAAAATGTTCAAGTTGAAGACCTGTTACCTGCAAAACAAACAGTGCACAAGGAGAATGTGGTCAAACAAAAAACTCAGCAGCTAAAGTCCGATGGAATATTTCCAATCGGAATATTCAAGATAGAGAGCCATTTAATTATAGAAATTTTGGATTAGCTGCTGATTGCCTGGTTCCTTATAGTAATCTCATCTTGAGGGAAGGCCCATACTGGCTAGGTTGTAGGTTTCAAAGTCCCATTATATGGTATCCTTCAATAGACTATAAAGCCAAATATGAACTGCCTGAAGGATAGACAGGGCACATCTTTGAAGCTTTAGCTGCAAATCATGGTTTTAGACCTCTTAATGAAAATCCCTCTCCAGCCTATTCTCTAACTTCTTTACATGTAAACTATGGTTTTCATGAGGACGTAAAAAATGGTAAGCAGGGGGGTGTGTTGAGCATTGGAAAAAGTATGAATTCAACATGCATTTCTTTATATTTTTCATTTGAACATAAATATTTTTATTCTAGAAAGATGATATATTGAAGGATTATGATAGAATTGCAAAGATTAATGTTTATTGTGAAAATTGGATGAAGATTGTATTTTATTCTCAATAGGAAACAAATGAAGGGGGAAACCACCATTCGAAAGGAAAATCTAAAGCAGGAGTAACTGTTGTTCCTCCAGCAAAGGGCCGTATCCAGACAAGGATGAAATTAGAACGCACAACTAAAGTAAGTTAGGGAACATCACGGCTACAGCCTAAGAAGACCAAGCGTTAGCTAAAAGAAGAAATAGGAGAAAATCCCTCAGGATCTTTCAATCCCGAGGGATCGCTCTTCAAATTTTATCGTTGTTTCTTGTATTGTTCACTAAATTGTTATAAAAGGCAGTGCCTGTAGAAATCAAGGACTGAACGATTATTATTGAAACTCCTTTTGTAACTTTGTAATTTCTCATTGACTCTCGTGATCAGAGAGCGACTGTTGTAAACGCTGTTATTCCTGATTAATGCATGATCTAGTTGCTGTTCCATTTATTGACTCTGGAGTAGCCCAACGATGTTTCACTGGTGGCTAAGGGCCCGGCCCTGGTGGATCCATCTACTATTTGTATTATTATCTTTCAATTATTTTTGTGTGACGGTTTGCATTTGTTTTCATTATAGCTTTCAAGTCTAATATTTTATTGCTTAATTGCTTCATAATATTGGTGTGTTAAAATGGTGAATTGTGTTTCCATTCCTTTCTAATGTAACAAGAATCTTGATCTCTGTATAACTTGTCTTGTTATGTTTGAACATAGCTACGTTGTTCAACAGTTGCTGTTCTATTTCAGTTGTTGTTCCAATCCAATTAGTGTTCCGTTCAGTTTGTTGTTCAATAGGATTTGTTGTTTAATAGAGTTTTGTTGTTCAATCCCATTAGATAGAAGTGTTGTTCAATTCCATTAGTTAGAGTTTGTTGTTCATTTCTATTGTTGTTTAATTCTATATTTTCTGTTCATTTCAGTTAATTAGTTTACAGTCTATTTCATTCCTACAAAGAGTTGGTTTTTCTTTTGAGAACTTGCCTAGTTTACTTTCATCAGCAGCATTAGTGGTTTAGTTCAATTTCCATTTCCATTTAATTTTTTTAATGCGAGATCATCAACTATAAAATACATCTAGTTATTGCTACCTTCATTCTCAGATTGATTATCTTGTCTTCATTTTATTTCAATTACATCAGTTGTGAAAGGAAAGAGTTATCATTACTGCATCCTAGAATGATGATTTCTAGGTGAATGATTGGATTTCAGAGCATTTAAGTTCATGTCATTTTAATTAGATTTCATTTCCAAGCATCCGTTTACTCTTGTATTTATAACACTGTAGTACATATTGCAAGGCATTACTCTTATATTGAATTGCAGCCTCAGACTGAGTACACTCTTGAAACAAAAATTCGTACCTGGATTGATGATTAATGTAGGATAAATAGGCGTTAAAAAGACACCTTTTCTACCTCAACAATTTTCAACTTATATCTCGATGGTTTTACTCAAATTTTGAGCGGGAGCACTCATTAGATGAGGAAATTGATTCCTTGTCGAATTATTACCCATGTTGCATACTTTTGATGGACCTTGTTGAAAAAAAATGAGAAATACATGAAAAATATGATTTCAATCACATTTTTTTTATATATTTTTTTATTTTTAATGTAGAAGGGTCTATACTAACTATGCAACATGGGTAATCCTTAGAAAAGGAATTAAATAATGCACCCAATGAGTGATACCACTTTAAATTTGAGTAAAACCATAGGGAGGTAAGTTGAAAATATGAGTTGAAAAAGTAGTTTTTTCTTTTTTCCCTATAAAATTTGATGATGTAGTATAATACTATTTTATTATTTACACTATTATTTTATAATAATCCTTAGGAGGCCCATTTTATACTTCAAAATTTCTCTAATGAAAATTAAAAATCTACATGGAAACTAAAATATTATTGTAAGTGACAGAGATCTCATTTTCACTAGAAATTTGGACAAAATTATTTTATTGTCTTCGTACTCAATTAGCTCATAGCTCATCTTATCATCCTCAATATTATGGAAAAAATGTGATAGTGAGAAATTTTTTGGAAGGATATATCTATTTATTTGTATCTAATAAATGAACACAATTGTTCAAGTGGTTACCTATGGCATAATGGTGGTATACCACTTCCTTCCATACCGCAGCAAAAATGAACCCATTTATGGTGTTTTATGGATATCATCCACCATCCATCACATCATCTTTAAGAGACAATTATAAGGTTTAAGTAGTGGAATATCACATCGAGAATCAAAAACAAGTTCTCCAACTCTTAAAGGATAACCTGAATTTGGTGCAGAATCAAATTAAGCAACAGGCAGATCAACATCATAGTGAACGAAGTTTTGATGTTTGTGATTGGGTATTTTTATGGCTACAACCATGCAAAAAAATTCCCTCAAGAGATAGAAGAAGGATAATAAGTTATAACCGAAGTATTATGACCCTTAGAAGGTGTTGCAAAATATTGGTACTATGGCATAAAAAATGGAGATGCTTACATATTCACAAGTACACCTAGTTTTCCATGTTTCATGCTTAAAGAAGTTTATATGCGACAAGCTCCCAATTCAAGATATATTTCCAAAACTTTACGAGGAAGGAAAAATCATATTTGAGCTTGAAGAAATCATGTAAAAGGGAATCAGATAGCTAATAAATAAATCAATTTTAGAGTATCTCATTAAGTGGAAGAACTTACCTGATGAATATTCCACATGGGAGGATGAGCATTTCATACCAAAACATTGAAAACTACTCAAGCATTGACAAAAAAACTTTTTTAAAGGCGTAGGGTCATGTCAGGTCCATATAATACTAGTGTAGCCCTAACATTGCTATTTATATGACCCATAGAATCCCACTATTATTATTTTTGTGCCTTACATTATTTCTTTTATGAAGGACATAATTATATTTTGACCATTTAGACTCCTATATATACCAAGGAGGTCTTTTCATTTGAATCATCCAATAATTTTTCATGTATGTGATGTAAAGGGAGGTTTCCCCCTTGAAGTGGCTTATTATCTAGTCTTTGATATATTTTTTCTTATGTTTTTGTGCTACTTTGATCTCATTACATAAAAAAATTCCATGTTGTTATGTATCAACACTCAAATATAATACCATTCCTTGATGTATACACTCTTGATAGACTCAATTATGCTAAAATCAAGTGAATTATATTATATCATGCTAGATTTATTATTGACACATTATAGTGTTTCTCCTAGTGTTTTCTTGCACTTTTAACACTATGTTGTCTCTAATTCATTTAAAGATTTAATTATATTTTCCAACACTTTCTCTTCATTGCATTCATTCTCACTAGTGTAAGCATGATGATGTATCCCTAATCTCAAGTATGGTGAAAATATTAAATTAATAGATGACCCACAAGGTACTTTTGACATATAAAGTTATGCTTTCTTAGATCTAGGTTTTTTAGTCACAACAATAAAATCTAGTTGTTGAGATTTCTCTTATGCCCTATATTCAAAGTGATCAAAATCTACTAGGTATGCTCCATTTTCAATGTTTAACTTAGAAATATTCTATTATTTTCTATAAATTAAGGGAGTTAATTATTCCTTAGGTGACTTTGTAACTTCCTCATTAGTGATACCTTATATCATATCTTGTATAAATGTGTATAATCTCATTTTAAAATCATCATGGTGTTTATCTCACTATTTTAAAAGTTAAATGAACTTGAAACCAATTTAGGGTTAGACTACTCATTTTAAACTTGGATCATAATGGATTTACTTCATTTATGAATTTATTTACTAAAAGGCATGCAAAATATTAAAATCTTGGAGAAAATATATTTTGAAGATTCCAAACAATTAGAGACACAATATGCAAAGTTTTCCATGTACATATGATGTAAGGGTGAATATATAAAAATGGAATAGAATACAATATATAAATATTGATAGAAAAAAAAATATGATGATTCCTAAGAACTCCTATAAAAAGATAATAATTACGAAGTTATTGGAGATGAGGTACAAAATAGATAATAAATGAATCCCTAACTTTCCTCCAAAGTCCAAAAAACAACATGCTATGAGCTACTTAACATGCTACAAGGTGATATACTACTACATATAATTGATCAACAAGATCAACCATCAAACTCTACTACGACTAGAAATTATATGATTTTTATCATGAGATACATGACCATCCTCTACTAAGACTCATTAGACTTCTTAAGGACATTTGTATTTGCAATAATAGAAGTCAAACAAACAGTGCCTACCATGCCTTGTGCTACTATTTGATCGTCATCCACCCTGCATCCAGCCCAAGTCATCAACATTAAAATACAAATCTAATGTGTGAGTCTCCTCTACCCATTCTAATGTTAAATCAATATCATCGAAGCTAATGGGATCTACATCAAATATTTCTTTCAATAACTATTTTTTCCTTAACTAAAAGGTGTGCTACATGAGTATGAGATCATTTAACTATTGTTTTTCCAAATAATTTCACTTCTTCATGTCTATCTACTCAAAGATAAACCATTTTTTCTCACACTTGGCAACACTACATATTTGACAGAGGATCCACATTTCAAAAATTTTCAATTAAGTACCTAGCTACCAAATGATTCCCACAATTGTGCTACAAACTAGGTAATTCAACAGATTAAATTATCACTTCAGTTAAAATTTTAAGTATTTAAGTTTTGAATAACTGCAATGAAAAATGTTTGGAGTTCAATATTTTTCAATATTTTGTCAAAAGTTCTTGGTGTTTTTACTAAAAACACTAACATATTTTATTTCAATTTCCTAAATCTTATCAAGGACCATGCACTCTATACAATCATATAATCCATCTTTTAATTCTCTAGTTTGATCTTCTCAAAACTCAACTCTATAAGATACCTTGGGTTTAGGAAATACACAATTGCATGTAAATGAAATGGAATTGATTGTTTCACCTATATAATTGATCTTCCAATTAGGCATATACTTAGCTATTGCATCATTCTGTGTTTCATTTATCTACCCCATGATCACTTTTTTCCCATCCACCAAACAAAACACCTAAACAGATTTTCCTCATTAGGCTTAATACTCATGAGTCATTGTAGATGTGTTTTTGAATGCTCTTGTCATAATCTATTGTCCTCCTAATCCAATATTATTTTCCCTTATCCTCAAGTATGAGGTCTATCCTATGTGTAGAACATGGGAACAAGAATATGGTTTTATATTTTCTCTATAACATCCTACTATCAAGAACATAGTTAGAGGCATTATTTGTGATGACTTGAAGAACAAACCAACCAACATAAAATTATCATCCAAAATTTAAAATAACAAGTTTTTATCTTAAACCTTATAAAATGAATGAACTAATTTCAAAACCATGGTTCCTTCTGGGAAAGAGATAAGGAAAATTTTATAGTAATATTCTTTTCATGGCTCCATCAATGTAACAGAGTGGTACATATCATCTTGATCCATGAATTTTTAAAAACCTTGAAGTGTTCCTTTATGCACCCAACGTTTTTCTACAATAGATATTTCCTCAAGTCATGCACATGAGGGCCTTTGTATCCTTACAAATAAAAAGAACGAAATCCCACTTAGGTTGGTAATAAGGTAAGAAAGTGGCATTTAAGAGTATACCTACATCATACCACCATTTAAATATGTATTCAAAAGTATAGTATTTGTATCACTTCTCTAAATGGTTATCTAAGGTGAGATGACGTAGTTGAGATTCATTAATATGGGTGGAGGAGGGTGAAAGTTTTATTTCAAGAGCCTTTAACACTACGTTGGTTTGGGATCTTGTGGCATGCTACCTATTTCTCCATATTTCATCCTATATCTCTTTCTACCTAGCTTTGTCTTATTTACATTTCTCAAGCATATTTCTAATGGGCCCAATGTCCACCCCAGCCTTTTATGTGCTTCTTCAACAATTTATAACACATATCATCATCAAAAACATTATTATTAATAGATTCAGGGTATTTCACTTGAGAAGATATAGAAAATGTATAAAAATATAAAAATACAAAGATTCAAACCCTATCTTAATATTTCTGTAGCAAAAGAAAAATATTTCATATTTTCAATTTTATGAGAGAAAAACGATAGGTGTTTCAGACCATTTGGTCACACTCAACCAAATGAACTTGAACCAGAATAAATCATCACCCATTCAAAACTTTAAATCATCCCCTTAAAAGGAAAAATCATCCATTTTCCATAAGCTCTAAGAATTCTATATTAAATTAGATAAAAGCACTAATTTAGGTCCCCATCACACTTTCTTAGTTTAGACAGTGCGATGAGGTTGCACAAAGTGAAAAGTCTTTGTCAACATAGGTTGCTCTTACTACAAGTGTGATGGCCCTTGGAATAAGGAAACAATTAAAAATAATTTGGAAGCTTCCACTTCTAAAGGTTTCCATCATGGAAGTTTCGATCCTATATTAAGGATGTCCTCAAATTCCTACAAATGGAGTCTTATCTCTTATCCCATGGAACTTATCCCATTCTAAAGTGGATCTTATCCTAGTTTTATGTATCAAAACCATCCTCCTCCTTCCTATGAATGCATTTCTTATTATTGGTATTTGGTTGGATTTTGGAGACTCTTATTTATGCCCTCATGCTTCCCATTTGTGCCTAGAGAGGCCCATAATCCATCCATGTGCTTAAGGAATGAATGAAGGCTTTCTTTGTTACAAATTAAGGACAATATACCTGGGAAATATCTACAAGGTAAACCATTTCAAAGGGTTGTAATCTTCTCCTACTTTCATTAATACAAAAATTCATTGTTTTCCTATACACTATGTCTCTTTTATGCATATGTAGAACAATGACTCATTGGATTATTGTTTAGAGATACTTGGATATGTTATTTTTCTATTCTAGTTCTCTTGCTTGTTTTATATGCTTTGTAGGTTCCACTTATAGCATTTGGATTTGGAGCTAAAGTTTGCAAGCGGGGAGAATAAGCGATTATACATTAGTTTCCAAATAATTCTTTCTTCAATATTTCAAATTTCTCTAAGGAAAGCAGATAAATTTTGTCTTGTTTGTTCATAGATCAGGCCACTAGGTGTAGGGAGTTTTCTTCTATTGAAATAAGGAAATAATCCATAAAACAAATTGGAAACTTCACTAGGGAATGGTATGTTATTTAGTGGTTTCCTTCATCTAGTATTTTAGGACCTCTGAAATCGACTCATTTTGACATTATAATATAGTTATTGGACCTAGGAAAGTATAATTTCAAGATTTCTTAGGTTTAGTTTTGCGTGTTTTAAGAAAAATTGGCCTAGTGCACTTTTTGTTTTGAGACAAACCATCCCAATGCACTTCTCTCTCTCTATAAGTGCGATGACTCAAACTAGTTGCTATATATGAGTTATGATGACCCTTTTAAGTGAAAAAAATTACATTTCCTTACCTTTATTTGAATTATATTTTACTTGCAGTGACTGTTTGTGCTCAACCTAGTGTTCCTAAATTGAGTTCATTAATTGTCAACCAGGGTTGGTAAACTGCTGAAGTGTGGTGCACTATATGTGCCTAGGTATTTGTTTCTCACTATGTTGTGTTTAGTGTTTTATGATGTTTTTGGTTTTATGGTTTTATGTTTGAAAAGGGAAAGAAATAAGTGCTGGTGAAAAGAAACTATTGGTTATTTAAAACAGAACAAAGCCTAAACTATGGATGACAAACAACAAATGAAAAGCTTGATAATGACTTCATTGCAAGAAAATAAATCACAACATGAGCTTGAACTTATCCAATTCATTCATTAAAGGTGTGTTGGAAGAGATTGAGAAATCGACAAGTTAAGTGTAAATGAAGTTCTCCTAAATAAACAATCAACTCATAATATTACAAAATGATTATTTGTAACACAGTAAGGTTTTTATTCTAGATTAACCTATGATTTTGAAGTTACCCTATTCTGCAACTTGAATTATCACTTCTAGGCCTTATTCATAAGTTTTGAGATTTTCTAAAATGATGCTTGGGAAAAAGGCTATAAGTGAGTTTGTAAAAGATTTGCAGAGTGATCAAAGCCTTAAACTAGTATTACTGACCCCTATTCATGTGATGATGTATTAATATAGATTCAGAACAAAAGTAAGTTTGTAAATAATGAAGGCCGAGAGACTAATTTTGACAACTAATACTACTTGAAATACAATGGATAACCTAGGCTAGAAAGTGTTCTATAAATCTTAAAAGACAGTGACTACAACTTAAACTAAAATGCCATTAATATTTTCTTGAAACAAAATGAACTGAGACTGAACTAGAGTGCTTCTAATCTACTTTAAGTATAGTGAAAAAAGTTAAACTAAAATGCCATTATCAAACTGGAAATGTAGTGACAAAGCTGACCTAAATGCAATAAACCTCTGGAGTGCTCTAACTAAATTAACATGCAACTAGTCTATGGAATTCTACATCCCATCTCGTTCAATAGGAATGATATTTTGGAAGAGTTTTTTAAAACAAGTATGGTTGTATTATTTAGTGCAAATGATCATAAACATAAAATTGAAAGCAAATACAACTAGAATCTAAGACACCACAGTTGTTTCTTATTCATTGTTAATGATGTTTTGGAAGAGTTTTTAGGAGTAAGACCAGCTGTGACACTTAGTGTAAACAAGCATAAATCATAAAATTCGAAAGGAAATGAAACTAAAACCTACAATACCACAGCTATGCCTTATTCATCGTGATGATATTTTGGAAGATTTTAGAAGGGTAAGTCTAGCTGTGATAATTAATTTAAACAAGTATGAACATAAACTTCAGAAACTTGCCTAAGCTAGAAATGAAAACGAGATTAAAATACTCATCTAAACTATATAAACAAGGTTGCTCAGGTAGCAGGGGCCCTCTACCACCGGAGTAGCACGAAATCTACTTCAAGATTGACTCAACGCTTTCAAGGAAATGGTACTTCTTTCATTAAAAGAGAAATTACTTCAAAACAGAGTGTTTTCAGACTTCTGCAATCTAGCAATCAACCACACAATCTAACCTTGTCCCTCGGTTTCCCGAGCCATATTTGTAAAAAATTTACATAACTTTCTTGAGATAACCTAGGGATAATTGTCTTTCCAAATAAAAACCAAACTAGGACTCTGATGGTGGTCACGTAATATAATTAAGGACATCTGGACTGTCCTTGTCCTATTAGGAGTCTCTTTCCTAGTTTGAGTTCCCACATACATAACCGCCTACAGAATTTCGTTCAAACTTCGTGGAGAGCAACAAATGATGAGGGAATGATGTGGAATACGAACATATGTGGTTTCCTCTGAGATGACACCTGGAACCTGCATAGACATGAAGACAGTTGCAGAATCAGAAACTAGCTACAGAATGTCTGTATTCTATAGATAGATCTAGTTCAAAAAGTACTACAATGACAAAATCATAAAAACATAGCAAGTTATTCATGATATTCATTCTTAAAGCAATTTTAACTAATTCTACTGATCATTTGAGCCTGTGATTAATAATGGAAAAAGGAAATGGAGTGGAATGTGGTGGAAGAAAGAACATCTCTGGAGCTCAACATACCCCCACTGTTAGCTTCTTGCATGTACTCATGCAACTATTCCATGAACTCTGAGGCCTCTGAAAGGACATCCAACCCTCTTCTTCTACTTTTCCTGGTAGTCAACGACCTTCTAGGCTTCTTTATGACTAACTTGAATCTCAAATTTATGAGTGCCCTGGTTAACTTTTTATTTCTCTTCTTCAATTTTTCACCGGCCTTGTGTAAATTTTGCATTTGTAAAGACAGAGTTGAATTCATATCAGTTTTCAGTTTAACTTTCTCTCTCAGAATTTCATTCTCATTCTTGATATGTCTATTGAGTATTTCTAACTCATATTTATCCCTCCTTAGGATATCAACTGCAAATTTTTGTGGACTAGGAGTTCTGTCTCTTCCTTCTAAAGCTCTTTTCTCTAATGTCTCAACATAGTTGTAAATTTCTTGCTGTGCAGGGTCTATTTCAGGAGCCCCTTCATCAAAATCCTCCTCAGTAGGTGTTTCTTCGTCCTCTATGTTTATGACTCCAGTTTGTTCAACCTTTGTTTAATTTAGTGTCCCTATAAGTCTGTGGCTCCTTCTCGGTTGAGATGGCCCTTCTCCTTTCTCTCTGGAAAATTTTCTTATTATCCTCTCTTTCTTGAGCTACTTCTTAATCTGAGTCAATTTCTCAGAAATCATTTCTTCACTGCTTTCTTGTATTGTTTTACCAGTTTCAGTTTTGGAGGTTTTCAATCTTCTGCTTCCTTTTGTAGGTTTGTCTTCAGGTGAAGGTTCCTTGGGTTCTTCAAAGTGATTTCTCACTAAGAACTCTTCCCAATTATTTCCCATTTTTTTCAAATGACGTTCAATCAAAATTTTGACTAAACCATGGTGGTATAAGGTTGTTTCCAGAAATTGAATTCTCTTTTGAACACTTGAGGCCATTTTCTTTAAACTATGAAGCAAGAAAAATGGAAAATTGAGTTCTTCTTCTAAGAAATGCATTATCAACCGAATATGATAGACATAGAAAGTACCATATCTTCCTTCACAAGTGATAAATTTTTGCAAGATAAGAAACCTGTTCCTCCATTTGTTCTTTAGTGCAGAGCTAGGGATACCTTTTTTAAAAATGTTGACCACCATACCTGGTGACTTGAGTATCTGTTTCCATGCTTCGTTATGAAACTATCTATTCTTGAACCACCTTTCTCCTTTTCTGGGCAATTCGGTTGCTTCTGCAATGAAGGCTTCAGTAATGGTGAATTTGATATCTCCTATCTCGACCTCAGCTCCGTTGAAGGATCTTGCAAACGTTTTGGTCACCTCTTTGTGAAACCCACTGAATTTTTCAAAGATTTGCAACCACCCTGCTTGTTGTAACATTTCTCTGACTTGAGGATAACCTTCCAAGTACTTAGTGCCAACCGGTTCAGTCCTCACTATAAGACCCATAACTCCTCTTTCCAGCCTTCAAATTTTTTCTCCTCTGTTGACGGTAACAATGTTTTTTACAGAGATGCCTCTGTTTCATAGACCGAAATGGTTAAAAATTGGCTACGGGAAAGAGTGATATGGAGTGGTTACGGAATGAATATAATGAGGCGAGGATGATGTATATGAGTTAAAAGATATCACAGAAGAAAAGACCGCGGAGATATTTTGTAACGGATTCAAAACCATCATTAAATTCTTTGGCCTAGTGACGTGACTAATCCGATCAGTTTAGCACTTTAACCGTTTAGATTTTTAAATGACGATCAGATATGGGATTTGAAATGGTGGAATAGAAGGAGTTTTATCCAAAGTTTTTGCGGGAGGTTTGTTAGGCATGATCAAAAAAATTAATTAAATTTTTTTTTTGAATTATTCATAACTTAACTATACTAAAATCTTTCATGATATGTCATTATAATCAGAACTTTTACCTTTGCCTTTCCTCTAATTTTTTTCTTCATATGCTTTGTTCTCTCCCTGAAAATCATTAATTTTTGAGTCTTCATAACCTTCTTGATTTTTCTTGTTGTCATGGATATGCAGGATCATTTTATTGCAGATCAAGTGATTACTAGACAGTGCCTTCAGGATCTCTGGCTGCAGAATGTCTGTCTGGCTGCAGAATGTCTGACTGGCTGCAGAATGTCTGATTAATTGCAGAATGTACCTATAAAGAACTTGAAACATGAAATGGAATGATTTGGATCATGAGTGGAATTTTGTATGGAATGAGTGAAGATTAATGATGAAATATGATGTAATGGAATATGAATGAAGTAAATAATGGAGTGGAATGGATCACAACTTATGAAATGGAGTGAAGTATGAGAAGTGGTTTGTAATTCATGATATGTATTATTCAATTGCAGAAAGACATCAAACTTTAAAAATCTGGAATGGAAATGAGGTGGAACATGGGGTGAAATGAATGAAGTGTGCATGAATGAATAAAATGGAGTATGGATGAATGCAATGAGATATACCATAAGTGAAATGGATCTGCACTTATGATTTTGTAACAACTGCTTGCAGAAAAACAAATTTGAAAAGCTAAAGTGTCAGAAATATTATGATTTTCACTCTACCTTTTCTGTATAAACATGCTAATCAGTGATTAGTTTTCATGTTTATACTTTGTTATTATTATTATTATTATTATTATTTTTCAATAAAATGACTTCAGAAAATTCAATTAAGTTGATGAAGAAGAAAGATTCTTCTTCATTAACTTCACATCATTTTTTTCCTGGAACTTCTTGAAAAATTCTTCTCTTGAAAGTGGCTTATGATACAGCTTCAATCTATGACCATTCACAAGAAAAGTGACCTCTTCTTCATCTATTGTCCTGATTTTTATTGCTCCATTTTCAAAAAATTTCACAATTTCATATGGCCCAAGCCAATGTGTTTGGAATTTACCTTGAAAATCTTTGAACTTTGAATCAAACAAGAGAGCCCAGTCGCCTTCTTTAAAATTCTTTTCCTTGATGTAATTATCATGCCATCTAGTCCTTTGCTGCTGGACTATACTTGTTTTCTGAACTGCATCTTGTCTGATCTCATCCAATTCATTAATCTACTCCAATATATGCTTTTGTGCCTCTGTTAGATCAAGTGCTAGCTGAACTGCCATTTTGAAAGTTTGAATTTGGAACTCTATGGGAAACAAAACTTTCTTTCCATAAACAAGTTCATAAGGAGTATGACTTGTTGTGCTTCTCCATGTAGTTCTATAGGCCCACAAGGCTTCAGGAAGCCTATCTGCCCAATCTCTTCTATGTAAATGAACAATCTTTGTTAGGATCCCTTCAATGACCTTATTAGTAGATTCCACTTGACCATTTGCTTGTGTATGATAGGGAGTAGATTTTCTGTGTCTGATTTTGTACCTCTCTATCATTTGTTCCACTAGCCTTGATGTGAATTGAGCTCCTTGATCTGTAACAATTTCTCTTGGGACACCAAAACGAGTAAAAATATCCTCAAAAAGAAAATTAACTACAGATGCTTCAGTAGCAAAAAGTAATGGATTGGCCTCTACCCATTTGGTAACATAATCAGTGCAAAATAATATATATTTATTTTGTCTTGATGGAGGACTAATAGGTCCTACAAAATCCAAATCCCATTTTTCAAAAGGTTCAATATGTACCTGAGGCTGCAATGGCATCTCACCTGAAGGAGAAGGTTTCCCTACCCTTTGGCAACTGTCACACCTTTTGACATACTCTTTAGCATATTTAAAAAGGGATGGCCAATAGTATCCTAAATGAAGGACCTTATAAGCTATCCTCTTATCGGCAAGGTGTGCGCCACAAGGTTCATCATGACATGCTTTGAGAATCTCAGGCATCTCATCTTCCCGAACACATCTCCTAATGCTAAAATCTAGACCTGTCTTGTACAACTCATTAGCAACCCATGAATATTTTGCATTGTCATAAATGATTTTTATTTTATCTCTTGCATTCATTATTGAAGGAAATTTTCCTGAAACTAAATAATTAGCAATGTCAGCAAACGAAGGAGTTTGGGTAGAAATTGAAAAAAGATATTCATCAGGAAATTGATCTTCAACTCGAGTGTCATCTTTGATGTTTTGGAGTCTAGATAGGAAATCAACTACTGTGTTTTTTTTACCTCGCCTATCTAGAATAATAATGTTGAATTCTTGTAAAAGTAATAACCACCTTATGACTCTACCATTAGTAATTGATTTTTTCATTAAATATCTAATTGCAGAGTGATTTGTGTGAAAAAAAGTTTCATAGCCTGTTATATAGTGTCTGAATTTGTTTATGGCATGAACAACAGCTAAAAACTCTTTTTCAGTTACAATATAATTTAACTCTGAAAGAGTCAATTTTTTACTGGTATAGTAGATGGGATAAGGAATCAGGTCTTTTTGTCCCAATACTTCTCCTAGAGCTGTATCTGAGGCATCTGTTGAAATATCAAAAGGTAGCTTCCAGTTAGGTCCCCTTAAAATAGGTGCTTCAGAAATTTTTGTTTTCAGGGTCTCAAAGGCTAACTGGCAGTCAGAACTCCATTTGAATTCACAGTCTTTGGTAAGTAATTTGAAGAGTGGAGATGCTATCTTGGTGAATTTTTCTATAAATCTTCGATAATATCCTGTAAATCCTAGAAAACTCCTAACATATTTTTGACAACTTGGAATAGATAAGTTAGAGATGACTTCAACTTTTGACTCATCAACTCTAATCCCATCCCCTGAAATATGATGTCCTAAAACAATTCCTTCAGTAAACATCATAAAACACTTCTCATGACTAAGTGAAAGATTTGCTTCTTTACATATTTTTAAAACCTTTTCCAAGTTTGCTAAGGCTTCTTCAAATGTGTTTCCATAAACTGTGAAATCATCCAGATATACCTCTACACAATCATGTATTAGATCCGAAAAGATCCCTAATACTTCCCTTTGAAATGTTGCGGGTGCATTGCATAATCCAAATGGAAATACTCGGTAAGCATAGGTACCCCAGGGACAGGTAAATGTGGTTTTGTCTTGATCCTCAAGTGCTACTTGAATTTGATTATAACCAGTAAACCCATCTAGAAATGAGAAGTACTTTTTGCCAGCTAAGGTATCTAACACATGATCTATGAAAGGTAGGGGAAAATGATCTTTATGAGTAGCTTTGTTTAATTCTTGGTAGTCAATACATACCCTCCATTTACCATTTTTCTTTGGCACAATTACCAAAGGATAAACCCACTGACTATCTGAAATAGGATAGATAAAGTTGACATTCAACAATTTCTGCAATTCTTCTTTAACAATCTCCCTAAGATTTGGATTCATCCATCTTTGAGGTTGTCTGATTGGTTTACAATTTTCCTCTATGTAGATGTGATGAGTGCAAGTCTTGGGGCTTATCCCTTTCATATCAGTGTACTCCCATTCATATGCAGAAGAATGTCTCTGTAAGATCTTGACTAGCTCTTCTTGTTAAGAATTTTCTAGGTTCTTGTTTATGTTTAAAGTTTTGCTTGGAAATATCTCAATTATAGAGCTGCCAAATTTATCCATGGAATAAAGAGACATCTGTCTTGATGACAAAAACTCAATGTTGGATTCTTCTTGAAATTGTTCATGTTTGTATTCCGAAGAGGATTCAAAGTTTTCTAAAGTATTTAGAATTTGACTATCTTCACTAATTTGTGAAATTGTGAAGAGAGGTTGTAAGTCTTCTTCAGCCTCTATCCATTGAGTATCATCTAAATCTAGAATTGTCCTTGCTGGAGGATACAAAGTGAATTTCTTAGTTGAAATACCATCAGAGATGTTCATATCACCGGATCTACAACTAATGAAAGCATCAGTTGTAGCTAACCAAGGTCTTCCTAATATAATAGGATGCCCTCTTAGATTATTCTTAGGAGTTAGGATCATGAAATCCACAGGGTACTCCCAAGAATCTAGGGACACTGGAATGTCTTCTATTACCCCATCAGGTTTGATCAGAGATCTATCTACTAATTGTAATAATGTGGGTGTAAAAAGAAGATTAGGAAGTTTCAGTTTATCCATGATTTGTCTACTCATGATATTGATTGCTGCTCCTAAATCAATGAGTGTGTTTTGGATCTCAATTCCATTAATGTGAATTTTAACAATTGGATTTCCTGGGTCTAGATACTTTGGAATAGCAATCTTACCCATCATAATGTCTGCTATTTTTTCTGCCAGTTGAATTTTCTTTGTCTCTCTTATTCTTTTTCTTTTTTTCTTCATGCTCAACTCCTTTATTGTTTTTTCTAAAATTGGAATTTCCTTGATAGCTTGTAATAATGGAATCTTAATGCAAACATTTCTCATCTCATCTAGGAAATCATAATTAGGCACCATAATTTTTTTTTCTACACCCCTATCAGTTTGTAATCTTTCTGGAAAGGGAGGTGTAGAAGTGGATGTTGATGGCTCCTCTAATATAGGAGTTTAAATTATTGGTTCTTTTTGTTTTATTTTTTCAATGTTTGGATCCTGAAAAGATGTGTCTTATTCAAGACTTTTATTTTCCCGTAGAGAATCTTCCTCAGAGTTTTCTTGTTCTTGTATGATCACAGAAGGTTTCCTCTTTTCAAGTATTCTTATAGACCTAAGTTGCACATCACTAAGGTCTATAGGAGTGATTAAATAGATTGGAAACTGTTGGCCTTCTATCATGTATGTATTCTGAGGATTTTTATTGTTGGGGTTTGGTATGGGTTGAGCAGGCAACTGATTTGATTTCTGAGGAAATGGTAATGGAAGTGGTTGATTTTGATGTTGTGGGTTCTGAGGATTCTTTTGAGGATTTTTTTGAGGACTTTGAGGAGAAAAATGTAGGTATGGTGGATAGGATGGTGAATACTAATAGTACTGAGAGTATCTTCCATAGGAATTTTGTGCTCCTTGTGCCCAAGCTTGAGATTGATTTTGAAATTGGGGCCAAGGTTGATGCCAAGAATTCCAATTTGGTGGAGGTTGGTTATACATTTGATCATGGAATCCTTGTGTTTGAGGTCCTTGCCAAGGCCTTCTAGAGACAAAATTGAGAGATTCTGTGGAAATTGTAGGAGCTTCCTCTTGAAAGACAGCTTTAAGACTAGGAAGTGAAGGACAAATTTTGGTCTCATGTTTTTCTGAACAAATTACACAAGTCTCTACAACTTTTGCATCCAAAGGACATTCTCTCAAGGCATGTTTCCTTCTACATTTGGGAAAAAAGATTGCTAAGGCATCATGATTCAGCTTTTTGCTTGTTTTGTAACTTAAGGGTGTCTATTTGTTCACTAAGACTCCCTAAGATGTCAGATTTGAATTCATCAAGAATATGTCCTATCTCTGCCCTACTTACTGTCCCAGAAGCAGACTTACTTTCCCTTGCAAGAGTAGGGTCTTTTGGACCTTTTACAGATTTGGATTTCCCTCTTGAAAGGTTGATACATGACTCAGATATTTCAGGTAATGTGAGCTGAGATATATCCCCTTTTCCCATCATGTTAAGGATATCCAACCATTCATCCCTAATTGTCTTCAAAAAGAGAGCTTTTAAGGTGTCTTGATCTAAGTTCTCCATTTTTTCTCTTTTGATGTTGTAATGAAATCTCTCCAACAAATATTCTAGGTTTTCATCTTCTTTTTGTAACATCTTAAACACTTCCTCCTTACGATTGATTGGCATACAATAATCCAAATACCTCACTAGAAATCCTTGTTTCATGTCTTCCCATGTCCTAATAGAACTGTTGGTCAAACTCATAAACCACTTCAATGCTGCTCCTTTCAATGTTGAAGGAAATAATTTAAGTTTTTAAGCATCTTGTAAGTAGTCATAAGTTCTACATAGGACTTCAAATTCAAATAGGAAGGTTTCAAGATCTTCAGTTTTAAGTCCATATAAGTTTGGAAGGACAAAGGGTGAAATTTTTTTCATAGTTGTATTGGTTTCTTCATCTACTATAGGAAACCCAAAAGAGTTTCCCGTTTCTCTTCTACCTCTTCCTCTACTTCCTTCTCCTTCTACACCTCTACCTCCTTCTCCTCTACCTCTACCTCTACCCCCTCCAAATAATGTGTGTTCTCCATTAAAGACTCCTCCTCCCCCTTCTTCTGCTATATTTGATTCTTCTGTGGAAGTGGAAAAATTTGTATCTCTAGCAAGAGTCCTTGAATATTCTCCTAAGACAGGTTCATTGGATGAAGTGGAAGGTCTTTCTAATGGAATATCTGATCTTAAGTCTTTTGTAAGTCTAGGATCAGTAAATGATGGAGTGTGGGTCTGAGTTGGAGGTGTATTGGCTCTTGGTCTGGGTGAAACAAGTGGTGTTCTAGGAATCAAACTTTTGCTTCTGCTTCTTATGAATCTACCCCTTGAGTCTCTCTCTCTACGCATATCATTTTTTTTGGGAGTTAAGAAACAAGGCTACCTAGTTACACTTCCCCGGCAACAGCACCAAAATGTTTGTGCTCAACCTAGTGTTCCTAAATTGAGTTCATTAATTGTCAACCAGGGTTGGTAAACTGCTGAAGTGTGGTGCACTATATGTGCCTAGGTATTTGTTTCTCACTACGTTGTGTTTAGTGTTTTATGATTTTTTTGTTTTATGGTTTTATGTTTGAAAAGGGAAAGAACTAAGTGCTGGTGAAAAGAAACTATTGGTTATTTAAAACAGAACAAAGCCTAAACTATGGATGAAAAAAAACAAATGCAAATCTTGATAATGACTTCATTTCAAGAAAATAAATCACAACATGAGCTTGAACTTATCCAATTCATTCATTAAAGGTGTGTTGGAAGAGCTTGAGAAATGGACAAGTTAAGTGTAAATGAAGTTCTCCTAAATAAACAATCAACTCACAATATTACAAAATGATTATTGTAACACAGTAAGGTTTCTATTCTAGATTAACCTATGATTTTGAAGTTACCCTATTCTACAACTTGACTTATCACTTCTAGGCCTTATTCATAAGTTTTGAGATTTTCTAAAATGATGCTTGGGAAAAAGGCTATAAGTGAGTTTGTAAAAGATTTGCAGAGTGATCAAAGCCTTAAACTAGTATTATTGACCCCTGTTCATGTGATGATGTATCAATATAGATTCAGAACAAAAGTAAGTTTGTAAATAATGAAGGCCGAGAGACTAATTTTGAAAAATAATACTACTTGAAATACAATGGATAACCTAGGCTAGAAAGTGGTCTATCAATCTTAAAAGACAGTGACTACAACTTAAACTAAAATGCCATTAATCTTTTCTTGAAACAAAATGAACTAAGACTGAACTAGAGTGCTTCTAATCTACTTGAAGTACAGTGAACAAATTTAAACTAAAATGCCATTATCAAACTAGAAATGTAGTGACAGAGCTGAACTAAATGCAATCAACCTCCGGAGTGCTCTAACTAAATTAACATGCAACTAGTCTATGGAATTCTACAGCCCATCTCGTTCAATAGGAATGATATTTTGGAAGAGTTTGTTAAAACAAGTATGGCTGTATTATTCAGTGAAAATGATCATAAACATAAAATTGAAAGCAAATACAACTAGAATCTAAGACACCACAACTATTTCTTATTCATTGTTGATGATGTTTTGGAAGAGTTTGTAGGACTAAGACTAGTTGTGACACTTAGTGTAAACAAGAATAAATCATAAAATTCGAAAGGAAATGCAACTAAAACCTACAATACCATAGCTATGCCTTATTCATCGTGATGATATTTTGGGAGTTTTTAAGAGTAAGTCTAGCTGTGATAATTAATGTAAACAAGTATGAAGATAAACTTCAGAAACTTGCCTAAGCTAGAAATGAAAACGAGATTAAAATACTTATCTAAACTGTATAAACAAGGTTGCTCAGGTAGCAGGGGCCCTCTACCACCGAAGTAGCATGAAATCTACTTCAATATTGACTCAACGCTTTCAAGGAAATGGTACTTCTTTCATTAAAAGAGAAATTACTTCAAAACAGAGTGTTTTCAGATTTCTGCAATCTAGCAATCAACCACACAATCTAACCTTGTCCCTCGGTTTCCCGAGCCATATTTGTAACAAATTTACATAACTGTATTGAGATAACCTAGGGATAATTGTCTTTGCAAATAAAAACCAAACTAGGACTCTGATGGTGGTCACGTAATATAATTAAGGACATCTGGACTGTCCTTGTCCTATTAGGAGTCTCTTTCCTAGTTTGAGTTCCCACGTACATAACCGCCTACAGGATTCCGTTCAAACTTCATGGAGAGAAAAAAATGATGAGGGAATGATGTGGAATACGACCATATGTGGTTTCCTCTGAGATGACACCTGGAACCTGCGTAGACATGAAGACAACCGCGGAATCGGAAACTAGCTACAGAATGTCTGCATTCTGTAGCTAGATCTAGTTCAAAAAGTACTACAATGAAAAAATCATAAAAACATAGCAAGTTAGTCATGATATTCATTCTTAAAGAAATTTTAACTAATTCTACTGATCATTTGAGCCTGTGATTAATAATGGACAAAGGAAATGGAGTGGAATGTGGTGGAAGAAATAACATCTTTGGAGCTCAACAGTGACTTCCTTAGTCTATGGTCTGTTCAAGGTCTCTGTAAATCCAACAATTTGCTTGGAATTGAGTTCGATCACCTTTTCATAAGAGTTTTATTTCATTTGTGTTTCTTCTTTTCAATTATTCAGATTGGTTATTTATTTGTTAAAATACTTTCATGTTACATTTATTATCTGTGTTATTGTTTTTTATTCAATAATATAGTCATATTTCATTTTTTATTGCATTGAAAATTGAAAAAGAAAAAGAAAAATTCATTTCTTCATGCATTGGTGCTTTGAATATTTTAATTGGAATAATGAAAGTTGAATATATTGTTTGGAAGTCTCTTTTTTTCATCATTGTTTGAAACTTCTTCCCTTCATTGGATAGATCTTCATTGAATGAAAATAGTTCATTTTCTCATGCTAGTTTTATTCTATGAGTTCGGGTGAAGTCATTTCGAGCCTTGAAACTAAAACCATAGTCAAGATAACCATTAAAATTTATCAATTAACCTAAGGATAATTTGGAACATTAACGACATATTTAGTGGTCTATGCTAGAAGACGTGTTCCAGTGTCATTAAACATAAGAGATGTAGTTACTTGTCAGTGCTACATCCTGAATATGGTCTGTTTTCCATGTACATTAGAGTATATAAGAACTTTATTCCACATACCTTCGGGTATACAGGACAACCCTCCACGTACATATTAGTATATTAGAATGCCCCAATCATACGGTTACAAATTAGACAAAACTATTACAAACTATGCTTCCACGTACCTCCAGGTATATTTTAGAAGTCCCTACTAGGTTGCAATCATATGTCAGGTAATATAGTTAGTTGCCTTGTTAACTATGATACACTAAACAAAAGATTCAGGGAGATTTCTTGCACGTACTTAGCCATATGTTTCAGTTCATAGTGACTTGGTAAACCTCTTATGCCTAGTTAGCCCTTTTATTTTTATTTGTGTTTTTAATTTCTAAAGTAAATCAATTAACCATGGAAGAATACCCTTGTCATTTATGTAGAATGGAAATATTTCCTCCTCTACCTCTAGAAACAACACTTGGACCTCATAAAAATAATAAAATGTAAACTACCAAACCTGGTACTTTGAAATATACCCCATATGAAACCACATCCAAAATAAATGAACCAGAATCATCACTTCCCATTAGTACCGAATCTGAAGTTACATCTTTGGAAACTAGTGAGTTAGAGACATTTGAAAATTCTCAACCAAAATTTGTTGAGACTTTAGAACCTGAAGTTATAGAACCTGAATTTGAAGATTTAGAAAGCTTACAACCTAAGTTAATTCAACCCGAGGAACCACAAATCACTTCAAGAACTTATTTTACACTACTTTATCTTTGTCTCATCGACAACCTTTGTCTTTGAGTGTTGAAGAATAAAAAATTCCACTTGGTTTATTAAGTATAGAGGAAATTATTGAGGAATATCCTACTCGCCCTCAAACTATTGTTCACATTGCTGGAAATCCTATTTATCAAGATTTTCCTTTCGTTACCCCTCATACTCAACCATAAGATACTTTACATCAAACTTCTCGATTTAATTCATGTTTGAACTCTCCTTAAAAATCCACACACACAATACTTTAAGAAGTTTAGTCATGATAGAATCAACAACAATCACCCAACCTGTATCTGCCATTATGAATGAATTGAATGAAGTTACAAAAAATATATATGTTTGTCACTCCACCCTAAACTCACTTGTCCAACAACTCCACATGGATACCAATCATTGTCAAGAACCTTTTCCAGTGCATTGACTAGTCCTTAGACTTCTCCTTTACTTTCATCATCAGGAATACTATTTGTTTTGTCTTTACTAAACACTCCATAACTTGTTTTACCAATTTCACCCAAAAATCCTTCTTATCAACAATATGGTGTGTTTTAGTGGATTATGATACCCAAAATACCCCACTCCATATTATACTATGTACAGTCCCACTAGGGAGAAGTGGCCTCCTTCCACTCCTTATCCTCCAATGGAGGGGAAACATGTTTCTGGAATATTATTGTTAGCACTCCATCGGATCTATGAGGCTGAGAAGAGACCAACAAAGGTAACCACAGACCAAGCTCTCACCAAGTATCTAGTCTTACTAGGCAGGAGAGGCTCTCTCGAAGGGACCATATCCAAGAGGGCTAGATAAATTAAATTTTAGGCTAGGTATAGTAGCACAGGGGTTTTGAGTGGTTGAATTGGGTGTTGGATGAATGAATTAGGTCAAAGGGGAAACTATGTCAAGGAATATAAGATCAGAATTGCAGAAATTTGATGAGGCAAGGTAGGTAGGAACTCTAACACTTTAGGGTTCCTAGGTGAGATGGATCAGAGTGGTGAGGTGTTAAAAAGAGCATTACAATACATAAATTATTTTTAAACCGACGAAATGAAACAAATTATGATGATTCTCCAAAAATAGAGCATAAAATATGTATTCTTCTTATCAAACTTCAGAATAAAAAATATCACAGAAGTGGAATGAACATGGAAAGTAAAAAAAATTAACACATATGCAACAGAAGAATAAACTATGTCAAAATACAGTACCACATGAATCACACCAAAATAGCTGCAACTCATCCAATATATTTCGGCCAAAATCTGAATAAACTAGTGTCTCTGATCAATACAATAGAATCCAACCTTTGAAATGAGTAAGGAAGTGAAATATATAGACATGAAACAAATTCTCCCAACCTCAGGGGTCAAATTCCTAAGTTTTCGAGTCGATGCACAAAATTCTGATTGCAAACCTAAAGTGTAGGGAGGTCAAACTAACTCATCTCTAGTTTTGGTGAAACTAATTCATTCATAAATGAATACACTTTTACTTAATTTATTTACCCTTAGGTAACTCAAAATAAACTCAATTAAATTTACATCCATCATTTGCATCAGTAAAATCATGATTTTCCATAGTGAAACTCAACAAACTGAGAAACAATCAGAAAACTCAGCCACTGGTCAGGAGCACTATGCCATCTTTAGCTAAAATTTTGAGGGGTTTTCTGATGTCCAAATTGATCCCAGGATATCTCATTGGATATAATTCCCTATCTGTTTTCCATAAATGTTCTTGGTTTCAAAAAATTATAAGTTTTTTTCCTCCAAAAGTTAAATCTCCTAGGACTAGTCAGGAGCGCAACAGCTGGCTAAAAATCAGGGCAGAAACATGAATTTTGGAGTGTTTTTTTACCTTTCTCCCTGCCAAATTGTCCAAATTTGGTTATAGAAGTGTCAAAATTTACTATTTTATGCCTTATAAAATTGACTATTTTATGCCTTATTTTCATTTTGAGGCCTCAAGAAGAAGTGCAATGCCTAGGGCGCTGCGTCCCTGACAGTCTAGTTATGCTGAAAACTGTTAAAAGTTTGCAAAAACCAAAAAATTCAAAATTTGCTCAAAAAATATTCAAAATTGTTTTGTAGAATTCTGATGATGTATTCTAAACAATGATATAGGCCTCAAAAAGTATTTAAAGCTTATCTCCTTCCTTTTTCTTGGCTAGGTTTTTCTTATGTTTCTCCTCCAATTGCTTGAGTTTAATGCTACAGACCTTGTTTCTTGTGATGTACCTGTTAGACATGTTTATGAGAATATTATTATTATTTTTTTCCTTGTGGAGGAGATTTTCAAGGTGGATGTTGACCCTATCAATCCATATTTCTCTATCATCTTCAACCTCCTTGGAAATCATTTCCTCAAAAGTGAGTTTTTCATCCTAAATTTTCTATTATTGTAGAGCCCTCTTAAGGCAAGTTTTCTTAGGTATTTTTGTGCTCGTTTGAATGTAATCATGGTAAAGATCATCACGTGAAATCATGGCATAACCTCTTTTTTATTTGAGAGGCTCTAGCTCCATAAGTACTTGCTGATCTTTTAGCTCCTTATTCTCCTTCTTAGGAAATGAAATGACAAATTGATCTCTATCCAAGTTGGTTTTTAGCTCTCTAATTTGGGAATCCTTCTCTTTAATAATCAAGCTTAATGCATCATGATCATCTTTATGATCCAAGTCAACTAGGTCAATCTCTTTTTCCTCATCATGAGAGTCCTCATCCTCTTGCATGACTTCCTCATAAACAATTTACTCTTTATGTTGCTCATCCTATTGTACCTTCTTTGATGATGAATAAGGCAAGGACACTTCCATAATCTATGTAGAAAACACCTACCTAGGTCCCTTGTTATAGGTCTTTCCTTGTTTTTCCTTTTCAACCTCTTTGGTATCTTTAGTCTCTTTGACCACAACTTTGTTGGATGACCCAATTTGACTCTGAAATACTGATGATGGTGATGATATGGGTCCTATAGGCTGAGCTGATGGAGGAATAGATGTAATGGATAGAGGTGGAGGAGCGATGGTTTTAGCATTATGATATTGTGGAGTGGAGAAAACATCATTGGCAATGAAAGTATCACATGAAATGTTCAATGGATTTAGATGATAGAGTACAATAATTTTTATCAATGAGTGATGGAAGAGGTTGTTCATTTGCTAATCATATTCTCTACTATGTAGGCCTTTTTTTCCATGTTCCTGAACAAATAATATGGGATGTTGTGCAATTTGACTCTCTTGAAGTGCATAAGCAATCTGATATGGTATGTGTAGAGTCTATAGAACCTTCCTTCTCAAGAGAAGTACTTCATGACTATTTTCATCATGGGGGAATACCTATCAAGAATCTAACTAAAAGGGAAGACTTTCTTTCTCTCATTTTTGTACAGTGGCTTCATGAATGGTTCATAAAATTGGTCATCCAGGTCTTTGGATTTAAACCACTTCTCACCCATATTAGGTATCCCTGTGGAAACAATAATGATAGGTGTAGATATGGTGAAGGTCACACCTGCAAGGGTCACTTGATTGTCCTGAAGGTTTTAGATGAAAATTCTACTCAAAACATGGTGGTTTTGAACTCTTTGAACCGTTTCACAGAAATCAAAGCAGCCTACATATTTTAAGAAAGTTATTTTCATGGTTGAGGCCATCAATTCTCTAGTGTTAGTAGGCTCAAGACTCAAAATTATTCCTCCCTTGTGAGTTCTTCTTTCCTCTCTGTCCTCCTCCTCTATGAAATCTATATCTTCCTCCTCTATGGTGTTTTTAGTTTTGAAACCCTAGGGAAGGGAAAGGGGAGTAGAAAATAGGTTTGGGGAGTGGGTATGGGAGTAGGAAAAATTGGGGAAATAGGGAAGGGTGTTAGGGAACTTATGGGAGTGATATGGGATCAAAACACTTAGGGGAATAGGATTTATAATTTTATTACAGGCATGACAATAGAGCTTCATAGGAATTAGCAGCCTAGGAGCCAAGGTTTTGAGAAATATAGTTTGGGGACATGGATTTAGTGATGTAGGGATATGATTAGGGCTTACTGTGATATGGGAAATTAATGTTAGGTCTTGAGAAAAAATTTAGGGCTGTGAGAGTGAAACTAGGGTTTGATATCTTGAAAAACTTGCAAATTTGAATGAAAAGTTAAACACCTTAAGTTTTACAATTGGAAAATTGAAGGAGGGCATAAAAAGGTGTTTCTTACTTGCTAGGAGGTGAAGGAATCCTTTTTTGATGATTTGGACTACTTGTACAAAGTTTTGGAAGCTTGGAGTGAAACTGGGCAGGAGCGCAGTGCCAGTGGTAGGAGCGCAAGGTCTATCTGCCAGGAGCATAGCGCCTTCTCTAGGAGTGCATCGCCTTTGCCAAGAGTGTAGTGCCTTCTCTGGGAGTGCATCACCTTTGCCAGGAGTGCAGCGCCTTGCCTCCAGGAGCATAACACGACCCAAAAAATTGGTTTTTGACACTGCAAACTTAATTTTCGAGTTTGGGAGTGGGATCTCGATGGTTTGGAGAGAAAATGAGTGCCTTATTTTCATTTTGATAGGCTTTATACTTGATTATTTGAATGAATTTGCATTTGGGACCCACTTATCTTACTCACATTCAATTTAAACCTTGAAATATTTACCTTTAACTTTTGCTTTTGATCTTTGGAGTTTGATCATTTGATAGATTGAGAACACTTAGACTTTCAAAATTCTGAGATTTCTTGGAATATGAAACTTTGAGTTGGAAACTATCTTAGAAACATGAACTTATTACATATTAAGAAAACATAAAATTACATAATGGAATAAAAACTACATATTACATTTCAAATTTACATGGAAAAGTGAATTTATTGGTCACCCTTTTACTTTTTGGTATGTTATGCAATGGATATGACGTGTTAATGGACCTTGAAAACCCGAAGACCTAATAGACACCTTAACTAAATGGAATTCGTGATGACATGACTGAAAATGTGATAAAGACTTATGAGTGATGGACACTCAACATAGTGATGAAATGAGCCAGCAAGTGATGAGATGAAATTTTTTGAAAAGAGTGAAATTTGATCAGAATATGCACCAAGTGACCAAATTTTTATAGGACCTAGTGGAATGAAAAAAAAATTATAATGGGACCCCTAACATGACATGAAAGAGTTAATTCGATCACTGGTGGAAGGATGCAAATACTGACACTAAAATCGGCTCCAACTTGGGATGGTTGCTCCTTAGAGGTGCCAAGAACACCGTAGAACAAGTGCTTATCCATTAGGCATGGTGTTAAAAGATAAAAACTAACTGAAATTGAAAAATTAATCTGATTTGTAATAAACTCAAACGAACTGAAAACTGACTTGAATTTGGCTGAATTAATTTTGAAAACAACAGAAAACAAATCAAACTTTATATCCTTCACCTCGAGCCCCAAGCTTTAGGGATTCTCCGCTTCCACTCTACACGAAAGTTAAACTTATATTTACAATGATAATGATAAATCTAAAAACTACATCAATAATAATAATGCTTAAGGAGCCTACCATTGACCGGTCCTCCTAAACATTCTTCTCCATTCATCTCTTGTAGTAGAAAATAATTTTGTCCTCAAATAATTCAGATCTTGTAGGGCCCTTTCCATAGGTTATCAAACTTTCTGTGCTTCCTTTTACCCTCGTTTCTTGCATCACACCAGAGGAATACATATTCAAGCTTAAATTTATCTGCCTTGGTATTATGGTCATACACCTTCTTTATCTTCTCATAAAGCTTTTAGGTGTTCTGAAATACCTCATTTCTTGTCTGTTGAAGATGGATCATCGGATTGATCTGGCATTGTACATGCTTCTCCTCACTTCCATATTCTTGCAATAATTTCATGACCGGGACTGCAAGTGATGTAGGAAAAACATTTTCTATTCCATACACTAACTAAAAATGGGACATTATGATATATTTCTTACTACTCACCCTGTCTGCCCACAAGGCATTCACAACATTTTTGTGCTAGTTCTTCTTGTTGGCCTCCATCATCTTCTTTATGATATTAATCAGGGATTTATTAGAGGACTCTGCTAGTCCATTACCTTGTGGATAGTAGGTATTTGAGTGCTCCAGCTTGATGTTATATTTGTCACAAAAATCAACCATCCTTTTTTATTTGAATGCTAGTGCATTGTCGGTAATAATCTTATGAGGAAAACCAAAACGAGACAATATGTTAGTCTCCAAAAACTGAATAATTAACAGGTATGTTTCTTGCCTTTTTGGGATCGCTTCAATCCATTTGGTGAAGTCATCTGTGGTTTTCAATATATATTTGTGTTGTGCAAATGATGTAGGGTGAATCTCTCCGATGAATTCAAGTACCCACTGTTGAAATGGTGCATTAATTGAAATAGGCTGCAAAGGTAATGGAAGAAGTTTTATTTTACCTTGAAATACTTGACACTCATGGAAACTCATCATTGTTTTGTAAAAATCTACAAAGAGTGTTGGCCAGTAGTATCCCGCTCTCAGTTCTTTATTAACCATGGTCTTCCAGAAAAGGTGGCCCCCACAGTCTCCTTTATGAAAATCCTTCATAACTTCTTGGGCTTAACTCTCGACTAAACAATTCAGAAACATACCTCCTAGGTCTTCCAAATAAAGGGTGTTGTCCAAAATGAAGTATCTGGAATATTTCAACTTTAAATACGTACCCTTACTCTTAGTCATGATTGGAGGAGGGTTCAAATGTTGATGAACATATATTATATCATAATACAAAGGATACGAAAGAAACATATCAGATACCTGTAGCAGAGTGACATCATGTTCTTCATCGGACAACATTGTAATAAGATTGATATATAAAGCATGCAAATTTGACTCAACCATAAGCTTTGCTAAACCTTGACCTTTGATCAACTTTGTGGGCTTGATCTCGAGGTCATATTCCAACATTTCTACTATCCATTTCCCTCTTCTACCTTTCAGATCTATCTGCATAAGAACATAATTTATTGTTTCATTAGAGACATAAGCCAAAATATGAGAATGTAAAATATAGACACAAAAATCCTTCAACGCATTTATCAAAGCCAAAGCTTATTTCTCTATGATATTGTACTGAAGAGCTGCATCCCTGATGGTTTGACTAAAAAATGCAATGGTTGTTCAGTATTGTCCTTATTTTTCATTAATACTGCAACTATGGTGTGCTCAGACGTGAATGAGAATATAATAAAATCAATAGTCTAATCTTGGCTTATTAAAACAGGGGCAGTAGTCAAATAAAATTTCACTTTGTTAAAGGACTTCTTGGCATCCTCAGACCACTTTACCTCATTGTCATTTTTCAACATCTTGGTCATTTCCCATAGTTTCTAAGCCAAGTTTGGAATACATCTAAGTAAGAAATTCATATTACTATTGAAAGCCTCAATGTCTTTCTTGTTCTGTGTAAATTCAATTTGCTGAATTTCCTCAACCCGTGAAGGGTCAATCCAAATTCCATCCATAGAGATGATGTGAATGAGAAATTTTCCCTCCTCCATGGAAAAAAGGCTCTTTTTCAGATTAAGAGAGATTCTGAATTTCCTGGATTTTGAAAAACAATCCTTAAATGATACAAGTGTTCATCCTTAGAATGGGAGAAAAATGTCAAATCATCTAAATATACCAGTAGAAAAACATCTTTCTCATCTGAAAATGCTATATCCATTGCACGCTAAAAGGTATACCCTACATTCTTTAGTCCAAATGGAATCTTTGCATATTTTAACGTACCCCAAGGTGTAGTGAAGGAAATTTTGTCCTGATCTTTCTTATGTACTAAAATTTGATTGTATCCTGAATATTCATCAAGCAAAGACATTCGGGAAGCGCCAACCATTCTCTATAATATTTGATCCATTTTGGGAAGGGGATATTTATCCTTTAATGAAACCTTGTTTTTTGTTTTAAAGCTTCTATGGTTATCATTTATTGAAGAGATCTCTGGATTATCCACAGTTTTAAAAAACATTGGTCGATGTTTCGAATCCCAATAGGGATCCATGATCAGGACACCTTGTTTAAATTTTTGAAATCTATGCAAACCTCATTTGACCAGTATTCTTTCTTACAAGGACTAGATTATATATCCAATCTAAAAAACTTATAGGAACAATAATACCTGACTTGTAGATCTTGTTCACTTCTTTTTCTATGGATGGCAACAAACTTGGGTTGATCCTTCTCAAATTTTTCCAAAATGGCTTTTGATCGGCCTTAATTGGAATGGCGTGTTGTATGATATATTTATTATAAACCTTCAAGTCTGCATAATCCCACACAAAAACTTCAAAAAAATTAGAAGGTAAATCAACGTACTTTTCCTTTACCTTAGGAGATAAAGACTTGGACAATTTGACCATCTTAGGGTTGTCCGTTGTCGTGATGTTTTCGTCCTCCACACCTTTTTCTATAGGAACCAATGTTGGCTTCCTCACTACTTCATCCTGATCAAAAAATCCTTCCAAAGGTATGAGACCTTTTGGAATATTCTTATCCTTTAGCTCTAGTGTATCAACCTCATTTTCTTCGATGACTTGATAATCCTTGTCATACACTTTGTCAATTGAATAATTCTCGGATTATCCTTCATTTTGTAGAAAATTATTAATTTTTTGATCATCCCAAAATACATGCCAATATCAGATGTTATCAGGAAATTTAGGCTGATTTTTTACATGAATTTCAAATTTTATGATACAAAATATTGGGATTTTGAAATTTCTTGTTGCTGTAGCAAGCGAATTTTCCATGAGATTCTGACTTCTGGGCACTACTGACAAATTGTATTTGGGAATCATCTTTAGGATATCCAGTACAACATTCTTGTACACTCTCATTCGTGGATTCTTGGACAGTTATTCCCCTTTCACCTATTTTATCACAGGTTTGGAGTCGCCATATACTGAAATTATTCTTGCGCCCAACTTTTCAAGATCTTGAGACCAGTGATCAATGCTTCATGTTCCACTTCATTGTTAAAATAATGAAAATATAGTTTCTATGAAAATAAACATTCTTTGGAACCTTACTAGGTTGATGAAGAGGGATGCGGATCCAAATTCCAATGCCTTCCCCATATTTCCCCAAGGCACCATCAAAATCCATTGCCCATAGACTGTTTTCATCCTCCAAGTGCTGAAATTCTGATTATTTTTTTGTCTCAACTTTCTAGGTTACTTGTTGATTCTGATTTGAAATTTCGTATGCCTTATTAGATGGATACTCTGAAGCACTAGGAATATTCTCTTTTCCCTTCTCTAAAAGTGTTTTGATGCAATTTGAAATATTTGTAACAGCTTCGACTTCTATATGCTAACTATCTACATCATTCAAGCCATTATCGTTGAACAAAATAAGATATTCTAAATCTATATGTACAACATTTATTGGATGATTATTAGGCCTCTCTTTGTTGTTTATCATGTACTTCATCTTCGTTTCCTGATGCAACTTTCTCAATTGTCCGAAAAATGGGATGATAGCATAAGATAAGTCTAGTTGCAAAGTGCCTCTCAAATTCACTCCCCAAGGTGTAGACAAGAACATAACGAACCATGGTGGTATATCAGCCACCACCACATCCATCAAGACAATTTTTGTTGGAATTTTCTCAAGGGAAACTGTTAAATCTTTAATAAGACACAAACAATGGATTCTTCCTGAGTCGAAGGAATAGAAGTCATGGTAAGAATGAGTGATATCTAGGCCCAATTTATCCATAATGGCTTTCGGCATCAAATTGTGGGCATCTCCAAAGTCAAGCATGGAATTGTGAAGGATATTTTGGTGGATTCTCAGACTCAAATAAAATGGGGGAGCTTCACTATCCTCTAAGTGACCGTCTATTGCTGGACCAAAAATAGGCTCAGGTTGGTCATATTAGACATTAAGTATATTAGATGAAGGATCTACCCTTGAAATTTTGGCTACATGAGACTTATACTAATTATTATTCACAAGTTAAATTAAAGGCATTGGCACTTTCAATTTGGAAATTTCAGTTTCTAAGCTAAAAGGAGTGGATTTGTCTACCTCTTTAATGATGTCTCTTTTGTCCGCATGATATTTTGATGTAGCTTATTTCCTTTGGCTGTCCTTTTCTTTACGGGATAAGCTTATAGATGGCTAATTATCTTTGTTCTTATTTGCATTTGTAGGTTATTTTCGTTTACTTTGATTACCTTGACAATTTTGTTTTGGTTGAGTATCTTTTGGTTGAGATTCCCGCTTCTCAATAGGAGTTATTGGGACATCTATACCTCTCAATGTAGACTTCCTCTGCTGTGAGATGAGGGCATTCAAGTATCATCACTAATAATCATCAGATTCAACCTCCAACAGATGATCCTGGGCTAAAATGTAGTCTTCATCCTTAGGTACATTTGTCTTCTCAACATACTCTTCGTCTTCAGTCAAAAATATGGGTTGGCCATCAGGTGTAAAAAAATTGGTTCACTTCAACAATATGATCTTATTATTCTTCTTCAACTCCTTGAGTATAATTCTGTTGTAAGGGTGTCTAAATTTTTTGTGGCTATGGTGGTTGATCAGGTACCCTCTGTTCGATTTTCTTGATTCTGAATTGAGGCTGTTGATGTTTTCCTCTGAAGTTAGGATTTATAACTTGTGGTTCTGGATACCTGTTGGTGATAAACATCCCATCAATCATCCTTTCAAATGTTCTTATCAAAGAGTCAATTTTGACATCAGAATATGATCATGCCTCCTCTTTTATAGTTACTCTCCTTCCACCCTTCAGTTGTGAATTCTTTATGGAAAAATTAGCTTCTACACTAATTGAATTTTTCTACATGTCTTCCAATGTAGTAGGATTCCTTTCTCACAACTAATAGGCCATGTATAGATCAAAACAATCCAGGTAATGCAAAAGGGCCAACCCTAGAGGAGGTTTTGTCTCATTGGGAATGGAATTATATACTCTGTTAAATCGGGCAGTGAAATCTTGTATTGATTCATTTGGTTCTCTTTTCATATTATTGTATTCAGAAAGGATTTGTAATGGATTCTTATTTACCTCCCATTGGGCTATGAAATCATCTACCAACTGATTTAAAGTGGCTATGGAATTTGTATTTAATGATCTGAACCATAATTTAACTTCTCCTAAAAATATCAGAACTATGATTCTCATTTTTGCATCATATTCATCTACTTCTTCTAGATCAATAAATTTAGTGACTTTAACTATGTGTTGTTTTGCAATGATTGAAGAATTTTCATAAAAAAGTGGAAGTATCTAGCCATAACCTTGAGGTAAGGCATAGAGTTCACTTGGTAAGATGAGGGGTGAAAATATGGCCATACTTCCTGCTAAATGAACTACAGGAGTGACACTAGCAAGAGTTTTCTGAATAGGTGATGAAGTAGATGGTAAAGAACAGGAAACAACAACTGATTGTGAGTGTGTTGGGATAGGTATTTACTCTTGCTGATATTGGCTTCTAGCTTTGTCTAACTGGTATTGAATTTGGTTTGCTAAAATTTCAAGTTTATAAAATTAACTCCAGATTTTAGTGTCAAAGTCTGATTCAGACTTAGTTTCTTCAAAGGATAATTTTTCTTCAAGTTTTAAAGAACTAAGATCTAACTCAGATAATGAATTGAACTTAGAAAGCCTTAATGGATCAAATAATCTATCAGCTAATGAGGTTTCAGACTTATATCGAAACAAAGAAAATTGAAATTTTAAATCAAATGGTATATCTTCGAGAGATATACTTTTAGTAGGCAGCGAAGAAGACCTTACCAATGGGATTGGATTTGATTGAATTTTTGTAGCTTGATATCTATGCTTTTGAAAAAGCCTCTATGGATCTTCAACTCGATCAACTAGGTGAGGATCATGATTTGATCTGGTATATCTCCTCGAAGCTAGAATGTTCAATGTTCATCAAATATTTTTCTCTACAATGTTTTCAGATCAGCCTCAACGAAATATTAGAACTATCATCCAGAGGCCAAAAATTAAAAGAACTAATGGTACAACCAGGGAATATCTGGAACTTTATTCCCCAGTATGGTCGCCAAGACATTATCACTCCACCATATCTCTGAGGCTGAGAAGAGACTACCAAAGGTAACCACAGACCAAGCTCTCACCAAGTAGCTAGACCTACTAGGTAGGATAGGGCTCTCTCAAAGGGATCAAAGCCAAGAAGGCTGGATCAATTAGGTTTTAGGCTAGGTATAGTGGCATAGGGGTTTTTATTTGTTGATTTGGGTGTTGGATAAGTGAATTAGGTCAAAGGGGTAATTAGGTCAGGGAAAATAAGATCAGAATTGTAGACATATGATAGGGAAAGGTAGGTACACAGTCTAAAAATTTAGGTTTATTAGGTGAGATGGATCAAACTGGTGAGGTGATAAAAATATCATGACAGTACATGACTCATTTTTTAATTGAAGAAATGAAAAAAATTACGATGATTATCCCAAAGCAAAGCATAAATGGTGTATTTTGCTTATCAAACTTGAGAATGAAACATATCAATGAAGTGGAATGAACATGGAAAGTAAAAAAATATTCATAAATATGTAGTAGAAGAAAAAACTATGTCAAAATAAAATACCACATGAATCCCACCAAAATAACTGCAACTCATCCAATATATTCCTGCCAAAATCTGAATCCACTAGTTCCTTTGATCAATACAACAACATCCAACCTATGAAATGAGTAAAGAAGTGAAAGACATATACATGAAACAAATTATCCCAACCTGAAGGATTGAATCCCTGAGTTGTGGTGCTGATCCAAAAAATTTTAAATTGCAAACCTAAAGTGTAAGCAGGTCAAACTGACTCATCCCTACTTTTGGTGAAACTAATTCATTCATCCATGAAAACACTTTTATCTAATGTATTTTCCATTAGGTAACTCAAAATTAAATTAATTAAATTTTCATCCATCATTTACATCATTAAAATCATGATTTTCCATGGTTAAACTCAAAAAACTGAGAAAAAATCAGAAATATCAGTCACTGGTCATGAGCGTAGCGCCAATGTTAGGAGCACCATGCCATCTTCAGCTCAAACTTTGAGGGGGTTGCTGATCTTAGAATTGAGATAAGGATAGGTCATTGGAAATATTTTCCTATTTATTTTCAATAAATGTGCTTGGTTTCCAAAAATGATAATTTTTTTCTCTCCAAAAGATCAATCTCCCAAGACTGGTTAGGAGCGCAGCGCTTAGCTAAAAATCAGGGCATAAGCACAATTTTTGGGGTGTTTTTTGACCTTTATCCCTGCCAGAATGTCCAAATTCTCTTGGAAAAGTGTTGATATTGAATATTTTATATCGTTTGAATCCAATGGTGGTCTTGGTTTTGCATTTGGAGGCTCCTATAAGAAGTGCAATGCCTAGGGCGTTGCACTCCTCAAAGTCTAGCTATGTTGAAAACTGTCAAAATTTTGCAAAAACCCAAAATTTCAAAAGTTTCTCAAAAACTCTTCAAAATTGTTTTTTAGAATGTTGATGATGTATGCTAAGAAATGAGAAAGGCCTCAACAAGGATGTCAAACTTATCTCCTTCCTTTTTCTTGACTAGGGTTTGCTTATGTTTCTCCTCCAATTACTTGAGTTTAATGCTACAAACCTTGTTTCTTGTGATGTACCTGTTACACATGTTTTTGAGCATCTTTTTATCTTTGTTTGCCTTGTAGAGTAGTTTCTAAAGGTGGAGGTTGACCCTATCAAGCCATATTTCTCTATCATATTCAACCTTCTTGGCAATCCTCTCCTCAAAAGTGAGTTTTTCATCCTAAATTTTATGATGTTGTAGAGCCATCTTAAGACCTCTTGTCTTAAGTCTTATTCTTCTGGTTTGAATGTCATCATGTTCAACATCATCAAGTGACATCATGGCCTTACCTCTTTTTGGTTTGAGCAATTCTAGCTCCATAAGTACTTGTTGATCTTTCAGCTGCTTAATCTCCTACTCAAGAAATGAAATGACAAACTGAGCTCTATCAAGGTTAGTTTGTAGCTCTCTGAATTGGGCATCCTTCTCTTTGATAATCAAGCTTAAGGCCTCATGATAATCTTGTTGATTCAAGTCAACTAGGTCAAACTCTATTTCCTCATCATGGGGGTCCTCATCCTCTTGCATGACTTCCTCATGAACAACTACCTCTTTCTAACACTCATCCTGGTGTACCTGCTTTGTTGATGAAGAAGGCAATGACCCTTCCAAAATCTATGGATAAAACACCTACTTAGGTCCGATATGATAGGTCTTGACCTGCTTCTCCTTTTCAACCTCTTTGGTATTTTTAGGCACATTGACCACAACTTTTCTGGGTGACACAATTTGACTTTGAAATACTAATGATGGTGATGATATGGGTCCAGCAGGCTGAGATGATGGAGGAATAGATGCAATGGACTGAGGTGGAGGAGGGATGGTTTCAACATGTTGAGCTTGTGGAGTGGTGAAAATATCATTGACAATGAAAGTATCCCATGAAATTTTCAACTGGTTTAGATGACGGAGTACAATGATTTTGATCAATGAGTGATGGAAGATGTTGTTCATTTGTTGGTCATATTCTCTTTTTTGTACTATATAGGCCATTTTTTCCATGCTCCTGAAAAAATAGTATGGGATGTTTAGAAATTTGACTCTTGTGAAGTGGATAAGAAATATGATATGGTATGTGTAGAGTCTATAGAACCTTCCTTCAAAAGAGAATTACTTCATGATTATTTTCATCATGGGGGGCATACCTATCAATAAGGTAATTGAAAGGAAAGACTTTCTTTATCTCATTTTTGCACTGTGGCTTGATGAATGGTTCATAAAACTAGTCATCCAGGTCTTTGGATTTAAACCACTTCTCACCCATATTAGGTATCCATGTTGCAGCAGCAATGATAGGTGTGGATATGGTGAAGGTCGTAGTTGCAAGGATCACTTGATTGTCCTGAAGGTTTGAGATGAAAAGTCTTCTCAAAATAGGGTGGTGTTGAACCCTTTGAACCATTTGAAGCAAGTGAGTGTCATGGGTGAGGCCATGAATTATCTGGTGTTAATAGGCTCAAGCCTCAAAATTATTCCTCCCTTTTGAGGTCTTATTTCCTCTTTGTCCTCCTTCTCCATGAAATATCTATCTTCCTCCTCCATGGTGTTCTTAGTTTTGAAATCCTAGGGAACGTAAAGGGGAGTAGAAAATAGGTTTAGGGAGTGGGGATGGGAGTAGGAAAATTTGCATAAATAGTGAAGGGTGTTAGCGAACTTAGGGTAGTAATATGGGATCAAAACACTTAGGGAAATAGGATTTAGAATTTGATTACAAGTATGATAACAGAGCTAGCTAGGAGTTAACAGCCTAGGAGCTAGGGTTTTGGGAAATGTAGTTCAGGGATAGGGATTTAGTGATGTAGGGACTGTATTAGGGTTTCTTGTGATATGGGAAGGAAATGTGAGGTCTATGCAACAAATTTAGGGCTATGAGAGTGAAACTAGAGTTTGGTAGCTTGAAAAACGTGTAAATTTGAATGAAAAGTTAAACACCTTAAGTTTTGAAATTGGAAAATTCAAGGAGGGCATAAAAAGGCATTTCTTACTTTCAAGTAGCTGAAGGAACCTTTTTCTAATGTTTTGGACCACTTGTACGAACTTTTGGAAGCTTGGAGTGAAAATGGGAAAGAGCGCAGCACTAGTGGTAGGAGCACAACGTCGATCTTCCAGAAGTGTAGCACCTTCTCCAAGAGCACAATGCCTTTGACATGAGCAAAGTGCCTTGCCTCTAGGAGTGCATCACCACCCAAAAAATTGGTTTTTGACACTGCAAACTTGATTTTAGAGCTGAGGGAGCGGGAGCTTGATGGTTCAGAGAGAAAATGAGTGTCTTATTTTCCTTTTTATGGGCTTTATACTTGATGATCTGAATCAATTTTCTTTTGGGAACAACTTCTCTTCTTCACATTCACTTTAAACCTTGAAATATTTACCTTTCGTTTTTTCTTTTGATCTTTGGATTTTGATCATTTGATAGATTGAGAACACTTAGACTTTGAAACTTCTGAGCTTTCTTGGCATATGAAACTTTGAGTTGGAAGCTATCTTAGAACCATGAACTTATTACATATTTAGAAAACATAAAATTACATAATGGAATAAAAATCACATAAATGAATAAAAACTACATATTACATTTCGACTTTGCATGGTAAAGTAAATTTATTGGTCACCCTTTTACTTTCTGGTCTTTTATGAAATGGAAATGATGTGCTAATGGACCTTGAAAACCCTAAGACCTAATCAACACCTTGAATGAATGGAATTCATCATGACATGACTGAAAAGGTGATAAAGACTCATTAATTATGGACACTCAACATAGTGATGAAATGAGCCAACAAATGATGAGATGATTTTTTTTTTAAAGTGTGAAATTTGATTAAAATATGCACGAAGTGACCAAATTTTTGCATGACCTAGTGGAATGACAAAAATTTCAGAATGGGACCCCTAACATGAAATGAAAGATTTAATTTGATCACTCATGGAAGGATGCAAATACTGACACTAACAATTACCCCCCGTTGATCATATGTTACAAGTTGGTGTTCTTCTCATCACAAGTCCTCTTCCTACTGGTGTTATATTTCTAGCAATGGCTACCACTCCTTGGAATGTCACCACTAATGTTTATGGTCAACCTAATCATGTCTTAAATCAATTTATGACCCATCTACCTATCTAGGCTATGCCTTAGATTCCTACTTTAAAACCTATCCAATCTATACCGAAACTTCATATCAATCAAGCTGTCTAGTCACACTTTAAAATACTCAACCTATTCAAGTTGTATCCCAAATAAAAACTACTCTAATAGTAAAGGGGATTTATCAAATCCCACCTACCTAGCTTTTCCAAGGTATATTACAAACCCCACCTAATCCACTTGGTCAGAATATGCTCTAGGTACAAGTGAATCAACCTATTAAAGGAATTCCACATGAACAAGCCAGTCATCCTGGTGTTGGAATGACGTAAATTCCATCTGGAAAAAAATTACAAGGTATACCATGAATTCCTATTAGGAAAGAAACAACCATACTACAAGAACCTTATGAAGGTCAGTACATCCAAGGTCATCCTTTTCATCGATTATCATGGAGACTATTTCATGTATATTTCTGCAACCATTACCACTATCACTATGGTATTGGTACAAGAGGATGACTTAGGTGACGAACACCCTATTTACTACTTTAGTTGTAATCTAATAGATATTGAAGCCAAGTACTCTCATGTTGAAAAGTTAGCTTTGATAGTTATGCAAGTTGTTCAAATACTTCACCACTATATTATGTTTCGCAAGACTTTTATGGTTTCCAATTGCAACCCTGTGACCTACATTCTATGACGTAAATTTCTAGGGGTAAAATAATAAAAGTAGATCATTGTCCTCCAAGAGTTTGATTTGGAGTTCATTAAATCCAAATCTAAGAAATATTTAGTATTTGCGAACTGATATGCGACCATTCCCTCTCCTGAGTCACAATCGACAATAGGCGATATTCTCCCTAATGAAACATTGTTTTTTATCAACTCTTGTGATCCATGGTATGTATATATTATCATTTATCTCTAGAACCAAACCTTTTGACCTGAAAAAAATAATTTTGATCAACATTGAATTCGATATCAGGCTTGCCATTACATCATAATTAGTGACACTCTTTATCATTGTGGTGTCTTTAGGATATTCTTACGGTGCCTCACCCATGAGGAGGTCGAGAAATCTTTGAATGATTTTCATGTTAGAGAATTGAGTGGAAATATGTTGAGATATGCTACTGCCTAAAAAATATTACATTTTTATTAATTTTGGCCCAGTATGTTCAGATATTGTATATTAGTGGTTCAAAGGTTTTACAAATGGAAGATCTATAATTGTAAAGCTCATTCTCCACCTGATCCATTGCATCTAGTTTTCATTCTTGGACCCTTTTTCAAATGGGATATTTACTTCATCACCTGTAACCCTCACTTGACTGAGGGGCATGGTTACATAACTATTGCAGTATATTATTTTACCAAATGGCACGAAGCGATACCTACATATGACAATAGCAGAAAAATGTTGCATTATTACTCTTTAACCACATTATTGCGAGATTTGGTGTACGACAAGATATAATCATGGACCATGGGAACTATTTTTGAAATTAATTTATGTCCAAATTGATTTCCAAGTTTGGATTACAACATGATATCTTAAATACACATTACCCACAAGAAAATTTCCAGGTAGAATCGATCAATAAGGTCTTGAAAAAAATGCTTTCGTATGGACTCATAAAACGAATTTGAATACTATTATTTTTTTAGACTTGTGGGAGTACTATACTTCTGTCAAAATCATGATTAGATTGACACCATTTAGCTAGTGTAGGGTCTGGAATCCATTCTTCCAATTGAATGTGAAATTTTGTTGTTGAAACTTTCCATATAACTTCTCCTCGCTATCACTGTCAAAGAAGAACACTTTTTTCACTTAGCTTGTCTATATGAGACTCGAAACTGGATGTGTCAATTTAATATTGTCAAAACTTATATTCTTGATCATTTTTTCACAGAATGGTTCATCAAATCATTGTTTCCTTCCATAACCAAGGATATTTCCAAGGGTGGAGTTGTTACTGAAGAGAAATTCATTGCCCGTGTTCAATATTTAGATTTTATTTATACCCAATTTGGCATGCTCTATGACAAGGTACCCAATTCTCCGTGACCCTCTCATAGTATTCCACCTCCACCCTCGAAGGAATCATATGTTGCTGAAGATGTGATTGGTTTTTTTGGTCAACATACAATGAGTAAGTCTTCTGGTCAATATAATCCGAAGTCTAATGCTATTGTGACCAATCAAAGCCACTCTCCTAATGCTCCTGTCAATCTAATAAATTAAAATATAAGAATCTGGGAAGTAAAAAGAATGGTAAGGGAAAGAATAAAAAATAAAAACCTCCACAAGAAAAACATAAAAATAATTCTCTCGATGAGAAACGCAAGATCCGTTATCCTTTCCTCATCTATAATGAAGAGAATTTTCCCAATAATTTTCCATATCAAGCATAAAATAATTGATTTTTGAAATTTGCATCTACTTCACCTGTCATGTTGATGGACCCTTTCCTGAAGGAGGAGATTAATATGGTTGCACAAATCTAATCCTCCTCATCCCAAGTACTGATGGTAGTGGCTACCCGAAATAAAGAATATGTCTTGGTGGCTACATGAAATAAAGAGAATGGTAACTTGAATCCCTTGAATGGATTACTGAGGAACCTAAAGTATAATGTCCATTCATGAGGTTGATTCTCAGAAGAATTTGGCGAATATATAGGAAACCATTCCCCTCGATATATTGATCAAACTCGAATTTTTTGAAAACATCCACATAGTTTCCTCTTGTTATCAAGAGATTGAGATTTACAAGGCCATGTTTTAAGAGTTTTTTGATTTTTTGTCTTGGACCTATGAAAATATTCCAAGAAATGATCCAAATACCACGGTGCATCAAATCAAAACATACTGATATGCCAAACTTATTCGCCAATGTCTACATCTGGTCCACCCTAAGAAAGCAGCTACGATTAAAGAAGAGGTTGGAAAAATTTTGTGTGTTTGTTTCATTTATCCCATTCCTTTAACTAATTAGGTATGAAATATAGTTCCCATAATTAATAAATAGGGTATGATATGAGTGTGGGTTAATTACCAGGATATTAACCGAGCTTGCCCCAAAGACAATTACCCAACTCCATTTATTGACCAAATTGTTGATGATTGTGCCGAGAGTGAGGTTTTCTCGTTTATGGATGGATTTTATAGCTAAAAGTAGCTAAACATACTCCCTTCAAAACATCATAAGAGTATGTTCATCTATCCATGGGGTACATTTTCTTATCACAAAATTCCTTTCGGTCTTAAGAATGCAAGAGAAAATTTCCAATGGGAAATGAACTATGATTTTTATGACATTAAGCATATCTTGCAACCATACCTTGATGATTTTCCTGCCCATTATAAACGTCGTGAAGACCATCTAATTCATCTTACAGAAATATTCTTAGGATGACGACATTATAACATAGGATTAAATTGGCATAAATGTCTCTTATGTGTTCAATCTGGTTGACTTCTAGGATTCATTGGATCCAAGCAAGGGATTCGTACTGATCCCCTAAAAGTCCAAGAAATCCTTGATTTACCCGCTCCTTCCATTCTCATTTAGTTAAAATGCCTACAAGGGAAGGCTAAATTTCTAAAATGTTTCTTTCTAATTATGCATAACTGACCAAAGGATTTACTTATTTACTGAAAAAAGTGGTTCGCTTTCATTGGGATGATACCTCTCAGAAGGATTTTGATTCCTTGAAATATGTATTAGCTCAAGCATCATTATTGTATCCCCTTAATTATCATTGAGACTATTTATTTTATCTTGATTTCGTCATTACCACTATCGCTTTGGTATTAGTACAAGAATATGAATTGGGTGATGAACACCCTATTTACTTATTGAACCATAATTTGATCGATATTGAAGCCAAGTAATATCATGTTTAAAAGTTAGCTTTGGTAGTTGTGCAACTTGCTCAAATATTTCACCACTATATTATGCTTCACAAGACTATTTTGGTTTCTGATTGTAAGCCTATTACCTACATCATGTAACGTCAATTTCTAGGGGGAAAATACTTGAAGTGGATCATTATCCTCTAAGGCTTTATTTGGAGTTCACTAAATCTAAGTTTAATAAATATCTAGTATTTGTCAAAGATATATGCGGCCTTCCCTCTCTTGATTCATAATCAACAACTGGTGATGTTCTTATTGATGAAACATTGCTTTTTTTCTAATCCTATGATCCATGGTATGGAGATATCATTATTTATCTCTAGACCAAAACATTCTGACCTGGAACCACTCATTCTGATCAACGTAAAAGTTGATACCAGGATTTGCATTACATCATAATCATAGACACTCTTTATCATATTGGTGTTGATATGATATTTTGAATATGATTCACCCATGATGAGGCTGATAAATATTTGAATGATTGTCATGTTGGAATATGCAGAAAACATATGTTTGGATATGATACTGCACAAAAAATATTATTTGCTAGTTACTTTTGGCCCACTATGTTTATATATTGTATCTTATTAGTTCAAAGGTTTCATGCATGCCATATCTATAACCGTAAATCTCATGCTCCACCTGCTCCATTACATGTATTTGTCAATGTTGGACCCTTTTCCAAATGGGGTAGCAACTTCATGACATGTAACCCTCACTCAACCGAGGGTCATGGTTACATAATCATTGCACTATATTATTTTAATAAATGGGTTGAAGTGATTCCTACACACAAAAAAATGGAAAATTGTTGCATTATTCCTATTTAACCACATTGCGAGATTCGTTGTACCAGAAGCTATAGTCATGAACCATGGGAAAAAAAATTGATAATTACATGGTGTTCAAAATGACTGCCAAGTTTGGCTTACAACAGGATAACTCAAATCCATACTACCCATAATAAAATGGCCATGTGGAAGCCATCAATAAGGTCTTGAAATTAATTATTAAATGCATTAGGGATTCATAAAATGAAACAGTTTACTATTATTTTTTGAGCCTTATGGGCATACCATACCTTTATCCGAACCATGATGGGATTCAAAACTTTTCAGTTGGTGTATGGTATAGAATCCATTCTTAAAATTTAATTTGAAATTCCACCATTTAAACTCTCCATCAAACTTCTCCTCGCTACCTCTTCCGAAGAGGAAAGTTTTTTTCACTTAGCTCGTTTAGATGAGACTAAAAAATGGTATCAAAATTTTGGCCTCCTTAAAAAAATAAGACTATAGTCATATATACAATCATATACATGAGTGGAGGCATCATCATTATTTGTTCAAAAATTATATTCCTCACCATTTGTTGGAAGAATGGTTCATCAAATCCTTTATGCCTTCCATAACCAAGGATGTTTCCAAGGGTGGAGTTGTTACAAAAAAGAAATTAATTAATCGTGATAAATATTTAGATTTTATTTATACCCAATAAAGCATGCTTTATTACAAGATACCTAATGCTTCACAACCCTCTCATACTATTTGATTTCCCCGCTCAAAGGAATAAGATGCTTCTGATGTCGTGTTTGGTTTCGTTGATCAACTGAAAAATGAGTAGGTATTCTTGTAACTCTACACTGAAATCTACTCTGACTGTGACCAATCAAATCCCTTCTCCTAATTCTCTTGTGACTACTTCCAATATTAATTTTTTTTAGTCTAATAAAGGAAAATATTAGCAACTAGGAAGTAAAAATAAGGGTAAAGGAAAGAATAAAAAAGAAAACCATCCATGTGAAAAACAAAAAAATCAGTCTTTTGACGAGAAATGCAAGTTGCGTTATCCTTGTCTCATCTATAATGAAGAGTATTTTACCAAGTATTATCCACATTGAGCAGAAATCAATCAATTTTGAAATTTGCATCTACTACACCTTCCATGTTGATGGACCCTTTCCCAAACCAGGAGATGAATATGGTTGCGCAAAACCCATCATAATCTTCCCAAGTATTGATGTTTGTGGATACCAAAAATAAATAGTATGTCTTGGTGGATACATGAAATAAATAGTATGGTGATATGAATCCTTACAATGGAAAGGCCACTGCTCAACCTTCCATTTCAAATCCACCTAACTTTGTGCTCTGCAAACTGAGAAACTAGTTGTTGAACTTAGAATGAAAACTGCTCCGAAGGGAATTATTCCTAAATCATAATTTAACCCTCATGCGATAGCTACAAAAAATTATAACATAGTTGAGTACTTGGCTCAAGCTCCTTCGACTATGTTAACTCTTGAAGTTTTTCATAATTGTCTTGTTAAGATGAATTTATTGTTATCTCATTGGAGGAGTGGATCATTTCGATCAGGTCTCGTTTTGTTTAATCGCGAGAAGTATACACATACAATTCCACCTCAAATTGAACTTAATAATGGTAAAATTTCTTGTTATGAGTAAAACCATGTTCCACATTATAATAGTTGAAGGTGACTCTACTTGTATTATATCACTTTTGTGTTGTCAAGATTTAGGTTCTCCATAGCTTAGCTAATCACCAACAACCCTTAAATCCTTTGATGGAAGAGGGTTTAATACTTATGGGATTCAAAACTCATTGCAGGTGGAACTAGTGGGTAGTAAAATCTCAGTAGAGGTCGAATTCATTGATGGACCGTTAGATTATAGCCTCTTACTGGGTCGTAATTGGGTTTATTCTATGGTAGTTGTAGTCTTGTCCTATTTTTAGATGATTGATTTCCCTCATCAAGGGGGAGTTGTGGATATTGATAAAATTGCCTTTTTTTCCACTGATTCCAAGAATAATAATAACATACCACTCATGGGTAAAACCATACTTCCCTATGATAATGATGGACTAGGATTAGAAAAAAGATCATCCTTAATAGGAACTTTCATGCTCCCTCCTCCAAAAACACCTATTATGGTTGCTCCAATTAATATAATTTCACCTAGTATTATTCCTTATAATCCTTATATTGTGCCTAAAAGTTATAAAATTGAATTTTTGTAGACCCTATGTCATTAAGTCCTGTTGAGTTAGCTTATGAGTCTATTCACCTAACCTGTCTGGTCGTTTCTGAAAAAAAATAATTAGTGAACTTGGTTGATTTCCCTCTCAAGATTCAGACTTATTTTCCCACTCTTACCCTTTGGATGAAATATTTCCCATGGAAAACATCTTTCCCATCGACAAATGCATCATGGAGATAATGATTTTAGATGAGAAACCCTGGGACGATAGTCATCATCATTCCTTTCCTCAAATAAAAATTCTGGAGAATGATTTTCAAATATTTTTCTCACCCAAGATTAGTGAGGAACATCATGATGTCTTCTCCATTCATGAGTTTTATTTTAATAATAATATGAAAAATATCGAGGAAACCATTCCCCTCAATATCTCGATCAAACCTGGAATTGTTGAAAACATCCATATAGGCACCTCTTGTTCTCTAGATGAGACTAAGATTTACAATGCCCTTTTTCAATAATTCCATGATATGTTTGCTTGGAACTATTAAGAGATTCCATAATTTTATCCAAATAACACAGTGGATGAAATAAAAATATACCCGGATGCAAAACTTTTCCATCAACGTCTACATCCAATCCACCATAAGAACATTGTTGTGATTAAAGAAAGAGTTGAAAAAATTGTGCATGTTGTTTTCATTTATCCTATTCATTTATATGATTTGGTCTGGAATATAGTTACCTTAATTAAGAAATAGGGTATGATCCGAGTGAGTGTATATTACCGGGATATTAACTGAGCTTGTCCCAAAGACAATTACCCAACTCATTTTATCAACCAAATTGTTGATGATTGTGTTGGGAGTGATATTTTCTCGTTTATGGACAAATTCTCTTGCTACATTATAATAAACATACTCCCTTCATACCAACATATTTTTATGTTCATCTTTCCATAGGGTACATTTTCTTATCACAAACATCCTTTCAGTCTTAATAATGCAGGAGAAACTATCCAAAGGGAAATGAACTATGCTTTTCATGACATTAAGCACATTGCACAACCATACCTTGAAAATTTTCTTGCCCATTTTAAATGTCTTCAAGACCATGTAATGCATCTCATAGAAATATTATTAGGATGATGACATTATAGCATACACTTAAACCCACATGAAAGTGTCTTTTGTGTTCAATCTGATTGACTTATAATATTCATTGTATCCAAGCATGTGATTCATACTAATCACCTGAAAGTCCAAGAAATCATTGATTTACTTACTCCTTAGATTCTTGTTTAGCTAAAACAACTGCAAGGATGACTAAATTGCTATGACGTTTATTTCCTAATTATGTAGAACTTACCAAAGGATTTGATCTTTTACTGAAAAAAGGGGTTACCTTTCATTAGGATGATACTGCTCAAATGGATTTTGATTCCTTGAAAGATTTACTATCCTAAGAATCATTAATATATCCCCCTAATTATCGTCGAGTCTATTTCTTGTATCTTTCTGTAGTCATTACCACTATTTCTATGGTATTGGTACAAGAATATTACCTAGGTGATGAGAAACATATTTACTACTTGATTCGTAAGTTAATCGATATTGAAGCAAAATACTCTCATGTTTAAAAGTTATCTTTTTTGTTCAAATATTTCACCACTATATTTTTCTTCGGAAGCCAATTCTGGTTTTTTATTGCAACCCTATGATCTACATCATGTCACGTCAATTTCTATGGGGACAATACTTGAAGTGGATCATTATCCTCCAAGAGTTTGATTGCTGAGTTCATTAAATCCAAGTCTAATAAATCTTTAGTATTTGCTAAACTAGTATGCAAAATTCCTTCTCATGATTCATAATCAACAACTGGTGATATTCTCCCTGATGAAACATTGTTTTTGTTTGACTCCTTTGATCCATGGTATGGAGATATCATCATTTATTTCTAGACCCAATCATTTTAGCCTTGAACCACTTGTTTTGATCAACGTTGAATTTGATACCAGGATCTCCATTAAAACATACTCAACAAAACTCTTTATCATTGTGGTTTCAATATGATCTTATGATGGTGATTCAACCATGATGAGGCAAAGAAATATTTAAATATTTTCATGCTCGAGTATGCGATAGAAATATGTTTGGATATGATACCAGCAAGAAAATATTACACGGTAGTTAATTTTGGCCCACTATGTTCAAAGATTGTATATTAGTAGCTAAAAGGTGTCACACATGCCAGATCTATAATTGTAAATATAATGCTCCACCTGCTCCATTGCATATAGTTGTGGCTATTGGAACCTTTTCCAAATGTGGTATCAACTTCATGACTAGTAACCCTCAGTCAGACAAGGGGCATGGTTATGTAATCATTGTAGTAGATTGTTTTACAAAATGGGCTAAAGCGATTCCTACATACAAAAACAAAATATTTTTTTTCCATTATTCCTATTTAACCGCATTATTGCGAGATTCAGTGTACCATAAGCTATAGTCAGAAATGATGGGAAACACTTTCTTAATTACATGATGTCCGACCTGACTGCCAATTTGAGCTTACAACATGATAAATAAAATCCCTACTACCCACAAGAAAATGTAGAGGTATAAACCATAAATATGGTCTTCAAAACAATGCTTCAATGCATGGTAGGAATTCATAAAATGAATTATATTACTATTATATTTTTAGCCTCCTGGGCACACCGTACATCTGTCCAAACCATGACTGGATTCAACCTTATCAGCTGGTGTATGGTCTGGAAGAAATTATTCGAACTGTATGTGAAATTTTGTCGTTGAAACTTTCCATAGAACTTCTCCCTACTTCCTCTACCGAAGAAGAATTTTTTTGCACTTTGCTCATCTAGATGAAACTTGAAACAAGTACCAAAATTTTGACCTCCTTAAAAAAATCAGAATCTACTCATATATCCGATCATATACATGAGTGGAGGCATCATAATCATATGGTCAAAAATTATACTCCCTATTAGTTTTTGGAACAATGGTTCACCAAATCCTTAACTCCTTCCATAATCAAATATGTTTCCAAGGGCAGAGTTGTTACTAAAGAGCAAGTCAATTATCATGCTCAATATTTATATTTTATTTATACCAAATCTGACATTCTATATGAAAAGATACCCAATTCTCTGTGACCCTCACATATTGTTTGAGTCCCCCCTCGAAGGAATCACATGTTGTTGATGGTGTGATTAGTTCTGGAAATCAACATACATCAAGTAAGTATTCTTGTCAATCTAATCCGAAGTCTACTCCTATTGTGACCAATCAAATCCCCTCTCGTAATTCTCCTACAATTACTTTTGAGATTAATTACGTTCAAACTAATAAAGGAAAATATCAGAAACCAGGAAGTAAAAATAAAGTTAAAGGAAATAATAAACAAGAAAACCCTCCATAAGAAAAAAATAAAAATCAGTCCCTTGACGAGAAACACAAGCCAATTTATCCTTGTCTCATTTGTAATGAAGATAATTTTACCAAGGATTTTCCACATTGATAAAAAAAAAATTGATTTTTAAAAGTTGCATCTACTTCACCTTCCATGTTGTTGTACCCTTTCCAAAACTAGGAGATGAATATGGTTGCGCAAAACCTATCCTAATCTTCCCAAGTATTGATTCTAGTAGCTTCTCGAAATAAAGAAGATGTATTGGTGGCTACATAAAATAAAGAATATGGCAATCCGAATGCTTCGAATGGAAAGGATAATGATCAACCTTTGAATTTGAATCCACCTAACTTTGGTACTATTCAAATTGAGAAGCCAACTATTGAATTGACAATTAAAACTTTTCCCAGGGGAATTATTCATAAATCATCTTATAACCCTCATGCAAGAGCTACACAATATTATAGCATAGTTGAGGATCTGGCTCAAGCTCTTTTGACTATGTCAAATATTGAATTTTTGCATAATTTTCCTACTAAGAGGAAGTCATTGTTAGCAATGATTGGAGGATTGTATCTTTTGGATTCATGTCTCGTGTTTAATCATGATAATTATACAGCTAAGCTTCCACCTCAACTTTCATTTATGATCCAATTTTTTCTTAGGGGTAAAACCATGTTCCGCATGATCATAGATGAAGGCGCCTCTACTCATATTATATCACTTCCATGTTGGAAATCAGTAGGTTCTCCACCACTTAGCTAGTTACAACCAACCCTTAGATCCTTTGACGAAAGAGGGTTGAAGCCTTATCGGGTCTTAAACTCATTGCGAGTGGAAAGAGTAGGTAAGACAGTCTCAGTAGAGGTCGAAGTCATTGATGGACCATTAAATTATAACCTTTCACTGGGTCATACTTGGGTTTCTTCTATGGAATATATAGTCTTTTCTTAATTTCCCTCTTCAAGGGCACATTGTGGCTATTGATAAACATTCTTTTTTTTCAACTAATTCCCAGACTATTGGTAAAATACCCCTCATGGGTAAAACCCCACTTCCTTATGACAAAGTTGGAGAAGGATTACTAAAAGATTCATCCTTAATGGAAACTTTCACGCTCTCTCCTCCTTACATTCCTACTACAGTTGCTTCAATTAATATGATTTCATCTAGTAATATTCCTTATGATCCCTAGATAGTACCTGTGAGTTACAACATCAAATTTTTTGGAGACCGTATGTCATTCAGTCCTGTTGAGTTAGTTTATGAGGCTATTCACCTAACTTGTATTGTAGTTTATGAAAAAAAATACTTAATAACCTTGGTTGATTTACCCTCTCAAGATTCAGATTCTGTTTCCCACTTTGACCCGTTTGACGATATCTTTCCCATCGACGAAAAATATCATGGAGATCATGATGTCAAATGAGAAACCCTAAGGCGATAGTCATAATAATTCCTTGCCTCAACAAAAAATTATTGAGAATTATTTTGAAAGAATTTTCTCACCCAAGATTAGTGAGGAAGATCAGGATTTCATATCCATTCATGATGTTTATTTTAAGAATATTCTGGAAAATATCGAGGAAACCATTCCCCTCGATATCTCGATCAAACCCGAAATTGTTGAAAACATCCACATAGGTGCCTCTTATTCTCCATATGAGATTAATATTTACAAGATCTTGTTTCAAGAATTCCATTATGTGATTTCTTGGACCTATGAGGAGATTCCAAATGTTGATCCAAATATCATGGTGCATGAAATCAAAACAGACCTAGATGCCAAACTTGTTCGTCAACTTCTACGTCCAGTCTACCATAAGAAAGCTTCTATGATTAAAGAAGAAGTTTAAAAACTTTTGCATGCTGGTTTCATTTATCCTATTCCTTTATTTGACTAGGTCTAGAATATAGTTCCCATAATGAAGAAATAGGGTATGATCTGAGTGTGTGTTGATTACCAGGATATTAACTAATATTGTCCCAAATATAATTACCCAACCCATTTTATCGACCAAATTTTTTATGATTTTGTTGGGAGTGATGTTTTCTCCTTTATGGATAAATTATCTAGCTATAATAAGACAAACATACTCCCTTCATAATAGCATACTATTGTGTTCATTTGTCCATGAGGTACGTTTTCTTATTGAAAACTTCCTTTCGGTTGTAAGAGTGCAGGAGAACATTTACAATGGGCAATGAACTATTATTTTCATGACATTAAGCATATCTTTTGACCATACCTTGATGATTTTCCTTCCCATTTATAAATGTCATCAAGACCATCTAATGCATATCATAGAAATATTTGTACGATGTTGACATTATGACATACAATTAAATCCACACAAATGTGTCTTCCATGTTCAATCTCCTAGACTTACAAGATTCATTCTATGCAAGCAAGGGATTCATATTGATCCCCTAAAATTATATTAAATCATTTGTTGTTCTTATCATTCGAAGTTACAATTCATGGAAGAAGTTCTACAAATTTGATGTTCCCTGTCTTTCTTTTACTGTTTACTCTTGTATGTGGGATATCAGATTAGATCGCCTTGAAAGATATATTAGCCTGAGGATCATTATTGTATCCCCATGATTATCATCAAGAATATTTCATGTATATTGCTGCAACCATTACCAATATCGCTATGGTATTTTTACAGAAGATGAATTAGGTGACAAACACCCTATTTACTACTTGAGACATAATTTGACCAATATTGAAGCCACGTACTCTTATGTTGAAAAGTTAGATTCGGAATATCTGCAAGTTGTTCAAATATTTTTCCACTGTATTATTCTTCGCAAGACAGTTGTGGTTTTTTATTCCAAAGCTATGACCTACATCATGTCACGTCAATTGATAAGGGGGAAATAATTGAAGTGGATTGTTATCCTCTAAGAGTTTGATTTGGAGTTCCTTAAATCCAAGTCTAAGAAATCTTTAGTCTTTGTTGAACTGATAAGCGACCTTTTCTCTCCCGAGTCAGAATCAACAACTAACGATATTCTCCTTGATGGAATTTTGTTTCTAATCGACTCCTCTAATCCATGGTATAGATATATTATCATTTATATCCAAACCCAAACTTTTTGGTCTGAAACCACTCATTAGTATCAACGTCGAATTGGATACCAGGCATGCCATTACATCATAATCAGAGACAATTTTTATCATCGTGGTGTCAATATGATTTTTTAACGATGCCTCACCCATGAGTAGGCCGAGAAATATTTGAATGATTGTTATGCTGGAGCATGTGACAGACATATTTTTGGATCTGCTACTTCCTAGAAAATATTACTTGTCAATTACTTTTGGCCCACTATGTTTTGAGATTGTATCTTAGTGATTCAAAGGTGTCACGTATGCCAAATCTATAATAGTAAAGCTCATGCTCCATCTGCTCCATTATATCCATTTTTTTTTATTGGACCCTTTAATAAATGTGGTATCGACTTCATGAAATGTAACCCTTGCTTGACCGCGGGGGGGGAGGGGGGGGCATGATTACATAATCATTGCAGTAATTTATTTTATTAAATGGGTCGAAGTGATGCCTACAAATGACAAAAATGAGAAAATTGCTACATTATTCCTCTTTAACCATGTTATTGTGATATTCTTTGTACCACAAGTTATAGTATAAGTGACAAATATGTATTGCGTTAGAAGCCATCTATAAGATATTGAAAATAATTCTTGAAAGCCTGGTAGGGATTCAGAAAACTAATTTTCCTACTATTATTTTTGTATTCTTGTGGGCATACCATACATTTTTCCGAACTGTGACTAGATTCACACCTTTTCATCTGGTGTATGGTCTAGAATCCTTCCAAATGAATGTGAAATTATGTTGTTGAAACGTGTTGTTTAAATTTTCCATGCTATATCTACTAAAGAAGACCATTTTTTTCACTTAGCTTGTCTATATGAGACTCGGTGCATTGTCGTGATGTCCAAAGAGGCTAAAATTTTTTTATCAAATTTTTTTTTTTACCAAAATCTTAAACATCGTGCCTTCTCGGAAGGTGATGTGGTTCTCTTGTATGACCAAGAATCAATAAACTAGGAGCTTGGAAACTCGAACCAATGTGGTTAGGTCCTTACATAGTTAAAGGTTTACTTGTGAAATGGGCCTATGAGTCTTCATAATTTGATAGAATTCTCTTGGTGCAACCTCATAATGGGTTGTACCTCAAAATATACTATGCTTAGAATTTTTCTACATAGTCACTATGTACACACTGTACAGGTTTACTGGTGTGTTTGCAGTGTGTTTTATTTATATTTTTCTATCACCTCTACTTATCTTTGATTATATTTGATTTTAATATGTCGATGTTCCCTCAACCATATGTTGTTTATGTTGATGGCGCTAGCCATATTACCTAGAACCTTTCCTCCACAACATAGAAAATCTATGTTCCTATTGACGATTTAGTGAGTTTGCAAGGAATTCGTATCGGCGACTCAACTAATAATATAGCCGAGTATAACACAATGATAAAAATATTATTTTATGCCACTTCACGTGGTATACGTCATTTGGTTGCCATACTTGATTTACAACTTGTGGTGCTACATTTAAATAATGTTTATTCAGTAAGAATTCCAACTATGTTGCATATGTTTTTGAGGGTTCACCTTTTATAGGTACATTTTGACTACATTGAATATCAACATGTCCCAAGAGGTCTAAATACATTAACAAATTCATTGCTGGTTATGTTTTAGACAAAAATATGCAACATTTTTAAATACAATCATCATCTTATATTATATAGGATAATGTAATAAAGTAGAAACCATCCATAAATTAGATCAATAAATAGTGTTTGATTTTTACAAAAAATATTCTTGAGACACATATGGTTGATGACCTAAAATATATGTATACATGCAAAAAAATATGGCTCTAAATCCATGGGTGACTAATCATGGTGGTAATCACGGTAACACACAACTATAGGGGAAAACTTGCACAACAATCGGATGAACTGAGATGGCACCCCTATCATGTATCTTTGTAAATGGATTAGGATATCATCAACCCTAGGATCTAGAACAGGGAGGGTTAATCCCTCTACATGGTTCTCAAACTTGACTAATGTCTTTTCTAAGTCTAGATCTCCTATATCCTCCATCTTTTCCCCACTGGCTCTAGCATGTCCAAGTTGTGGTTGTGCTCATCGATAGAGGGGGGCATGCCCACTAGTCATACCGACCTAATTTCTGCATGCAAAACCCATATTTAGTCTCTAACACTCATTAAAAAAAATGTAACACTTAAAAACCAAAAATATCCAAAATGAAAATTATTTTTACATGTGTCACTCCACTGCTCATCCTCAAGTAAAATAAGCTTTGGATCTCAACATAAACATGCTCCAGCATAAGGGTAGTCCTCAATTATGATCATATGATCTTGAAACCATCTGAAGAAAGTAGGATTGAATTCCATCATAGGCTATCTTCCATATCGAGTCATCAAATATACCCATTCCCTCGTGCAAGGCTCTTTAGGTCCAGGAAGCTCACGAGGTATACGTTGAGGCTTAAATAATGGTACCCATTGCAAAGAATATGTTACTACGATAGAGACATACCCAAAGTTGTTTAACCATCCAATATTTTCCCTATTGATATTTTCTCTCAGATTGAACAAAATACCTTCACACCAGTTGAATAGTATCGGTGCTAGGCACTTAAAAGCACATTTGAGTCTAGGTATCCATGCGAGGAGAAAAAATAATGGCTAATCGTGTAATGGTGAACATGATTGTCTTGAGGATAAGTTCATGAACATATTTAATCTAAAAATTCTCATCCTTTCTAGGTTGAGCATGAGGCTGAAAATTGATAGTTATACAACCCCTCACTATCTCTCCACCTCTCCTATATCCAGATAGAGAAATAGGAGCCCCGAGACATGAAATCAGTATCAAAATATAAATGTTGTCAACGTCTGTTGTGAAAATATTCTTGCCAATCATGGAATATTGATCATCTACATTCCAAACTCTTACTAAATATTGTAGCAACTCTAATTGGGCCCTCGTGCTTGGAATATGAAAGAAATTCACTCGCCCACAGTTTCTCGATGCTTGAAATGTTACTGGATAATTAGCTAACATCATGTATTTCATTTCATGTTCCTTTCTCTCCATTATGAAACCATATTCACCATAGAAAATACCTACAAATAATAAGGAAAAGACACATTAGATCACAAATGTAATTTTTTTGGGGAAAATATAGTGTATAAATTATACAAACATATGTATGTCAATGGATTTAATCTGATCTAACAATGTATTAAAGCTAGATACTTAATAAATTTCATAAATTAAACACAATCGCCAATCTCATGAAGAAAATAAAGAATAAAATCAAACCACAACACAGATAATTTCCTGGGAAAAGCTTGTTGCTCAAAACCCCTCTATCTTCTATTGTATATTAACCATGGAATCATGAAACAATTACAATGCGCTCATATCATAAGAGTCTCATGCACTCTGCTAACTGTCTCACACCGTCCTCAACAAAACTGGCCAATACTTAGTCAATTCTCAACCTCTAAATATCATGCCTTGCTTGCACAATTATTAATGAATGCAATCCCTGTTATTTTGTAACTTTGGCCTTCCAAAACTTCCCAAGGATCATGGACACTCCAATGGACGTCTGGTTTCATGCAAGAAACCTATTAATCACAAAAATTATATTTAACCTCCCTTTCACCTTTGTCCCAAATGGGTCTCCACTGGAACTAACATGCATGTAGATAATAATAGTAAATCATCAGTTGCATTGCAGATCACTGATTGTGAATGAAATAATATTTAATTCACTTGATCTCTCACTAGTGCAACGAACAATTACAAATATCTCAAATGACTCTAAATCACCTAACTCAATTAACTGATTACACATGCATTAAAATAATGCACCAACTACAATTCAAACTCCATATCTAATAGAAATTAAAATAGACATTGCACCAAATTTAGCCCACATTAGTGTAGGTGCTGCTAGGACCTATTGGTCCCACACTAGTGTAGGTGTTGTGATAAATTGTTAGACTTCAATACTCACTCTCAACAAGAAAGTGATTATTTTCCACCCCGACTTTGCCTCTATGGTATTCAAATTTTCTCCTGGTGAGCACCTTCATTAGAATACTTGCATATTGATCTTCTGTGTGAATGTACTGAAGTAACATTATGTGCTTCTAAACACAATCTCTAAGATGGTGGTACCAAATGTATGTGTGCTTGAACCTATCATGAAACACCGTATTAAACGAGATTTTAATGCAACTCTAGTTATCACAATGTATCACTGTGGGATCCATCTGAGATCCAAACAAACCAAGCAGGATTTTTCTCATCTAGATGGCCTCACATGTAGCTTGAATTGCTGCCATGTACTCTGCCTCAGCTAAACTAAGTGGCATAGATCGCTGCTTCCTGCTATACCAAGAACTGATGTAGATCCTATGCTGAAGATTCCTCCTGATGTGCTCTTTTTTTCTGATGGATTTCCTGCCCAATGTGCATCCGTGAATCCTTGAAGCTTCACTCAATTTTTTTGTTTGTACCATAATCCATACTCTGTAATGTCGTTGAGATATCTCAAGACATGCTTCCTCACCTTCCAAAAGAGCTTGGTCGAATTAATCATAGCTTGACTCAGTTGGTTAACTACATAGCAAATGTCTACTCTGGTGTTCACCAGGTACGTCAGTGAACCTACTAGATTCCTGTATACATTAACATCCACTACGTATCCAAAAGTAGCATCCTTTTTCATCCAATTTCCTGGAAGAGGAGTTTTTATAGGTTTACAGCTCTCCATGTGAAACATACCCTATATCTCTTTCACATACTTGTCTTGACAAACAAAAATTTCACCATCCCGCTGCCATATTTCCAAACCAAGGGAATAGTGAAGGAGTCCCATGTCCTTCATTTTTAAATCCCTTGAAAGATCCTCCTTGCATGAGTGTATCAACTGCTCATCACCTATAAAAATTAGATCATCAACATAATGTATGATAATGCAATATCCCAAAATAGGACTACTTAGCAAGGCATACAAGATTGGAAACCAACCCTTGGATCCCTTAGATCTGAAAATATAAGACTTTAATCCAAGAGGAGATCAGAAAAAAATCCTTCTAGGTGGGTTAAACAGGTATCCCACACCTAGTACAACTTGGAAAATGCCCCAGAATGGGACTGCAACAAGATTAAATAGCATTGCTTCAGAAATAATGCAGTTCAAAAAAATAGTAGCAGTAAGCCAATATGGAGGCTAACGTCATATACATCAGCAAATCAGAATTATATTGAAGCCTATGAGTCTTAGAACAGAAAATATAAGACTTATATAGAAAGAAACCCTCAGAAAGAGGTGTTGCAACACATAGAATTGAATGCAAAGGCTTGACAACATTATTTTATTGAGTGTACTGAAACAGTAGGTTACATATCATATCTAGAGAAAAATAATGCATGAACAGTCATATCCATGACATATACATACACTATAATGTCTCTACTTTACATTCCCCTTGGGGATTTCAACAAATCATGAAGCACATGGAGTAGATCTGAGATTCTATGCATCAGATATATAGATCTATTCAGAATTTCTCAAGAATATATAGGATTATTCATATCAGATCTAAATATGACATGTATAAGAACAAAAATCCATGGATCACGACAGTGAAGGGCAGATCCCCAACACCAGAGATCACTCCTCAAATGTTGCCAAATCACCCTGCAACTTTCCTCTTTGCAGATAATGCAGTACTAGAAGAGGGACTATGTTGTAGGCTTGAAGAATTGTTTGTCTTGATGCCAAGATGTAGGTCTGAAGCTCAAATGATCCAAAACACTCTTGTCAATGGGATTGAAGCCTCTCCCACTAGAAAGGGGCACTAAATTGGCCTAGATCTGAATATATCTAGCCTCCACTTGTTGTAGCTTGAAAAGAAAACCAAACCCTCAACAATATCTTAGTTGTATTTGAAAGGAGAAGCTTGTCCTTAAGCCTGATAGTGGAAAATTAATACAAGTCTCTCCCAAGAGGTACTGAAGGAAATAGAAGGATTCCTAAATAGGAGATCCTTGTGCTAAACAACACTATTCTCTACTAAACAGCCAAGAGAATGAGAAATTTCTAAACAAACATATTCTTCAGAAATAATGGTCATCAACAACCCCTCTCTTCTTGTCATCCTCTTCCTTTTATAAGAATGAGATCTTGCAAAACCCTAAACCATATCAATGATTTACCTCCTTTCACATGTGTGGCCTCCATATAAAACTGTGTTGTGCATCTAGAAGGTTCATTGAATTTGGACAACGCTGTTGATTTGGTCCTATTGACCCAGTCAAAATTCTCGACCCCTTTCATACATAAGGGTGTTTTATTGAAGTAGCCCAGAATTAGCCTTGTTCACATGGGGCATTGATTTATTCATTGGTTTTAGGAGTTTTTATGTTCCTCCCTTTTACATTTATTTATGAACATAAAAGTAAAGAAAAATTTAATATTCTAATTAGCTTGAGGCTAATTGGAAATATTACAGCCCTCCCCTCCAAAATTTTGCTTTTCCTCAAGCAACTCACAAGGACTTTGCAAAATCTGCAATGGATTTGTCACCTCCCAAGAATGAAAGTTTTCCTTTGGTGAATAACCCAAATAGCTATCATCATGAAGAAGTGGGAGATATATAGAAAGAAACATATGCAGTCCATTGGTATTTTGAAGGCATGAAAAATGATAAATGGTGGGTGATTCATCCCCCATGAGACACTCCAATCTCCATGATATCATCCAAACAAAGTGAGCCATCCTAAGTAGCTCATGGAAAAAATCACCAATCCCCTCCTTATGCAGTTTATAGGGGCTGCATGGCAGGAAATGAAAGGTAATAATGTTCAACTTATGTTGTCTCTCCCTCCATTTATGAAAAATGTGGAGTTGTTGATCTTGGGATGCAATAATGTAGTCCTCATGAAGCCAAAAGATACTTGGAACCTCATGATTCCCTTCATTCATTGTAGGGACTCTCCTTGCCCAATATTCCATGCATATAGTGAATAAGGTATCATCACCATATGTGCTCCAAAAGAAAAATGGACTAAGTGTCATATGATATATTGGATGGTGACAATAGTCCCTCCATTGAGACCAACGTTGTTCTTCTTCTTGCTGCCTCAAAACATAGTACAATAAGTGGCCATCCCACCACCTTCTTGTTGCCCTAAGCTTCTCCAAAGCTTGAAAATAATAGAGGATAAGAGGTTTTAGTTGAATGTGACTCAAGTAACACATATCTTTCCAAAAATATTCCCACGTGAGAGAGTTTTCCGAAATACATAAGTCAATCATATGGCCTCTTACATAAGGAAACAAAAGACATAGTGTAGCAGCCATACAATGTTCCATCCTCTTCTTGAAGTATGCATAAGTATGGGAAGTTTCATTCCCAATGGACACATTCAACCCATGTGTCATTCTTCCCATCATGTTCCCAACAAAGATTAGAGCATCATTATCATCATGATACAAACAAGCTCTCTTATGCATCCTCATGTGAGAGTTACATTTTCTCCCAAACCCAAGTACATACATGATCATGAGATACATTCCAAACAAAAATACATGTAAATACATGAGATACATCCCAACCAAAAGTATGGACATGATATTTAAAATGTGATGTCCAAACTCTATTCTTGTTGACCAAAGCAACCATGCCTTCTTCTTATGCATCCTCTCATTGAAACACAAGGCATGAGACAAGAAAATATGAATCTTTGGGTAGTACCCAAACTCACCCAAGAGTAACCAGCGTAGTGCATCTCTTACCTACCTCAGATCTAGATGTGGTAAGTGGTTTTTGCACCACTTACTTGCTTCCCATAACATATCTCCATGGCTGGAAGTGGAAGATATATTTCGTGCCTTAGGAAAGCACCCATCACGCTGCAAAATATCCCTTTGTTCACCAAGGGAGTGGCCATAATCAGAAATAGTTTCAGCCCAAAGTTGGCCATGAAGTTTATAAGGTATAAAAATCCTCTTAGGAGTCATGGCCTACATATACATAGTAAAATAATGCATACAATCAGAAAATAAAACATGATTTACATAAGTATGCTCTTCACCAATAGTTCTCCTTATACAAGTGGAGTGGTGTATGGATCTCTCTCCTCCTCCCAAGGTAGGAAGAGTTGGCTGAAATAAATTTATCTTAGAATCTTGTTGCTGCTCCAACTCCACAAGGTTCATGCATATTTGACAATGCTGATATAGTTATTTTTCAAAGCCCTCCCAATAATAGCTCCTCTAGATGATGTTGTTGAGCTTCATAGAATATGTGTGGCTGAAACATAACTCTTCATAGGCTCCTTGTAGTAACTTATCCTTGAGATTGGAAGCTCTAGATAAGAATATCCTACCATGATCATAGATGAATCCATCTTGGACTAAATATCCCTCATCATGTAGCAAGTCGTCAAGAATAATGCATGTGTGAAGATCCTTGGAATATTCCACCAACAATTGTGATTTCCAATATGGATCCAATCTCTTCAATAATGACAACGATGTAGAATTATGAAATGAAGTAGCTGCCACATCATCATGCTCCTCTTTGACATGGTCAATGCCAAAGTCACATGTTGGATTATTGTAGCTCCATCTTTGATGCCTCTCTTGCAGCTGATCTTGTGAAAGACAATATTGAAGAATAGGAAGATCAACCTTCTTTTGAAAGGTTTCTCTATTCCAAAAATTCCATAGTTTGGCCCACGCATACAAGAGTTTTGGTCCCCTCTTGTCTTCTTCAGAAATCTTCTTTGTATGTGGAGATATCATTTTCTTCCCAAAATCTATGGAGTGGCCATTTGACATCATGCTAATGTCATCATAGATCTCTGAGTTCTTCTTTTCCAGCGCAAATGGATGAGTGAGAAATAGCAAAATCAATTTTAGAAAAATGTTTAGCCCTCCTTGGAATCCGTCAATAGATCTCATTGCTATGGTAGCCAAATATTTCACTGATACACAAGGTCGAGAGAACACTTTATTCTTCTTCCCGTCAGGGGGTCTCCCTGGTGGAATGCCTCCATGTAAAGAGACATCAAGATCTGAAGTAAACTGTATGAATGGTTGGACTGATGTGTCCCTTTTTTTGTTGCATAGTTCAATCTCCTTCTCATGAATAGAAACTCCTTGAAATAAACAAGGGTGCATGCTCCTCATCATTGGATGTTGATTCATTCTTCCTCCTCTTACTTGAAGCAAGGTATCACTGCCCAATAATGCTGTCACAAAATGCTCCTTGGGAATCATTTTCAAAGGTGCAAAAGATATTTCCCTTGAAAAAATAACTTCATGTCCATTCCCATGTGGTGATGGGTCTTCTCCTGAAGTGAAAGTGTTGTTACTTCCCCCTTGTTCTTCCTTCTCATCAATATTTGAGAATCCCTCATTATTAATGAGAGACCTTGGATCTTGGTCCTCCTTTGAAAGAGGAGTCTCCATGATTTCATTTTGGTAATAAATCTCTTCATGCAATGGGAATCTTCCCTTTGACAAGGTATCAAAAAAGTTTTTATCCCCTTCAACAAAAATCTGAAGTGGAGTTTTTACAACAGATCTTTCCAACTCATGCAAGGGTTTTTCATGCTCATCCTTTGCTAGCTCAATCAAAGATGTTTTATTTTATTTTACATCAAATCTCTTCACCATTATCCTAGTTTCATAAGTAGATATATTTTCATTCTTTAATGAGAAAGATTCAAACAACCACTAAGCATAATCTTTACCTTTAAGATGCAGCACTGCTACCTTAAGGGCTTCTTTCTCTGAAACTTGATGTAGATCCAAATATGAGTCTAGTTGATATATCCATTCTTTGGCTATGCATATGGAGTATCCATCAAAATTTGTCAAAAAGAATCTACCTCTTCTTCTTCTATTGTACTTGTTGGATCTCTTGTCCTCCTTGAGCTGGTAGAACTCTTGCAAGCTCAATTTCTCCTTGATTTTCCAAGATTTAGATTCATACTCTTGAAGGTAATCACTCAAAGTATCTTCCTTTGTTGCATCTTCTTCCTTCATTTCTCTTGCAGTAAATCTGGGCATAGAATAATGTTGTGGATCTGATTATGTAGCTGAGTGCTTGCACATATAAGATGAAGAACTAGGGCTTTCTTCATGTAAATATATTCTTGAGGGACCTTCATGTCTTGTCGTCTTCATTTCTTTGATTTCTCCTTTAAGCTCATACAAATTTTGGAACAGAGTTTTTGAGAACTCTTTCCCTTTCATTCTTCCAGATAAAGGGGTTTTACCCTTTTATTCCGTGTCTTCAGTGTAATCACACTTATTCTTCAGTATATTATTTTCATGAAAATATACATATTGGATATTTTTTAAAGGAAGCACAGGTTGTGCCAAGAAAGTTGCTCAGATACCACTATAAGATCCCAAAATAGGACTGCTTAGCAAGGCATGCATGAAAAATGCATTTTTCAGGAATGTATGCTATAGGATTGGAAAACAACCCTTGGATCCCTTATATATGACAACATAAAACCTAAATCCAAGATAATATAAAAAAAATCCTTCTAGGTGGGTTAAACAGGTCTCCCACACCTAGTACAACTTGGAAAATGCCCCAGAATGGACTGCAACAAGATTAAATAGCACTGCTTCAGAAATAATGCAGTTCAGAAAGGTAGCAGTATTAAGCCAATATGGATGCTCAATAATGTCATATAAATTAGCAAATCATAGTTATATTGAAGCCCATAAGTCTTAGAACAGAAAATAGAAGACTTACACAGAAAGAAACCCTCAAAAAGAGGTGCTGCAACACATAGAATTGACTGCAAAGGCTTGACAGCATTATTTTATTCAGTGTACTGCAATATCAGATTACATATCATATCTATGGAAAAATAATAGATGAATAGTCAGATACATACACTATAATGTCTCTACTTTACATTCCCCTTGGGGATTTCAGCAAATCATGAAGCACATGGAGTAGATCTGAGATTCTATGCAGCAGATCTACAGAACTATTCAGAATTTTTGAAGCATATACAAGATTATTCAGATCATATCTAAATATGACATGGATAAGAACAAAAATCCATGGATCACCATAGTGAAGGGCAGATCCCCAACACCAAAGATCACTCAAACTTTTCCAAATCACCCTGCAACTTTCCTCTTTGCAGATAACGCAGTACTAGAAGAGGGACTACGCTGTAGGCTTGAAGAACTATTTGGCCTGATGCCAAGATTTAGATCTAAAGCTCAAATTATCTAGATCACTCTTGCCAATGGGATTGAAGCCTCTCCCACTAAAAAGGGGCACTAGATTAGCCTAGATCTGAATAGATCTAGCCTCCACTTGCTGCAACTTGCAAAGACAACCAAACCCCCAACAGGATCTGAGTTGTAGTTGAAAGGAGAAGCTTGGCCTTAAGCCTGATAGTGGACAAGTAATACAAGTCTCTCCCAAGAGATACTCAAGGAAAGAGAATGATTCATAAATAGGAGATCCTTGTGCTAAACAACATTATTCTCTTCTAAACTGCCAAGAGAATGAGAAATGTCTAAACATACATATTCTTCAAAAATAATGTTCATCAACAACCCCTCTCTTCTTTTCCTCCTCTTCGTTTTATAAGAATGATATCTTGCAAAAACCTAAACCATCTTAATCATTTAGCTCCTTTCACATGTGTGGCCTCCATCTAAAACTGCATTGTGCATCTAGGAGGTTTATTGAATCTGGACAACACTATTTATTTGGTCCTGTTGTCACAGTCAAAATTCTCAACCCCTTTCACACAAAAGGGTGTTTTATTGAAGTAGCCCATATTTAGCCTTGTTCACATGGGGTATTGATTTATTCACTAATTTTAGGATTTTTTATGTTCCTCCCTTTTACATTTATTTATGAACAAGAAAGTAAAGCAAAATTTTAAAATTCCAATTAGCTTGAGGCTAATTTGGAATATTACAGATAATCAAGAGCTTACCATCAACCAGAATCTGGTACAGGTTTGCATCCGCTTCACTTTTAGTGAAGCCCAACCCAGTGAAATAGTTTTCAATCCAAGTGTACCAAGCACGAGGTGCTTTCTTCAGCCCATACATTTCTCTCTTGAGTTGACACACATGCGAGTCACTGTCAAAGATCTCGAAACCTTTTGGCTGCTCTATGTACACTTCCTCCTCAATAACTCCATTGAGAAACATAGTTTTCACATCCATCTTATGAATGTGCCACCCCATCTTTATTGAGAGTGCAAGAATAGATCTAATGGAAGAGTACCTTACGACTAGTGTGAAAGTATCTTCATAGTTGATCCCCTCAACTTGTGAGAATACCTAAGCCACAAATTTGGCCTTGTAATTTTCCACACTCCCATCAGAAGCTTGATTCACCTTATAGATCCATCTAGATCCAACCACTGATTTTCCAAACGGTCTTGGGACAACCTCCCATGCACTGTTCTTGACGATGGAGTCATACTCCTCTACCATTGCATCAACCCAAATTGTTTGTTGCACTGCCTCTTGAAAAGAAGATGGTTCTATCACAATACACTTGTTCATAAGAGCCATGTATCCAATAAACCTGTCTGGAGATTGTCTTTGTCTGCACAGTGAAGTAGGGGCTCCTACATTCTCTGTTGCATGAAGTCTCAATCTATCAGCCTCTATGGCGCGCCTTATACCATTTTTGGTGGATGGATCTACATGAGTGTTTTCTACCACTTCATGATGCTCCGCATGTGACTGCTCCACAACTTGAGGTTCATTATTTGGAACCAAGAGTTCCTCCTGTGCATGCAAATCCAATTCCCTCTCAAGGGACAATCGCATGGCTTTCTCCTCATCAAATTTTATATTGCGTCGCAGAACAAAATTCTGCTATTTGGAAAATACACTCGATAGTTGTGGGGAGTTTCATTGTACCCCAAAAATATCCCAATCTCAGCTATTGGTTCCAGCTTCTTCTTGGCGTCTTTGGTCACATGCACATAAATAGATCATCCAAAAATCTTAAAATGTGAAACATCAAGCTTCTTACCAGTGAAAGCCTCTTCTGGTGTACTCATGGCAAGTATCCAATGAGGACAATGGTTTTTCACAAATATTGTTTTGTTACATGCTTCTACCCATAGATTCAACGGTAGTCCCTGATCATGCAACATCACTCATGTTGCACCGCAATTGTTCTATTCTTTCTTTCTGTGACCCCATTCTGTTGTGCGTTATGATGCATAATCAACTCTCTCTAAATTCCTTCTTTTCTGTAGAAGTTCTTGAATTCATTGGATATGTACTCACCACCATTGTTGCTCCTAAGAGCCTTCACATGCTTCCCCGTGTCTTTCTCCACCAGTTATTTGAACTCAAGAAATTTTGAGAATGTCTGATCTTTCTTCTACATGAAGTAGATCCAACACTTTCAAGAAAATTCATTAACAAATATCACATAGTACGTGTGCTTTGTAGTTGAAGTAGTAGAGAATGGTCCACACACATCTGAGTGAACTCTCTCAAGGATTTTTGAAGCTTAGCTCTCCTTCTCATGAAAGGTGGCCTTTGCATACTTCCCAATAGTACATCCCTTGCATGTGTCTGACTGCGCAAGTGTACCATTGGGAAGACCCATAGAAATATTTTGCATGAACTTCAAGGCTCCATGGTGAAGATGGCCCAATCTCCTGTGCCATAACTCACCCTCATCTCGGCTCACCACTTTTTCCACCTTACCCATCAATGTTGCGCAACCATCTACATCAATTTTATAGATATTCTTAACTAGAATTCCAATATTCTTGGGTTTTCCTGCTTTTTTTTGTCGTAGGAAAGATTTTCCTTCACTGAAAACAACATCATAGCCTCTATCCTCCAACATTTGAACTGATACAAATATTTTCTTCAAGCCTGGTACATGCATTACACCTCTTAATTGAAAGGGTTTACCTGAATTCCTCTAGAAGGTAATGGTACCAATCTCAGTAGCACTGTACCGCCCGTCATCACCCATTTTGATATGCTTCTAGTGGTCCTTCTCCTCCAATATACTGAAAAGTTCTTTGTCTCCCGTCATGTGAAAGGATGCAGCATTATCCAGGTACCACACTAATCCCATTGCACTTGACACCATGCATTCAATGAGCGATAATTAAAGCTCAAATTGTGATTTCAAAGCCTCACCAGTTGTAGATCTTGATGCCTCCTTGCTCTTATTATGTTTTGGACAATTAGTGGCATCATTTCCATGCTCGTGACAGTGAAAAAAATTCACTCTGGACATATCGTGCTTCTTGCCATATTTACCAGACTCAGATTTGGAATGGAATATCTTTCCTTTCCCCTTCTTCACCTTGGCATCCAAAGCACAATATTCTTCATCTTCATTTCTGGATGAAGATCCATCCTTATTATTCCCCCTGAATTCTTCTTGGACCAAATCCAACCAAAGTATTTCCCAATCTAGCAGCCTTTCCTTTCCATTGACAGAGTGATTAGGGGAATTTTTAGGTCTAAAATGGGCCTCCTACGAAAAATGTACAACAAAAATAAATTCTATAAGAACCAATAGGATTTAAGATGATGTAGTATTAAGGCATGACTGGAAAACAAGTTTTCCAGTAATGGCTGCTACAAGAATTGAAACCAGGACCTGGATCCCTTAGATCAATGTATCTAAGAATGAAATCCAAGAGATGGCTCCAAATAAATCCCTCTAAGGTGGTTAAATATATCTACCACACTTAGATGTCCTTAAAAAGTGCCTGATGAAAGGGGCTGCAATGATGAATGCACAAGAGCTAGAACGACAACGTTATTTCACAACCATGAGCATATGAAGATTTGAATAGCCAAAAAATGATGTTATAGCAGTAAAAAGAGTACAATTTCTTGAGGAAACATCCACTCAAGGTAGGCAATGCAAGCCTCAACAAGACATGTACATGAAATACAAGACCACTACTATTTCTGCATAAACCCAGGCTAAGAGGACGCAGTTTATAAAAGGTATTGATCCATATTACAAAATAACTGAAATATATGACAATATGTGGCTCAAATTCAATAGGGGAGCAAATCTCTAACCCTTAGAAGCAATAATACATCAATCCTCCAAAGGATTGGCTGAAATATACAAAATGGAAAAAATGCTGGAGTTGCTTGGCAGCTGCTGCAACTCAAATCTAGAACTAAATAGAAAAGGATGAAGATGATGAGAAATTTGAAGTATAGCTCCTCCAATGGATCTCCTAAGTGAAAGGCTGATCCTTACACTTGAGATCTCACCCTCCAATCAACCTACAACCCCTCACTGCAAATGCTCCATGAAAATAATGCAGTCTAAGAGGGAAACTGTGCTGTAGGTGGAATAGAATGATTTGGCCAAGTGCCAAGATCTGTAATAAGCTCTGATAGCTTCCAAACTGATCCTCCAAAGGAAAGGAAGACTCTCCCTCTGAAAAACAAGCAATGGAAGAGGTGTTGTGATCCCTCACTGCAACACCCTGCAACACAAAATTATGCTGCTGCAGCAATAACACTGTCTTGGAGGAGGATGCTTGGCCTCAAGCCTAGATGTGAGGAAAATTTGTACAAATCCTTCAAGAGGCTTCACAAGAAAGGATAAGGATTCCTAATTAGGAGATCCTTGTGCTAAGCAGCACAACAACTCAGCTAAACAGTCGGGATTGCAAAAATGTCTAAGCATACATGAAATCAATAATCATATGCATGAATCACAATGACTTCCTTGCCCCCATTTTAAACACATGAGACCTCACTCTCCATGGGTCCCACTCCACTAGGGTTTCCTCTTTCAAGGAATATTCTCTCCTCTATCTCTGCATTTTCCCAAAGATGCTTTGCACCTCATGCCTCTCCGCTGTTTGACTTGGTCAAACTTAACCAAGCCTCTTTGCAAAATGCCACATTTCACACATGAGGGTGTGAAATATAGTTCCAAGGCTGATCCCCTTTCATACTAGAGGGATTTTATCCATATTTTTATTATAAATGGGCCTTCTCACCCAATTATTGACCTCTTAAGTGAAATAGAAAAAGTTAATATTCCAATTTATTGCGGGAAAAATTTGGAATATTACAGTCCTCCCGTCCCAAATGTTGCTTGTCCTCAAGTAACTGTAAGGATAGAACTGGAAAGTCTCCACTAAAGGCATGGAGTTATAAATGTGATGAGGTACATCTTCCCCATGTGGATCCTCCATCCCCAAGCAATCATCCAAACAAAATGAGTCACCTCCCAACATGGCAACTCTTGAAAATCTCCTTCCACCTCAAGCTCCGGAAATGAAGGTGGGCTGAAAATATGAACATGGAAAGCATCATAGCCTAACCCAAGCTATCCTTCTCTCTACTTATGATAAGTGTAGAGTGTGTGCTGACTTGGGCTGCAAAAGTATTTCCCTCAAATGGCAAAGTGAAAAATAATCCTCCAAAGAGTTCTCTTCCAACAATGAAGAACAAGTTGGCCCAAAACAATCCTTCCATGATGAATAGGACATGGTCATCATAAAGTATCCCTCTGAGAATTTTTCTACAATATTTACATGATAATTCATGATACAAACAATATCTCAATAGGAAACAACGCAGTCTCATCCACTGCAACTCTAGAAAATAGTGTGGCAAGTAGTGTACAAAAATCACCTCATCTACTATTGAATAGTAAATGGCTGGATATGTCACCAATACATGATCAAATATCTTCCCATGATTATACAATGGATGAATATCAATTTCATGGCCCACCTCAAAATAGAACAAACATGGCACTGTTGTGGCCATATATCCTCCCATGCTCCCATTAGAACATGTAGTGCAGAAATTGTGGGAATTTTCCCCACTCAAGGACACATCTGACTCATGTGTCTTTCTCATAATCCTGATTCTCATAAAAATATGACCCATATCAGAAAATTAATTCATGATCAGCAACAAAATAAAGGAAATATTGATGGTTTCATATGGTGCTTGAGGATACCAACAGTCTCCTAGATGTGTACAACGCAGTTTTACAAGCTGCTACTAGAGAAAAGTACAAGGAAAAATGTTCCTTTTTACATGATAAATCATGCATGTATTCATATGGTGAATGTTTGGGTGCAACAACTGAACATACATGTGATAATAAAACATTTTCCCAAGGCCAAATAGAAGATGACTACCTCCATCATATAGATTGGCCCAACTATGAACATGGAGCAATATGAAAAGCTTTCCCTCTTATGAAGTAATGCACTGCATAGTAATGGTACGAGTATGAAAATCAATGAATGTATAGACAAAATTCTTACAGAATGCTGGAAGTGAAATGGTACATGGATCCATGAGTGAATTCTCCATAGTGTTTTGGCATGCTATGAGGATGAATGAACCATGTGCTGCAAAAAAATAATCCTCCTCATGCTTAGAAACCCAGGTCAAGAAGAACATGTCATAGTGATAGATGCCTCTATCCACCACTCTATCATCATCACCTCCTCCTTGTTCACTAAGTGCATCCAAATTAAAGTGATCCTGGGAACACTCCATCCATAAATCTCTGCTCCAAAGTGACAACATTGTGAGCTCATGCAAATAAACTCCTGTCAATACCAAGCTCTGTTCTTTGACATGCTCCTTGTAAAAGATTCCTCTAATAGTGTTGCAACAAATATGGAATACTTCCCAAGATGGAAGAGCTTCCAAATCATAAAATACCAAGGAGATAATTCCATCTCCTCATCCTACAACATTATGCAAAGTTTGAGAGAAAATCTGCCCTTGCTCTCCCAAGAACAAGCAAAGAAACAAAAGATTTTGTTGCCTCCCCATACTTCCATCATACAGATCATGTGATGAGAACATAATGAATGATATGAAGATCATACCAACCCCATGCATCCATAATCTTTGCTGCTCAAAGATGCAAGTATCCTGCCTTCTCTCCTCCATCCTCCTACTCTTAGGAAGAGTGTTTTCCAAGTGATGGCCAAACTCCTTCAAGAGTAACCAGCACAGCCAAGCCTCTTGCTGCCCGGTGTCATATATTTTCAAGTAGCCTCCCAATTACTTGCTCATAAACCACATCCACTCAATAATTTATGGATTATTTCTCCTTCTCTTCATTTGGGTACCCCTCCCATGAGGGCTACCATCCTCCCAAACCAGATTCTTGTTTTTTCACTTCATGGGATTTTGAAATGCAATTTTCTCAAGGATCACTGAGACCCTATAAGGATACAAATAAGTGGTAGGAAAAAACCTCCCATCATGATGTGTATGGCTCAAGGAATGTCCAACACAAGCATGAGAGATGTTATCCATCCTAATATGTCCTCCATATTCTATCTGCTTCTGTGAGAAAGGAAGAAAATCATTGCACTCCATGGTGTGTTGAAGTGCACCTCTAATGAGATCTCTCCTTGAGACCTCCCTCTCAACAATAGTATTCCAAAACCAATGAGGTCTTGGATCTGCTGAAAGTAGAAGTTCCTCTTTGGGCTGAGAGGAGCTCATTGATAAAGTGTCATCTTGAAAGGAGAAAGGGTTTCCCACTCCAAGATGTCTACTATCATCCTTCAAGTCTTCAAACCCAAACCTCAAGTGTGATGTACAACCCAACAATGCCTCACGAGAATGGTGGTTTTTTTTCTTATTGAATGTTTCCATGTTGCAAAACGCAGTGCAACCAAGCTACTCTATGGTAGCAGTGTGATTTGACCCTTGGTCATGCAAAATTAAATCTCCACATTGATCAAAAGAATTTGCTACAATAATAGAATGTAGAATATTTTCATACCTTGATGATATATTGGAACTTCTTGTAGGGTTGCAAGAGTTCCTTCCTCCAACGTGTTAGCTGCCCCAACTGTTGATGCATGTAGCTAATCCTCCATGAGTGTGACAACATTAGGACAAAGCTCCTCAAGTGGTGTGAGATCTTCCTCCTTTGTTCTTTCTCCATCAAAGGTTTGGATCAACCTTTGAGTGAACTCTGCAAAAGTCTTCACCCTTGCATGGCTCAAGTGGCTGAACCACGAAGCATAGTCTTCAGCCTCCAAGTGCAGCACTGATATTTCAACAACTTCTTCTCTGGCTACATGATGTAGTAGGAAAAATGCCTCCAACTTTCTCACCCAAGTCCTTGTTGTAGATAACCCATCAAAAGTAGACAACAGAAATCTATTTCCCTTGATTCTCTTCTATTGTAGGGTATATTCTCCTCCTTCAACTGGATGAAATGAGAGAAATCTAGATTCTCCTTGAAGGCTTAGGTTGAGATCTATACTCAACAAGGTAATCACTTAGAATCAAATGATCCAAGTATCTTCCATGCTCATTTTCTTCTCCTTGATGATAATAGGAAGTGCACGGTCCTTCCATTTCTCCTTCTTCAATCTTCTTGACCTCCTCGAAGAGGTATTCTCTAGATCTAAACAATGATGAGATTAATATCATCTTCTTCATCATTCTGATCTTCTTGGGCTTAGACTTACAGGCTGAGCCAATAAAGTTGCTCGGATACCACTGTAGTATTCCAAATCTGGAACAGTTAGCAAGGCATGAATGGAAAACACATTTTATAGTAATGGAAGCTATAGGAATTGAAACTAGGACCTAGATCCCTTATATCAATGTATCTAAGAATGAAATCCAAGAGATGGCTCCAAATGAATCCTTCTAAGGTGGTTAAACAGATCTACCACACTTAGATGTCCTCAAAAAGTGCTCCATGAAAGGGGCTGCAACAATGAATGCACAAGAGATGGAATGACAATGTTATTTCACAACCATGAGCATATGAAGATTTGAATAACCAAAAAATGATGTTATATCAGTAAAAAGAGTACAAGTTATTGAGGAAACATGTAGGCAATGCAAGCCTTAACAAGACATGTACATGAAATAAAAGACCATTGCTATTTCTGTATAAACCCAGGCTAAGAGACGCAGTTTATAAAATGTACTTCTCCATATTACATAATAAATGAAATATATGACAAGATATGGCTCAAATACAATAGGGGAGAAAATCTCTAACCCTTAGAAGCAATAATATATCAATTCTCCAAATGATTGGCTAAAATATATAAAATGGAAAAAATGTTGGAGTTGCTAGGCAACTGCTGCAACTCAAATATGGAACTAAATAGAGAAGGCTAAAGATGATGAAAAATATGAATTAGACATCCTCCAATGGATCTCCTAAGTGTAAGGTTGATCCTTACACTTGAGATCTCACCTTCCAATCAACCTACAACCCCTCACTGCAATATAAGAGGGTAACTGTGCTATAGGTGAAACAGAATGATTTGGCCAAGTGCCAAGTTCTACAACAAGCTTTGATAGCTTCCAAAATGATCCTCCAAAGGAAAGGAAGACTAACTCTCCCTCTGAAAAACAAGTAATGGAAGAGGTGTTATGATCCCTCACTGCAACACCCTGAAACATAGAACTATGTTGTTGCAGCAATAACACTGTCTTGGAGGAGGATGCTTGGCCTCAAGCCTAGATGTGAGGCAAATATGTACAACTCCTTCAAGAGGATTCTCAAGAAAGAAGAAGGATTTCTAATCAGGATATTATTGTGCTAAGCAGCACAACAACTCAACTAAAGAGCCGAGATTGCAGAAATGTCTAGGTAGACAAGAAATCAATAATAATGTGCATGAATAACAATGGTTGCCTTGCCCCCCTTTTAAACACATGAGAGATCCCTCTCCATGGGTCCCACTCCATTAGGGTTTCCTCCTTCAAGGAATATTCCCTCCTCTATCCCTGCACTGTCCCATAGATGCTTTCCACCTCATGCCTCTGCGATGTTTGACTTGGTCAAACTTAACCAAGCCTCTTTGAAAAATTCCCCCTTTCACACATGAGGGTGTGAAATCTAGTTCCAAGGTTGATCCCCTTTCATACTAGAGGGATTTTATCCATATTTTTATTATGAATGCACCTTCTCACCCAATTACTCACCTCCTAAGTGAAAATAGCAAAAGTTAATATTCCAATTTATTGTGAGAAAAATTTGGAATATTACAGATGATGATGTCAACCATGGAAGATGATTCACAATTTTTTAAGTAAAAAGGTAAAAATATTAAAAAATAATAAAACTACTTTTTCAACTCATATTTTTAACTTATCTCCCAAATTTTTTACTCAAATTTTGAGTGGGAGTACTCATTGGATGCAAAATTTAATTCCTCATCCAAGGAGTACCCATGTTGCATACTTTGGATGGACCCCGCTACATGAAAAACGAGGAATACATGAAAAAACGTGATTACGATCACATTTTTCATGTGGTAGGATCCATCAAAATTGTCTGTATGCATAAGCAACCGATACCTGAAAAACTTGAAATTTTAGTACTTTAGGCAGCTAACAATTAATATCTAAATTTTGATGATGTAATAAAATATTATTTTATTATTTCCATTATTATTTTATAATTTTCTTAGGAGGCCCATTTTAGACCTCAAAATTCCCCTAATGCCTGATACCTATTACAACCCTTGGGAAGTCCTAGAAGAGTTAGGCTCACCAAGTCATCATCAACGACATTAATGTCGATGCTTCCAAGCTCATCCTGACATTGGACAAACTTTATTAAATATTTCAGCATGGAGTCACCTTTATCCATTTTGATTTTCCTGAGTTTATCCTTTAGTTCCAATTTTCTATGATCATTGCTTCTCTGAAATAGATCTGTCAAAGCTTTCCACATTGCATATGGTGTCACTTTTCCATGGAGACTTGAGACAATATGGTCTCGTACTCCCTCCAATAAGATCCTCCTCGCCTTTGCAACCTTCTTTTGTGAAGCATCAAGATTTGCAGCATCTACTACAACAGTTTTTGGAACATCATTGTCAATGAATTATTTCAACCCATTGTCCTCCAGTACTGCCTCCATCCTATATTTCCAAGAAATATAGTTAGAGCTTCCCTCGAGTGCATACTCCAATCTCAAGCCATTGAAAGCCATTTCAATCCTAAATCGTCTATTGCACCAAGAATGTCTTCTGCAAATTCGAATTCTATTCAATAAAAAACTCAACTTCTCCTCCACTATAGTGATTTCTTGTGCTCTAATACCATGTAGAAATTATAAAAACATATGCATATCAATGGATTCAGTCCGATCTAACAATGTACTAAAGATAGATATAGAATCGCTTCTACAAATAAATTTCATAACTTAAACACAATCACCAATCACATGAAGAAAAGAAAGAATCAAATCAAACCACAACATAGGTAATTTCCTGGGGAAATCTTGCCGCTCAAAACCCCTCTATCTGCTATTGTATATTAACCATGGAATCATGAAACAATTATAATGTACTCATCTCACAAGAGTCTCCTACACTCTTCTAGCAGTCTCACACTGTCTTGGACAAAACTGGCCAACACTTAGCCAACTCTTAGCCTCTAAACAACCTTCCTTGCTTGTGTAATTCCTGATGAATGCAATCCCTATTCTTTTTGAATTTTGGCCTTCCAAAACTACGTAAGGATCATGGGAACTCCAATGTATGTATGGTTTCATGCAAGCAACCTACTAATCACACAACTAATAGTTATCATTTTTTTCACCTTTGTCTCAACTCGGTCTCCACAAGAACTGACATGCATGCAGATAATAATAGTAAATCATCAGTTGCATGGCAGATCACTGATTGTGAATTAAATAATATTTAATTCACTTGATCTCCCACTAGTGCAACAAATAGTTACAACTAGTTCAACTGACTCTAACTCACCTAAGTGAGTTAACTAATTACACATGCATTAAACTAATTCACCAACTGAAATTCGAACTCCATAACTAATAGAATTACTCTGCATGCCTCACCAACCACCCTCAACTCAAAATTCATGATCTAACTGGTTTTATCACACCCAGTTAACTATTACAAGTGATTTTGAGATAAGATTACATTTTATTATCCAATTTAATTAAGGGGAAATTAAAATAGACACTGCACCAAATTTAGCCCACACTACTGTAGGTGCTGCTAGGACCTATTGGTCACACACTAGTGTAGGTGATGCAATTTCTTGTTGGAATTCAACATATAGTTCAAAATTAAATTTCTGGAACTATCACTGTGCCCATCGCATTACCATTTCCGAGACAGTGCATCCCATCCCACCTACCCTTCTTGGTAAGTGCGTTGGGCCAAACATTTTAGTGTGAATTTAACTGACCCATCACACCTCTCAATATAGGAAGCTGAGTGTGATGGAACAAGGGAAATTTTTAAGTTCTTTTGGGAAATTTTTGACTTTTTAGACGTATTTTACACTAAATTCACTAGCCTTCCTTAGGAGGCCCATTTTACACCTAAAAAATTATCTAATGACTAGCTTTTAAAACTTGTTAAAGTAAATGAAAATACGTCTTCCTATAATAAGTTTAACCCTTTTCAAGACTTGATTGTATATTTACTAAAAATAAATACTTTAGTCGAACATGGCTAAAAGGTTCTCTTAGTTATTTTTTATTCCTTTTTGGGCCCAAGAGACAAATTTATGAAAATGAACCTCTTGGAGTTTTTTTTTTCACCTATTTTTCAAACTATATAAACATGAAAAACAATTTGAGTTATACCTTCGTTGGACTTGTAAAACCATTAAAGAACATAGGATTTGTTGAGCATGAGCAACCCTGCCTACTCCTTCTTAGGTTTCGTTAAAATTTTTTATAAGGATTCATCTAAAGGATGAAATAGATCAAGCATATGGTATCCTCCTCAATCTTATAAAAAATAAAGAGGTAGTGGTTGGAAATGGCTGGGAAATTGGGAAAATAGCGCATGATACCTATTTATGGTAGTGTTGTAGCATTCAACAAGCCCCCCATTTTTATACTTTGTTTTCAGTAAAAAATGGGGACCCTTTAATTTTTATGTTTTATTTCCTTTTCATAAAAGTTTTGGTTTTGGAAATAAATAGAAAATTTGAATTAGTTATAATTATTTTAATAAAATTTCAGTCTTTCCCTTATTGGACCTTCTCATATTGGAGTCACAATTAAAATATGTTATGAGAGCCTGAAGCTCTGATGGACCTATTGCTCAAACACAATTATTATCGGGGGATCTTATATCAGATTTCTATTTCATCGTAACGTTATTTCAAAATTTGTTATGACAACTCTCATCCCTGATATATAACTCCCCGATGATTTTTTTATTGAAAAAACAATCAAAAAGGTTTATTAAGATTTACTAAAAGGGTTTTCACATTTTTCCATAAAATTCCCATTGGCCTCACAATGTATTATTATTTATATCGATGCATTTCATATCAGTGTCTTATTTGAAACACCTCTGATATCAATCACCTTTGATATCAAACACCTTGATATCAAGAACCTCCAATATCAAACACCTCTGAGGTTAATCACCTCCGATATCCTTTTCCTATGATATCTTGTTTTAAAAAACTTTAATATCCACATCATAACTCTTCCATTGGAACTGATTCATTGGAGTGATATATGAAATCCCTTGATATAATTCTCCTAATATGCCTCATACCTCTTTCATCGAAGCTTCGTTTCTAAAAATCCCTCTTGATCGTTATGTTATCAAAACCTTTTCACATCAAATATTTTATTTAACGTAAATATTCAACATAAAACCACCGATATAATTCCTCTGATGAACTGACATGAAAAGCCCACGTGATTCCTCACTTTCACACTTAATGATTGATAATGTGGGTACAATGGTTCTAGAAATTCTAAATTCTTACATTTAATTCTCTTCGATTGTGAATATTATCTTAAGAGGAAATAATTATTGTTTTGAATTACATTTTTTATGCTAATTTTCATCTAAAAAAAGTATATTGTTGATCTTTGTGTTTTTTTTTACAGATGAACTTCGATTCCCAAAATAGTGAATAAATTTCCAAGGCGAGAAAGGTTAAACATAAGATTCCATTACATCATTAACCTACTTATCCTTTGGTAGAAAACAAAGATGAAAATACTCCTTCACCGATATATTTTTCTGATACAGTTTGTGTTAGTGTCAGTATTTGCATCCTGCCATCAGTGATTAAAATCCTCCTTTCATGTCATTTTAGGAGTTCCACTTAGAAACTTTTTATCATTCCACTATATCATGCAAAAAATTAGTCACCGATGGTAGCCCTAGTCCAAAAACATCACTCTTCCTCAAATTCGATTATTTTCTAGCATAGTTTCATACCTTCCTAACTGTACACCATCCATAAAATATTAGTCACATCATCTTGAAATTTAGTCCTTCAAGGTCTCAATAGGTCTTATTAGGATTTTTCAAGGTTTCACTAGGTCATTAAGGTTTCCAAGGTCTAATAAAGCTTCATTTCCAATGCATAATACTAGCAAGAAAAGGGTGATCCAATAACATCTCTTCACCATGTGAAGATGATTTGCAAAGAGAAATGCTTGTTTAATCATGTAATTTTGAGTTCAAATGTAATTTTTTATATTTTCATTATGTAATTTGATGCTTTTAAAAATTTAATAATTTCAGCATCCCAAGCTTCTAACTCAGTGTTCCAAAGATTCAAAACTACCAAAATGTCAAATTCAAAGAGTTCTCAAAGGTCATCAGAAGGTCAAATTTTCAAAGGAAAGAGTCAAGTAAAAGGTAAAGTTTCAAAAGGTTAAGTTAATAAAAAAGGAATAAAGTGGGTTCCAAGGACATTTAATCAATTTCATGAAGTATAAGACCACCAAGGCATCTCACTCAAGCTCATTTACATATCAAAAGGTTGAGTTTTCACTCCCTCAACTCGAAGAAGTCAATTTGACACCTTTCTAGAATAGGCTTGTGTTTTTCCCTTTTGGACCCCTTCCCCTCACTCAATCCTTGAAATTACACTTTCTCCTACTTCCTAACATCCCTCCCTGCCTCCAAATATTTTCCTAAGAATTTATAATCCCCTTAACCCCTTTATTTCTCTTCATTCTTATAAATTTCCCAAATACCCTCTTTTGACTAACTAAACCCTAATTTCCTCTCCCATCGAGCTAGGGTTTGCTATGGAAATAGAGAAATATAAGAAGAGGAGGCATAAGGGAGGTCATATCTGCAACTATATAGCTATTCCAACGCATAAACATCATGTCTCCATCATTTTTCAAGAAGTGATTCCAAGGGACAAATCATTTTCCACATATAGGGCCAGTTTTTCTTCAAAATATGTTGCTCACCAAATGGTGATGCATTTTACAAAATTGAAAGAGGTTGTTGAGCTCCAAAGATGTTCTTTCTTCCACCACATTCCACTTCATTTCCCTTATCCATTATTCATTACAGGCTCAAATGATCAATAGAATTCATTAAAATTGATTTAAGAATGAATATCATGACTAACTTGCTATGTTTTTATGATTTTGTCATTGTAGTACTTTTTGAACTAGATCTAGCTACAGAATGCAGACATTCTGTAGCTAGTTTCCAATTCTACAGCTGTCTTCATGTCTACTTAGGTTCCAGGTTTCATCTTGGAGGAAAACACATATGGTCGTATTCCACATCATTCCCTCATCATTTGTTGCTCTCCACGAAGTTTGAACGGAATTCTGTAGGCGGTTATGTACGTGGGAACTCAAACTAGGAGAGAGACTCCTAATAGGACAAGGACAGTCCAGATGTCCTTAATTATATTACGTGACCACCATCAGAGTCCTAGTTTGGTTTTTATTTGGAAAGACAATTATCCCTAGGTTATCTCAAGAGAGTTATTTAATTTTGTTACAAATATGGCTCAGGAAACCGAGGGACAAGGTTAGATTTTGTGGTTGATTGCTAGATTTCAGAAGTCCGAAAACACTCTTTTTTTGAAGTAATTTCTCTTTAATGAAAGAAGCAGCACTTCCTTGAAAGCGTTGAGTCAATCTTGAAGTAGATTTCGTGCTACTCCGGTGGTAAAGGGCCCCTGCTACCTGCGCAGCCTTGTTTATACGGTTTAGATAAGTATTTTAGTCTCGTTTTTTTCATTTCTAGCTTAAGCAGGTTTCTGAAGTTTATGTTTCATGCTTTTTTACATTAATCATCATAGCTAGACTTACTCTTATAAACTCTTCCAAAATTTCATCACGATGAGTAAGGCATAGTTGTGGTGTTGTAGATTTTAGTTGCATTTCCTTTCGAATTTTATGATTTATGCTTGTTTACACTAAGTGTCAGAGCCGGTCTTACTCTTACAAACTCTTCCAAAACATCATTAACAGTGAATAAGAAACAACTTTGGTGTCTTAGATTCTAGTTGTATTTGCTTTCAATCTTATGTTTATGTTCAATTTCATTGAATAATACAGCCAGACTTGTTTTAAAAACTCTTCCAAAATATCATTCCTATTGAACGAGATGGGTTGTATAATTCCATAGACTAGTTGCATGTTAATTTAGTTATAGCACTCCGGAGGTTGATTGCATTTAGTTCAGCTCTGTCACTACATTTCCAGTTTGATAATGGCATTTTAGTTTAACTCTGTTCACTGTACTTCAAGTAGATTAGAAGCACTCTATTTCAGTCTCAGTTAATTTTGTTTCAAGAAAAGATTAATGGCATTCTAGTTTAAGTGTAGTCACTGCATTTTAAAATTGATAGACCGCTTTCTAGCCTAGTGTTATCCATTGTGTTTCAAGTACTGCTAGTTGTCAAAATTAGTCTCTCGGCCTTCATTATTTACAGCTTACTTTTGTTCTGAATTTATATTGATACATCATCACATGAACAAGGGTAAGTAATATCAGTTTAAGGCTTTGATCACTCTACAAATCTTTTACAAATTCACCTATAGCCTTTTTCCCAAGAATTATTTTAGAAAATCTTAAAACTTATGAATAAGGCCTAGAATTGATAAGTCAATTTGCACAATAGGGTAACTTCAGCATCATAGGTTAATCTAGAATAGAAACCTTACTGTGTTACAAATAATCATTTTGTAATATTGTGAGTTGATTGTTTATTTAGGAGAACTTCATTTACACTTAACTTGTCAATTTCTCAAGCTCTTCCAACACACCTTTAACGAATGAATTGGATAAGTTCAAGCTCATGTTGTGATTTATTTTCTTGCAATGAAGTCATTATCAAGCTTTTCATTTGTTGTTTGTCATCCATAGTTTAGGCTTTGTTCTATTTTAAATAACCAATAGCTTCTTTTTCACCAGCACTTAGTTCTTTCCCTTTTCAAACATAAAACCATAAAACCAAAAACATCATAAAATACTAAACACAATGTAGTGAGAAACAAACACCTAGGCACATATAGTGCACTACACTTCAGCAGTTTACCAACCCTGGTTGACAATTAATGAACTCAATTTAGGAACACTAGGTTGAGCACAAACATTTTGGCGCCATTGCCGGGGAAGTGTAACTAGGTAGCCTTGTTTCTTAAATTCCAAAAACAATGATATGCGTAGAGAGAGAGACTCAAGGGGTAGATTCATAAGAAGAAGAAGTTTGATTCCTAGAACACTACTTGTTTCACCTAGACCAAGAGCCATTACACCTCCAACTCAGACCCACATTCCATCCTTTACTGATCCTAGACTTCCAGAAGACTTAATATCAGATATTCCATTAGAAATACCTCCCAATTCATCCACTGAACCTGTCTTAGGAGAATATTCAAGGACCCTTGCTAGAGATACAAATTTTTCCACTTCCACAGAAGAATCAACTATGGCAGAAGAAGGGGGAGGAGGAGTCTTTAATGGAGAACAAACATTATTTGGAGGGGGTAGAGGTAGAGGTAGAGGAGAAGGAGGTAGAGGTGTAGAAGGAGAAGGAGGTAGAGGAAGAGGTAGAAGAGAAATGGGAAACTATTTTGGGTTTCCTATAGTAGATGAAGAAACCAATACAACTATGAAAAAAAATTCACCCTCTGTCCTTCCAAACTTCTATGGAATTAAAACTAAAGATCCTGAAACCTTCCTATTTGAATTTGAAATCCTATGTAGAACTTATGACTACTTACAAGATGCTCAAAAACTTAAACTATTTCCTTCAAAATTGAAAGGAGCAACATTGAAGTGGTTTATGAGTTTGATCAACAGTTCTATTAGGACATGGGAAGACATGAAACAAACATTTCTAGAGAGGTATTTGGATTATTGTATGCCAGTCAATCATAAGGAGGAAGTGTTCAAGATGATACAAAAATAAGATGAAAACCTAGAAGATTTGTTGGAGAGATTTCATTACAACATCAAGACCAAGACACCTTAAAAGCTCTCTTGTTGAAGACAATTAGGGATGAATGGTTGGATATCCTTAACATGATGGGAAAAGGGGATATATCTCAACTCACATTACCTGAAATATCTGAGTTATATATCAAACTTTCAAGAGGGAAATCCAAAACTGTAAAAGGTCCAAGAGACCCTGCTCTTGCAAGGGCAAGTAAGTCTACTTCTGGGACAGTAAGTAGGGCAGAGATAGGGCATATGCTTGATGAATTCAAATCTGACATCTTAGGGAGTCTTAGTGAACAAATAGACACCCTTAAGTTACAAAACAAGCAAAAAGCTAAATCTAATGCCTTAGCAATCTTTTGTCCCAAATATAGAAGGAAGCATGCCTTGAGAGAATGTCCTTTGGATGAAAAATTTGTAGAGACTAGTGTAATTTGCTCAGAAAAACATGAGACCAAGAGTTTTTCTTCACTTCCTGGTCTTAAACCTGTATTTCAAGAGGAAACTCCTACAAATTCCACAGAATCTCTCAATTTTGTCTCTAGAAGGCCTTGGCAAGGACCTCAAACACAAGGATTCCATGATCAAATGTATAACAAACCTCCACCAAATTGGAATTCTTGGCAGAAACCTTGGCCCCAATTTCAAAATCAATCTCAAGCTTGGGCACAAGGAGCACAAAATCCCTATGGAAGATACTCTCAGTACTATCAGTATTCACCATCCTATCCACCATACCCATGTTTTTCTCAACAAAATCCTCAACAGAATCCTCAGAACCCACAACATCAAAATCAACCACTTCCATTACCATTTCCTCAGTAATCAAATCAGTTGCCTGCTCAACCCATACCAAAACCCAACAATAAAAATCCCCAGAATACATACATGATAGAAGGCCAAAAATTTCCAACTTATTTAATTACTCCTCTAGACCTTGGTGATGTTCAACCTAGGTCTGGAAGAATACTTGAAAATAGGAAACCTTCTGTGATCATACAAGAACAAGACAACTCTGAGGAAGATTCTCTACGGGAAAATAAAAGTCTATAAGAAGACACATCTTTTCAGGACCCAAACATTGAAAAATCAAAACAAAAAGAACCAATCATTTCAACTCCTGTATTAGAGCAGCCATCAACATCCACTTCTACACCTCCCTTTCCATAAAGATTACAAATTGATAGGGGTGTAGAAAAAAAAATTATGGCGCCTAATTATGATTTCCTATATGAGCTGAGAAATGTTTGCATTAAGATTCCATTATTACAAACTATCAAGGAAATTCCAATTTTAGCAAAGACAATAAAGGTGTTGAGCATGAAGAAAACAAGAAAAAGAATAAGAGAGACAAAGAAAATTCAACTAACAAGAAAAATAGTAGACATTATGATGGGTAAGATTGCTATTCCAAAGTATCTAGACCCAGGAAATCCAGTTTTTAAAATTCACATCAATGGAATTGAGATCCAAAACACACTCATTGATTTAGGAGCAACAATCAATATCATGAGTAGACAAATCATGGATAAACTGAAACTTCCTAATCTTCTCTTTACACCCACATTATTACAATTAGCAGACAGATCTGTGATCAAACCTGATGGGGTAATAGAAGATATTCCAATGTCTCTATATTCTTGGGAGTACCCTGTGGATTTCATGATCCTAACTCCTAAGAATAATCTAGGAGGGCTTCGTATTATATTAAGAAGACCTTGGTTAGCTATAGCTGATGATTTCATTAGTTGTAAGTCTGGTGATCTGTACATCTCTGATGGTAGTTCAACTAATAAATTCACTTTGTATCCTCCAACAAGGACAATTACAGATTTAGATGATACTCAATGGATAGAGGATGAAGAAGACTTACAACCTCTCTTCACAATTTCAGAAATTAGTGAAGATAGTCAAATTCTGAATACTTTAGAAAAATTTGAATCCTATTCGGAATACAAACATGAAAAATTTCAAGAAGAATCTAAAATTAAGTTTTTGTCATCAAGACAGATGTCTCTTTATTCTATGGATAAATTTGGCAGCTCTATAATTGAGATATTTCCAGGCAAAACTTTGAACATAAACAAGAACCTAGAAAAATCTCAACAAGAAGAGTTAGTCAAGATCTTACAGAGAAATTCTTCTGCATATGCATGGGAGTACACTGATATGAAAGGGATAAGCCCCAAGACTTGCACTCATCACATCTACATAGAGGAAAATTGTAAGCCAATCAGACAACCTCAAAGACGGATGAAGCCAAATCTTAGGGATATTGTTAAAGAAGAATTGCAGAAATTGTTGAATGTCAACTTTATCTATCCTATTTCAGATAGTCAGTGGGTTTCTCCTTTGGTAATTGTGTCAAAGAAAAATGGTAAATGGAGGGTATGTATTGACTACCGAGAATTAAACAAAGCTACTCTTAAAGATCATTTTCCCCTACCTTTCATAGATCAGGTGTTAGATACCTTAGCTGGCAAAAAGTACTTCTCATTTCTAGATGGGTTTAGTGGTTATAATCAAATTAAAGTAGCACTTGAGGATCAAGACAAAACCACATTTACCTGTCCCTGGGGTACCTATGCTTACCGAGTATTGCCATTTGGATTATGCAATGCACCTGCAACATTTCAAAGGGCAATATTAGGAATCTTTTCATATATAATACATGATTGTGTAGAGGTATATATGGATGATTTCACAGTTTATGGAAACACATTTGAAGAAGCCTTAGAAAACTTGGAAAAAGTTTTAAAAAGATGTAAAGAAGCAAATCTTTCACTTAGTCATGAAAGTGTTTTATGATTTTTACTGAAGGAATTTTTTTAGGACATCACATTTCAGGGGATGGGATTAGAGTTGATTAGTCAAAATTTGAATTCATCTCTAACTTATCTATTCCAAGTTGTCAAAAATATGTTGGGATTTTTCTAGGATTTACAGGCTATTATCGAAGATTTATAGAAAACTTCACCAAGATAGCATCTCCACTCTTCAAATTACTTACCAAAGACTATGAATTCAAATGGAATTCTGATTGCCAGTTAGCCTTTGAGACCCTGAAAATAAAAATTTCTGAAGCACCTATTTTAAGGGGATCTAACTGGAAGCTACCTTTTCATATTTCAATAGATGCCTCTAATACAGCTCTAGGAGCAGTATTGGGACAAAAATATCTGATTCCTTATGCCATCTATTATACCAGTAAAAATTTGACTCCTTTAGAGTTAAACAATACTGTAACTGAAAAAGAGTTTTGAGCTGTTGTTCATGCCATAAAAAAATTCAGACACAATTTAACAGGCTATGAAACTTTTGTTCACACAGATCACTCTGCAATTAGATATTTAATGAAAAAATCAATTACTAATAGCAGAGTCATAAGATGGCTATTGCTTTTACAAGAATTCAAAATTACTATTATAGATACGCTAGGTAAACAAAACACAGTAGCTGATTTCCTATCTAGACTCCAAAACATCAAAGATGACACTCCAGTTGAAGATCAATTTCCTGATGAATATCTTTTTGCAATTTCTATCCAAACTCCTTGGTTTGCTGACATTGCTAATTATTTAGTTTCAGGAAAATTTCCTTCAATAATGAATGCAAGAGATAAAAGAAAATTCATTTATGACAGTGCAAAATATTCATGGGTTGCTAATGAGTTGTACAAGACAGGTCCAAATTTTATCATTAGGAGATGTGTTCATGAAGATGAGATGCTTGAGATTCTCAAAGCATGTCATGATGAACCTTGTGGCGGACACTTTGCTGATAAGAGGACAGCTTATAAGGTCCTTCATTTAGGATACTATTGGCCATCCCGTTTTAAAGATGCTACAGAGTATGTCAAAAGGTGTGACAGTTGCCAAAGGTTAGGGAAACCTTCTCCTTCAGGTGAGATGCCATTGCAGCCTCAGGTACATATTGAACCTTTTGAAAAATGGGCTTCGGATTTTGTAGGACCTATTAGTCCTCCATCAAGATAAAATAAATATATATTAGTTTGCACTGATTAGGTTACCAAATGGGTAGAGGCCAAGCCATTAATTTTTGCTACTGAAGCATCTTTAGTTAATTTTCTTTTTGAGGATATTTTTACTCATTTTGGTGTCCCAAGGGAAATTGTTACAGATCAAGGAGCTCAATTCACAACAAGGCTAGTGGAAAAAATGATGGAGAGGTACAAAATCAGACACATAAAATCTACTCCCTATCATCCACAAGAAAATGGTCAAGTGGAATCTACTAATAAGGTCATTGAAGGGATCCTAAGAAAGACTGTTCATTTACATAGAAGAGATTGGGCAGATAGGCTTCCTAAAGCCTTGTGGGCCTATAGAAATACATGGAGAAGCACAGCAGGCCATATTCCTTATGAACTTGTTTATGGAAATCAAGTTTTGTTTCCCATAGAGTTCCAGATTCAAACTGTCAAAATGGTAGTTCAGCTAGGACTTGATCTAACAGAGGCACAAAAACATAGATTGGAGCAGATTAATGAATTGAATGAAATCAGACAAGATGCAGTTCAGAAAACAAGTATATTCCAACAGCAAAGGACTAGATGGCATGATAAGTACATCAAAGAAAAGAAGTTCAAAGAAGGTGACTGGGCTCTCTTGTTTGATTCAAAGTTTAAAGATTTTCAAGGTAATTCCAAACACATTGGCTTGGGCCATATGAAATTGTGAAATTTTTTGACAATGGAGCAATAAAAATCAGGACAATAGATGAAGAAGAGGTCACTTTTATTGTGAATGGTCATAGATTGAAGTTGTATCATAAGCCACTTTCAAGAGAAGAATTTTTCAAGAAGTTCCAGGAAAACAGTGATGTGAAGTTAATGAAGAAGAATCTTTCTTCTTCATCAATTTAATTGAATTTTCTGAAGTCATTTTATTGAAAAAAAAAAAAAAAAAAAAAAAAAATCAAGTATAAACATGAAAAATAATCACTGATTAGCATGTTTATACAGAAAAGGTAGAGTGAAAATCAGAATTTTTCTGACACTTTAGCTTTTCAAATTTGTTTTTCTACAAGCAATTTTTACAAAATCATAAGTGCATATCCATTTCACTTATGGTCCATTTCATTTCATTCATCCATACTTCATTTCATTCATTCATCCATACTCCATTTCATTCATTCATCCACACTTCATTCATTTCACTCCATGGTCCAACTCATTTCCATTCCATATTTTTAAAGTTTGATAGATTTCTGCAATTGAATAATACATATCATGAATTGCAGGCCACTTCTCATACTTCACTCCATTTCATAAGTTATGATCCATTCCACTCCATTATTTACCTCATTCATATTCCATTACACCATATTTCATTATCCATCTTCACTCATTCCATACAACATTCCACTCATGCTCCAAACCATTCCATTTCATGTTTCAAGTTCTCTACAGGTACATTCTGCAATCAATCAGACATTCTGCAGCCAGTTAGACATTCTGCAGCCAGACAGACATTCTACAGCCAAAGATCCCGAAGGCACTGTCTAGTAATCACCTGATCTGCAATAAAATGATCCTACATATCCATGACAACAAGACAAATCAAGAAGGTTATGAAGACTCAAAAATTAATGATTTTTAGGAGAGAACAAAGCATATGAAGATCAAAAAAAAAAAAAAAAAAAATCAGAGGAAAGGAAAAGGTAAATTTTTTTATTATAATGACATATCATGAAAGCTTTTAGTATAGTTAAGTTATGAATAATTCAAAAAGTTGTTTTAATTAATTTTTTTGATCATGCCTAACAAACCTCCCACAAAAACTTTGGATAAAACTCCTTCTATTCCACCATTTCAAATCCCATATCCGATCATCATTTAAAAATCTAAACGGTTAAAGTGCTGAAGTGATTGGATTAGTCACGTCACTAGGCCAAAGCATTTAATGATGATTTTGAATTCGTTACAAAATATCTCCGCGGTCTTTTCTTCCGTGATATCTTTCAACTCATATACATCATCCTCACCTCATTATATTCATTCCGCAATCACTCCATATCATTCTTTCCCGTAGCCAACTCTTAACCATTTCAGTCTGTAAAATAGAGGAAACGTCTGTGGGGAAAACAACCATTGTCACCGTGAACAGAGGAGCAAAAATTTGAAGGTGGGAAAGAGAAGTGATGGGTCTTATAGTGAGGACTGAACCGGTTGGCACTAAGTACTTGGAAGGTTATCCCCAAGTCAGAGAAATGTTGCAACAAGCAGGGTGGTTGCAATTCTTTGAAAAATTCAGTGGGTTTCACAAAGAGGTGACCAAAACGTTTTCAAGATCCTTCAATGAATCTGAGGTCGAGATAGGAGATATCAAATTCACCATTACTGAAGCCTTCATTGCAGAAGCAACAAAATTTCCCAAACAAGGAGAAAGGTGGTTCAAGAATAGAGAATTTCATAACGAAGCATGGAAGAAGATACTCAAGTCACCAAGTATGGATGTTACCATTTTTAAAAAGGGTATCCCTAGCTCTGCACTAAAGAACAAATGGAGGAACATGTTGCTTATCTTGCAAAAAATCATCACTTGTGAAGGAAGATATGGTACTTTCTATGTCTATCATATTCGGTTGATAATGCATTTCCTGAAGAAGAACTCAATTTGCCCTTTTTCTTGCTTCGTAGTTTAAATAAAATGGCCTCAAGTGTTCAAAAGAGAGTTCAATTTCTAGAAACAATCTTATACCACCATGTTTTAGTCAAAATTTTGATTGAACATCATTTGAGAAAAATGGGAGATAATTGGGAAGATTTCTTAGTGAGAAATCACTTTGAAGAACCCATGGAACCTCCACCTGAAGACAAACCTACAAAAAGAAGAAGAAGATGGAAAACCTCCAAAACTGAAACTGGTAAAACAATACAAGAAAGCAGTGAAGAAATGATTTATGAGAAATTGGCTCAGATTAAGAAGCAGCTCAAGAAAGAGAGGATAATAAGAAAATTTGCCAGAGAGAAAGGAGAAGGGCCATCTCAATCGAGAAGGAGCCACAGACTTAGAGGGATACTAAAGAAAACAAAGGTTAAATAAACTGGAGTCATAAACATAGAGGATGAAGAAACACCTACTGAGGAGGATTTTGATGAAGGAGCTCCTGAAATAGACCCTGCACAACAAGAAATTTACAACTATGTTGAGACATTAGAGAAAAGAGCTTCAGAAGGAAGAGACAAAACTCCTATTCCACCAAAATCTGTAGTTGATATCCTAAGGAGGGATAAATATGAGTTAGAAATACTCAACAGACATATCAAGAATGAGAATGAAATTCTGAGAGAGCAGGTTAAACTGAAAACTAATATGAATTCAACTCTGTCTCTACAAATGCAAAAGTTACACAAGGCCAGTGAAAAATTGAAGAAGAGAAATAAAAAGTTAACCAGGGCACTCACAAATTTGAGATTCAAGTTAGTCATAAGGAAGCCCAGAAGGCCTTTGACTGCCAGGAAAAGTAGAAGAAGAGGGTTGGATGTCCTTGCAGAGGTCTCAGAGTTCATGGAATAGTTGCATGAGGACATGCAAGAATCTAGCAGTGGGGGTATGTTGAGCTCCAAAGATGTTCTTTCTTCCACCACATTCCACTCCATTTCCTTTGTCCATTATTAATCACAGGCTCAAATGATCAGTATAATTAGTTAAAATTTCTTTAAGAATGAATATCATGACTAACTTGCTATGTTTTTATGATTTGTCATTGTAGTACTTTTTGAACTAGATCTAGCTACAGAATGCAGACATTCTGTAGCTAGTTGTCGATTCTGCAGCTGTCTTCATGTATATACAGGTTCGAGGTGTCATATTAGAGAAAAAAAATATGGGTGTATTCCACATCATTCCCTCATCATTTTTTTCTCTCCACGAAGTTTGAACAGAATTCTGTAGGCAGTTATGCACATGGGAACTCAAACTAGGAGACAGACTCCTAATAGGACAAGGACAGTCCAGATGTCCTTAATTCTATTACGTGACCACCTTTAGAGTCCTAGTTTGGTTTTTATTTGGAAATAAAATTATCCCGAGGTTATCTCAAGACAGTTGTGTAAATTTATTATAAATATGGCTCGGGAAACCGAGGGACAAGGTTAGATTTTGTATTTTGACTGCTAGATTTCAGAAGTACGAAATCACTCTGTTTTGAAATAATTTCTCTCTAATGCAAGAGGTATCACTTTATTGAAAGCACTGAGTCAGTCTTGAAGTAGATTTTTCGTGCTACTCCGGTGGTATAGGGCCCCTACCTTCTGAGCATCCTTGTTTATACGGTTTAGATAAGTATTTTAGTCTCGTTTTTTTCATTTCTAGCTTAAGCACGTTTCTGAAGTTTATGTTTCATGCTTGTTTACATTGATCATCACAGCTAGACTTACTCTTATAAACTCTTCCAAAATATCATCATGATGAATAAGGCATAGCTGTGGTGTTGTAGATTTTAGTTGCATTTCCTTTCGAATTTTATGATTTATGCTTGTTTACACTAAGTGTCATAGCCGGTCTTACTCCTACAAACTCTTCCAAAACATCATTAACAATGAATAAGAAACAACTGTGGTATCTTAGATCCTAGTTGTATTTGATTTAAAATCTTATGTTTATGTTCAATTGCGTTGAATAATATAGCCAGAATTTTTTTTACAAACTCTTCCAAAATATCATTCATATTGAACGAGATGGGCTGTAGAATTCCATAGACTAGCTTCATGTTAATTTAGTTATAACACTCTGGAGGTTGATTGCATTTATTTCAGCTCTGTCACTACATTTCAAGTTTGATAATGGAATTATAGTTTAACTCTGTTCACTGTACTTCAAGTAGATTAGAAGCACTCTAGTTCAGTCTCAGTTCATTTTGTTTCAAGAAAAGATTAATGGCATTCTAGTTTAAGTGTAGTCACTGCATTTTAAAATTGATAGACCGCTTTCTGGCCTAGTATTATCCATTGTGTTTCAAGTAGTGCTAGTTGTCAAAATTAGTCTCTCGGCCTTCATTATTTACAACTTACTTTTGTTCTGAATTTATATTGATACATCATCACATGAACAGGGGTCAGTAATATCAGTTTAAGGCTTTGATCACTCTGCAAATCTTTTACAAATTCACCTATAGCCTTTTTCCCAAGCATTATTTTAGAAAATCTCAAAACTTATGAATAAGGCCTAGAAGTGATAAGTCAAGTTGCAGAATAGGGTAACTTCAGCATCATAGGTTAGTCTAGAATAGAAACCTTACTGTGTTACAAATAATCATTTTTTAATATTGTGAGTTGATTGTTTATTTGGGAGAACTTCATTTACACTTAACTTGTCCATTTCTCAATCTCTTCCAACACACCTTTAATGAATGAATTGGATAATTTCAAGCTCATGTTGTGATTTGTTTTCTTGCAATGAAGTCATTATCAAGATTTGCATTTGTTGTTTGTCATCCATAGTTTAGGCTTTGTTCTGTTTTAAATAACCAATAGCTTCTTTTTCACCAGCACTTAGTTCTTTCCCTTTTCAAACATAAAACCATAAAACCAAAAACATCATAAAACACTAAACACAACGTAGGGAGAAACAAATACCTAGGCACATATAGTGCACCACACTTCAGCAGTTTACCAACCCTGGTTGAAAATTAATGAATTCAAATTAGGAACGCTAGTTTTAGCACAAAAAGATGTTTTTTTCCATCATAGGTTAAGGAAGAAAAAACTCCTTCAGTTTCTATACAGATGTCGTGGTTCTGGATAAATGTCAAAAATACAGTTGCTACAAGAGATTTGCTACACTTTTGGAGTAACCTTGGGAAAATCAAATTTTCTCCCTAACGTAGTGTCCAAATGAATTTCTTGATACGTCACATTAGAACTAGACATAGAGATATTTCCAATGAGCTATCATGAGCTCACTTTGGAGTTGAGGAAGGCCTCCAAAAGTTGTCTGCAAAAGAACACTGCATTTTTGCACTCCCCATTCTCCACTTTTTCACGAGTCTTGGTAGAATTTATTTTTGAGGGGCTATACTTGATAATTTCATTTCTTGATAGGTCCGTTGTTTAGCTAAGAGATATATCATTCCAAAGAGCTATCATGATCTCAATTTTGACACCACGAAGGCCTCTAAAAGTGGTCTGAAAATTGGTGCCTGCACCTAACATTAGCATTGCACACCTGTTTGAGGCATCTTTTGGTCAAAAGAAGACCATCATTGGATTTAGTATAGAGAAAAAATGCAATAAAACCATATATATAGCCTTTTTTGGTCAAAACGGTAGGTGAAAAAGTCAAAAAGCCTTCAAAAAATCATAGTTCCGCCTCCTTTTTCACCTTGGCACTATGCATAGAGTAGTCTTTGAAGAATCATGTTTTGGGAGGCCAAATCAAGTCAACTCTGCAAACCAAGCACAAATTTTGAAAGTAGACTAGATAATATTTCCAATGAGCTATCCTGAGCTCAATTTGGACATTGAGAACTACGCACATGGCACTGCGCACCTGAATTCAGCTGCAACATGGCACTGCGCACCTGACACTTGCATTACGCACCTGACCAATGCCTGTTTTTCTTAGTTTTCTTTACAATTTTGATATTCACTTTGATAAATCATGTATTTACTGGTGTAATTGATGGAATTAAATGTGATTATGATGTTTTTACACTTGCCTTGGGTTAATACATTAGGTGAAAAGTTTTTATGACATGTAATGAATCAATTTGGAAAAAGTGAGGGATGAGCCAGTTTGACCTCCTTACACTCTAGGTATGTAGTTCAGTTTTTGGTGGAACTTATCCTCCTCTCATGGATTCGACCCCTAAGGTTGGGAGAGGTTTTTTGAGGTCTATATATTTTAATTTTTCACTCATTTTTAGAGGTTGGATTTTGTTGGATGCTGATGCCTTGATTAGAGACTCTAGTGTAATCATTTTGGCGGAAAATTAATGAAAAGGTTGCAACTATTTCTTTGGGATACATGTGGTATGATAATTTATAATTTCTCTTCTTATGTCTCAGTATGTATTAATGTTCTTGTTTCATGATCCATTTCATTTTTATGATATTATGGTTTTTAAGTTGTTAAACAGAATACATTTCTCATACTCTGCTTTGGGAAAACCTTCATAGTTTTTTCATCTTCTTCAGTTTAGAAATAATTCATGATTAGCCTTGCTCTTTCTAACTCCTCACATGTTTGAACCATCCCACTCAATAAACCCTAAAGTGTTAGGTTTTCTACCTACCTTGCCCCATTGAATCTCTGCAACCCTAATCCTATTTTCCCTGACCTAGTCTCTTTGACCTAATTCACCCATCCAACAACCCTAATTCAAACACAAACCCCTGTACTTATACCTAGCCTAAAACCCTATTTCATCCAACCCTCTTGACTGTGACTTTGTGGAGAGAACCCTCTCTAATTTGGTAGGGCTAGATGCCAAGCCAAAATATTGTTCTATGGTTACCTTTGTTGGGATTTCTTCTTCAGTATTATAGATCTAGAAGAGCGATAACAGTTTGTACAAGAGATTTTGGACACTCTTCATGGGAAACAATGTATAAATTCTTCAAATATTTAAAACCCAAGGTTACTAAGAGAAAACTTACCCTTGATGACACTACCCAAGTTTCAAAGAATACTTTCATCAATGTGGTGAATTCCTTTCTGCACAAAATTGCAGCCTGACCAAAATTATGCCTTATACTGATATGGTTCAATTGGTTGTGGATAAGTTGAGCATTGAATATAGGTGGATTATTACAAGAAAAGACAAAGTAATTGGGCTTTTTGTCGGTGAATATTTGTATAAAATGTATCATATGCCTGACCCGCAATGTAAATATGACAAATAATATGTTAAGGCATTCGTTAAGGAACGTGAACATGCATCAAAGCGAATTAGAGGTTGGAGGAAATATTTAAACAAGCACAAAATAAAAGACAGTGGTAATTATATTGTTTATTCAATTGTTGGACCTTATTCCAAAATTGCTACTATGATTTGTAGAATATATGCACTACCAAATTTACATAAAATGTTTGATCAATGGGTACCTCTAATGGATGGGGCTTAAGAAGGGTTTATATTTGATTGGGAAACTATAATTTCTAATAATTTAGCATTTCATGTCTTAACCTTTAGAATTAAACACATGATTTATGAAAATATAATCCCTCCTTTCTATATGAGCTCCTATATCATGGACGCTTTATGTTTTTCTATGTATTTTTCATCTATGGGTTGGAAATGGACTCTTCAAGACCCGAATCCCATCATGATATTTTATGGGACTCAAAGTATCATCAAAATTTCTGTAAAATATGCCATGGGGTCATATTACCAATCTACGAAGTCATCTTTGATACAAAAGCACCTCAAATGTCTCCATATATCGAAACTGAGCTTTTGTGAGTAGGAAGATGGTTCGGTGAGGAATCATTTATCTATACCAAGGTATATGGATGTTTGGAAAACCCTCATGTTTTACTTTTGTTCGTCCAAAATAAACTTCCAAATAGGGAATTAGCTTATCAAACTATGGGTAATGGTATTTCAAAAGTCCTTAAAGATTCTAACAAAAATATGTGGCCTTTTTTCTCAACTCAATTTGGTGTATTTGGTTTGGACAATTATAAACATGCATTGATTAAAATACGTACTATTCAAGCCCTTAATTTTCCTACTGTACCTAATAGGAAATATGTTAAGTCCCTATATTAATAGTGTAGCCCCTTATTATGTTAGTGTAGCCCCCCTTATTGTTATTATTGTACCCTTGTAACCCCCATTTTGTTATTATTGTGCCCTTAAATTATTATTGTTAGGTCGGCTAGGATTACATTATGGCCCCATGGACTCCTATATATAGAAAGGAGGTTTTGTAAATTGTATCATCAAAGAATTGTTCATTTATGTAATGTATTGGAGGTTTCCCCCTCGAAGTGGCTTATTTCTAAGGCGTTCATATCTCTTTTCTTCTATTTTTTGGAGCTGGTTACACAACATTTGGTATCAGAGCTTGGGATTCTAGGGTTTCGCTGCTCCAAACAGGTCATCGTGGCATTTTCGCTATAACTTTTTTTCTACGAAGTTTCAGAAGCTGAAATTTTTAGGGTGCGAAGCCGAAATCTTGAGGAAGCTTGTATAAAAATTTCAGAGCTTGGTTCGCAATATTGTCGGAGATATGATCTGTGGAAGTCAGGTCTTTTTTCAGGCTCCTAAACAGGTCATCGTGGCATTTGCGCTATAAATTTTTTTCTACGAAGGTTCAGAATCTAAAATTCATATGGTGCGAAGCTGAAGTCTAGAGGAAGGTCGTCAAAAAATTTCAGAGCTTGGTTCGCAATATTTTTGGAGATATGATCTGTGGAAGGTAGTGCTTTTTCAGGCTCCTGAATTTCATCTCAAAGAGGTGATCGTGGGAAAAGTTCAATAACTCTCTCTCTGGGCATCGGATTTGAGTGCTGTAAAAATTGGTTGCAATTACACAGACTTTAGTTTCTTGGATATCAACTTCAGAGAAAAAGGACGAAACAGTGACACGTGGAAAGTCGTACAAGTTCGCTCTACTGAACCAGTCCAGAATTAGGTCTTTGTGGGAGATTGGACACAACTTTGTCTTGGAGAATCCAAATCAGGTCAGACCTATGGCATTTGAAAGAAGCTTTAGAGGGATACTATAGGGCTGAATTTCAGATATCGAAGATTTTAAATTACAGAGATAATTCAATTTCAATATCGAGCTCCTCAAAGTAAGTAAAAGGTGTGTATTGTTTTTCCCGAATTGCATAAATCTTGTTTGAAAAATCAGTTTGAAGTGATTCCAAGGGCCTATTGAGCATATATTTCAGTATTTCATTCTGAAATTCCTCCTAAAAATAATTCAACACCCATTAAGCCCTCAAAAATATATACTATGATGCATGAAGTGGAAGAATTGCAGTATGAGATATCAAAATTACGGTACCAAGTGCAACAAATTTCGATCTTACGAAGAGAAACCGAAGATGACATAGATGGTTTAAAAGAAGAAATGGAGGCTAAGTTGGATGGTTTGAAGGATAAAATAATAGCTAATATGGATGATAAATTAGTGGAAGATGACATCGAGCATCAACGACAAGTTCTCCAACTCTCAAAGGATAACCTAACTTTGGTGCAGAATCTAATGAAACAATAGGAATATCAACATCACATCGAAAGAAGTTCTGAAGCGGTCACAAAAACAAGAACTCGAAAAGTATGATCAATTTCAGAGTATCTCAGCAAGTGGAAGAACTTTCCTGTAGAATATTTCACACGGGATGATGAGAATTTTATACAGAAGCATCAAGAAATAATCAAGCGTTGAGGACAACACTTGTTTGAAGGAGAGGGGCATGTTAAGTCCCTATATTAATAGTGTAGTCCCTTATTATGTTAGTGTAGCCCCCTTTATTGTTATTGTTGTACCCCTGTAACCCCCATATTGTTATTATTGTGCCCTTACGTTATTATTGTTAGGTCGGCTAGGATTACATTGTGGCCCCACTAGGATTATATTGTGGCCCCATGGACTCCTATATATAGAAGGAGGTTTTTTTCATTTGTATCATCCAAGAATTGTTCATTTATGTAATGTATTGGAGGTTGCCCCCTCGAAGAGGCTCATTTCTAAGGCGTTGATATCTCTTTTCTTCTCTTTTTGGAGCTGGTTACACAACAAAATATTGTCACCAAGAAGCTCACATCTTCACAAAGTATCAAAAAATTCATTCATGCGCCTGCCAAATTTGATGATCTATTTGAAAAGGCTTCTTCTTATTCAAAGGTGAAATAGAAATCAAAGGAACAATTGACCTTTGAATAAATGAACTAGTTTATGCAATTCAAAGCCTCTAGGTTAAGAAAACTTCCTATGGATTCATTACAGGTTCTTCAAGAGGAAATTGTTAATGACGATATTACTGGTCTTACACAATCAATTGATTCTTCTCAACCAAAAGTAGTAGTTGCCTCTTCTTCTTCTCAATTAGATGAAATTATTCCCGATACTAAGTTAGAAGAAATGTGTAAAGAATATAATCAAGATTTAAATGCTAAGACTAATGAGTCTCAAGATGTTAATACTTTTCCACAAATGAAGGTTCACGATACGTTAAATAATCTTGAACAAAATGTCAAAACAAATGAAGGATGTTAAGGAACCTTTAGAGGATAAGGATATAGAAATTATACCAGTATTTCCATCCTCTAAAGTGGTTTTAAATATTGAGTAAATTCCTCCATTATACATTTTCTACAGTTCCCAACACAAATTTGTAGTAAATAGGGAAATAAAGAAGAGAAATATTGGTCAATCCCAAGAATTAGTCCATCTTAATGCATCTTTTGATGTATTGTGGAAAGGATTTTGAGCCACTCGAATAGAATAATTGGGTAGAATTACTCAATTTATAGGTGTTTATGGCTCAACTACCATTGACAAGGAAGTATAAGTACAACAACAACTTAAAGAAAAGGAAGATAGAGCTACACCGTTGGAACAAAGTGTTGAAATAGAAAAGCATAATAATACAGAGTAGTGGCAGCCACAGATGACAGAACTTGAGGAAATATTCAGTTCTCTCAAGATTCATCATGATATAGAAATAAATACCATAGATGCATAGATTTAGGAACTACAATAAAGAATTGAACATTTAAGTATTATCCTAGAATTGGCTGAATTCAAGAAAGTGGCTAAAGAGTTAAACACTCTTCTTTCCAAAAAAAAATATTATTTTGCCAAAAATTCAAAATTATTCATGATCAATGCAAGAGAGTAGAATCCTTGGTCAATCAACTCTGCGATATGAAAAATTACTTTGAGGAGATAGAGGAAAATATTTATGGTTTCCTACCCTGGGAGGAAAGTGAGGAAGGTTGATCAACCAACATACCTAAAATTGAAGAAACTCATAAAGAAATTATTTTCATGGAATGGTAGATTCGCATAAAGAAAGCAAAAGAGACAATTTAATAAGATCAAGAAATTTCAAAAAATATCATTGACGCAATCACAGATAATTTAATGCAGTTCAATATCATTCTGATTTTCTCTAAGGGCACCCTACCTGGCATCAAATTCTTGACTAAGAATTATCAAGAATGTTCCAAGAAAAGGGCCGATATTATTGATCAATTGACCAATATTAACTTAGAACATCATTGGAAATTCTTGGTAAAAACACATAGTCAATTTCTATTTCTTCGATGCCTATTGAATACCACCATATAGATGCTTCTTGTAGAAATATTTCTCTAATACCATGTACAAAATCTACGAATGGGATTCAATGCGATATTGTGATGTACTAAAACAACATATTGAATCCTTTTACAATATTTATGGAATACAAAACTTGATCGGTAAATCACATGAAAGTAAGAGAAAGAAGTAATTAAATCGCAGAACACAATATGTTCTTGGGGAAATCAACTAATCAAAATCTCTCTATCTATATTTTGTATTTAATAAGTCAAGGAATCATGAAACAATACAATTCTTAATCTCTCATGATATTCTCCAGCACTCTGCAAATTGTCTCACACTGATGTAGGAAAAATCAATTTAGTACTTAGCCAATTCTCAGTCTTCCTTCATCACGCCTTGATCACGCAATTCCTAGGGAATTAGCTCCCTATTAAATAGTAAAAACAACCTTCCTTGATTCACAATGTATCATGGCATCCCAACGAATCTATAATTTCACATGGGAAATTTTCTATAAATATAACTGATAGTTATGATCCATTTAACCTCTGTCTCAATTAGGTCTTCCTTAGAATTGACATGCATGTAGCTATTTATAATGAATTATAAATTAACTCATTTATCATTGATTGTCAATTAAATCTAATTTAATTCACTGGACCTCTCACTAGATCATATCTTAGTTAGAACTAGTTAAACTGATTATAACTCAATAAGTTGATTTAACTCACTCACACCACACACCCACTGATACATAAATTGCAACTAGACCCCAAAAATATTAGGATCCCTATACATGCCTCATCTTAGACTCTCAACTTGAATTTCTTGAGCTAACTCAGTCATCATGACTTAGTTAACCGATACAAGTTGTTATGAGATGAAATTATAATTTATTGTCCAATTTATTTAAGGGAAAAATAAAGATGCTTCACATTCCACAGCCAAAATTATGGTGTATCAAAAATTCCACATTCCCTGGTGCATCAAGATTCCAGACCTTTGTGGGTGCATTTTTTTTCCTTTCTAGTTACCAATTTCTCTATTTCTTGTTGCAAATTTCAACACTCCCTCTCAACAAGGAAAAAATTAAATTTATGCCGATGTGGTACCTTTGGAATGTTATGCATATGACACTTCGCTAGTGTTTTTTTCACCTACAACTCCTAAAATTTAATATCCTCTAAAAAACTGAATCGGTATAATGCATATTTCATTAGATTCTTCTAACTACTGCTAGCTATTGCACCTGTCTACTAGACTCTCTACGCTGCTATTGACATCTGCATCCATGCCCTCTACACTACTTCCAACTCTGATCTGCCCTCCAGTATATGACATCTATCACTCTAATTTCTATCTTCCTGACATCTGACTGCATCAATCCAACTGATCCTTCATGCTACTACTATATTGTGTGCACCTCATAGCCAGGTTCGATCCATGAGACACACCATTTCAGTGGATTGTGCCAAAATTTCTTCTTGTGATTATATATTCACATCTCCACACCTCTCATCTATATTTATATCCTCATGCAGTCCCTCTACCCATCTGGCTCGAAATTCTCCCCTACTCAAGGTCTTTGCTTGAGTGGGCACCTCCACTCGGTCTCCTCTCCGCTTATCCAATTGTGGCTATTCCACAATCTTCTGAGACAACTTATAAGGCTGCATGTTGAGAGCTCTCCACCATGAAGTCACTAACCACTAATTTTATACTCAAAGCTTCACATGTATCCTCGACCTTGAGAGCATATAGGTTCTTGAATCTTACACCAATCTATTTCACATGTCACGTGGAAATGTGTCTAAGGAACACCTTTCCTTTTCTAAACATGACATCATAACCACTATATTCCAATACCAATATGGAGATAAGATTATTCCTTAGTGTTGAGAAACCAGCTCCAAAAATAGAATAAAAGAGAGATCAACGCCTTCGAAATAATCCACTTCGAGGTGGAAACCTCCAATACATTACATAATTGAACAATTCTTGGATGATAAAAATGAAAAAACCTACTTTCTGTATATAGGAGTCCATGGGGCCACAATGTAATCCTAGTGGGGCCCCAATGTAATCCTAGTTGACCTAACAATAATAACAATATGGGGCTTACAGGGGAACAACAATAGCAATAAGGGGGTTACACTAACAACAATAAGGGACTATACTAGTAATATAGGGACCTAACATGCTCCTCTCCTTCAAAAAATTGTTGTCCTTAACGGTTGAGTAACTCCAGGTGCTTTTGTATAAAATTCTCATCCTCCATGTAGAATCCTCAATGGGTAACCTCTTCCATTTAATGAGATACTCTGAAATTGATCGATTTCGTAGTTGTCGAGTTCTTGTTTCCATGACTGCTTCTGGTTCCAATATGGTTTTTCCTTTATCATCAAGTTCTGGAAATATTTTTTGACCTAGAATTTTGTACCCTATAACCTTTTTTAAGCATGAAACATGGAAAAATGGATGCACTCGCGAAGAAGCAGGAAGCTCCAATTTGTATGACATTGTAAAAATATTTTGCAAAACCTTGTAAGGACCATAGTACTTTGGTGATAATTTATTATCCTTCTTATATTTCTTGTGGGAAATTTGTTTGTATGGTTGTAGCCATAACAATACCCAGTCTTCCACATCAAAACTTCTCTCACTGTGATGTTGATCTTCATATTGTTTCATTCAATTTTGTGCCAAATTGAGGTTATCCTTTAAGAGTTGGAGAACTTCTTGTTGATGCTCGATGTGATCCTCCACTGCTTGAACCATGGAATTTTCCATTAAAGAATATGTGATGGATGGTGGATGATATCCATAAAGTGTCATAAATGGGGTCATTTTTGCTGCAGTATGGAAGGAAGTGTTATAACACCATTCAGCGAGAGGTAACCACTTGACACATTGTGCTTTCTTATCATATACAAAAAAACGAAGATATCCTTCCAAACATTTATTCACTATCTCTGTTTGACCATCGGATTGAGGATGATAAGATGAGCTATGAGCTAATTGAGTGCCCAAACAAGAAAATAATTCTGTCCAAAAATTTCCTATAAAAATGGGATCTCTGTCACTTATAATAATCTTCGTGTGTCCATGTAGCTTTTTAATTGTTTCGATAAATGCAGTAACAACTATACTCGCTTTAAATGGATGAGATAATGCACAAATTGTGCATAATTGATAAGTCTATCAACTACCACCATGATGACACTCCTTCCTTCGGACTTAGGTAAAACTATGATAAAATCCATTGAAATATCCTCCCAACATTGACTTGGAAAGGATAAAGGTTGTAGAAGACTCGGGGTCTTAATTGTCTCAAATTTATTTTGCTGGAAAACCAAACATTCCACCACAAAATTTTGAATATCATATTTAAGGCCATCCCAAAAAATTCTTTCTTCACCCTGTGGTAAGTTTTTTAAAATTTCGAGTGTCCTCCTGAAGGAGAAGTGTGCAATTCCAAAAGAATATTTTGTTTTAGTTGGGAATTCTTGAAAATATATAAGCGATATTTCTACCATAAGGAATTATTTTTCCAACTAAATGTATCATATGTACTAGGATCTTGTTGCAAATTTTGAATGAGAGTCCATACTTCTTCGTCCTTCTTCCATTCATCCCTTCCTTCCGTTATCCAATCTGGTTGGATAATTGAAATGGCACAAAGAAATTCTTCCACCTCTTCATCCTTTCTTGAGAGTGCATCTACAACAAAATTTAGCTTCCCTTTTTTGTAGACAATTTCAAAGTCATAACCCAACATCTTTGTGACTGATTTTTGCTTCTCTTCTAAAGATGTTATTTGTTCCAAAAAGTGTTTAAGAATATCATGATTAGTTTTTACCTTGAAGTGCCTTCCCATTAGGTAAGGACTCCATTTCCTTAGTGCATGTAGTATTTCCAACATTTCCTTCTCATAAATAGCCTTTTGTAAATACTTTTCTTTGATTGAATGACTTTCAAAAGAAACGGGTCTTCCTTCTTGCATTAAAACAACACCAATTCCATTTCCCGAGGCATCACATGCCACAATAAAGGTTTTTGTGAAGTCTAGAGTAGCTAAGACTGGTGCTAGGTACATTTCCTCTTTAAGATGTTCAAAGGCCTTAGTTGCTTTAGGAGTCCATGAAAATGCATCTTTCTTCAATAATGTTGTTAGAGGTGCTGCTATTCTCCCATAATTCTTAACAAACTCGCAATAATACCCTGTTAACTTGAGAAATCCGTGCAACTGCTTTATGGTTGTGGGGACTTTCCATTCCTTAATGGATTTAATTTTTTTAGGGTCTACCTTAACACCCTCATGAGATACAATATGACCCAGATATTCCACCTCTTGTACTCCAAAGAAACATTTGGATGTTTTTTCATATAATTGTTTCTCCTCCAATAGTTTGAGAACCCTATCAACATGTTGAACATGATCCTTCCAAGACCTATTTTAGATTAGTATATCATCAAAAAATACTAGCCAAAATTCATCAACCCTTGAAATGTATAAGGTGCATTGGTAAGGCCAAAAGGCATGACCAAAAATTCATAATGACCCTCATGAGTTCGAAATGATGTTTTCGGAATATCTTCAGTCTTCATTGTAATTTGATGATATCCTGAACGAAGATCCAACTTGGTAAAATAAATTTCTCCATGTAATTCGTACAATATTTCATCAATGACAAGAATGGGAAATTTATCTTTAATAGTGATCTTATTGAGCTCCATATAATCTCGACACATGCGCCATGATCCATCTTTATTGTGCACCAATACTACTGGAGTAGAGAAAGAACTTTGACTGGTTGAATTATACCAACCTCTAACATTTCTGCAATCATACGTTCAATTTCACTCTTTTTGACATAAGGATATCTTTAAGGCCTGATGTTTGGAGGAACACTTCCTGGAATCAAACGAATAGCATGATCATGATTGCGAATAGGTGAGAGTCCTTTGGGAGTATCAAACACCTTGGAATGGTTTTCCAAGACTTTTTGGAGATCTGGAGAAATAGATGATTTTGATATTGGAACTTCTCGTTAGCATAATTGTGCAATTACACCCCGTTGTTCTTTCTTCAGAAGATTTCTCATGACATTAGAGCTTATTATCTTTCCTAGCTTCCCTGTGATACCCTGTAATTCGATTTCCTTTCCTTCTGAAAAAAAATTCAAGAAAAGTTCTTGAAAATTAAAAGCTACCATCCCTAAATATTGTAACCATTGTACTCCTAGTATAACATCAACACCTCCCATTGGGATGGAAAGAATTGGACTATTCAATACATACTCTCGCATGGCTAGCTTGATATTATGGAATTTTCCAGAACAATTTATAGTTCCTCCATTTGCAACCATCAGTTGACATTCTGGTGCTGGGTACAGGAAACAATTCAATTCCTTGTCTACCTTACAATGAATAAAATTATGGGTACTACACGAATCAATCAACACTATTACCTTTTTATTCTTGGCATGTCATTCTATATTGAGAGTTTGAGGATTGGTAATTCCTACCAATGCATTACATGATATGGTCGGACTCATTTCTTCTTCTTCTAGGGTTTCTTCCTGGTGTATATCCTCTATTTTTGAAGTTTCTTATTCATTTTCTTCCTCCTCTTCACAATCCATGTAAAATAAATTCTTCTCAGAGCACTTATGACCTTCAGTGTATTTTATATCACTACTGTAGCAAAGCCCTTTTGATTTTTTTTCTTCCAATTGTTGTGGTGTCAACCTTGTAGGTTGTGGAAGTATAGGAGTAGCAACACTTCCATATTTATAGATGTGAGTGGTAGGCTTCCTTGTCGCCATAATTTTACATTCAATTTTTCTTGCTAAGCTGAATTCTTTCTCCAATGAATCAGGTTCCCAAACACAAACTTCATGTTGGATGTTATCCTTTAAAGTCCCTATGAAGACATCAATCCTGTGTTCCTCTGGAATATTAGTTACCCTTATATTCAATTTTGGAAGTCCTCAATGTGCTTCACCACTAAACCCTTTTGTTTGAGATTTATCAATTGGATAAAGAAGGTGTTTCTCTTTGTATCCTCATAATGTGCTATCATTTCCTCCATAAAAATTGACCAAGTGACAATTTTTTTACTAGAGCAAAGCCATCGATACCATACAAATGTATTTTGTTCTAAATGTAAAGTTGCAATGCATTGTTCTAAATGCAAAGTTGCAATGCATACCTTTTGTGTGTTTTGCACATTATTGAGATCAAAATATTGCTCCACCTATAGTATCCATGTTGTGGGATCCTTGCCATCAAACTTCCTCATATCCATCTTTGGAATATGGTGGTTCTTCAATCCAATATTAGAGTTTATGAAATCACAATTAACATGTATTTTTTTCTCATCATGAGTTTCCTCTAATATCTTTTTCACCATTAGGAATCATTTCTTTTATTAACTTTGTTAAACCTTCCATGTCTACTTTTAGATCATTATTCATGTTTTCCATGTTTTCTTTCATTTTTTCTTCCATGCCCTCCATATTAGCTTCCACGCCATCAATCTTAGCTTCCATGCCATCCATCTTAGGTTCCATGCCTTTCTTCAAAACGCCCATATTATTCTTCTAACCATCCATCTTAGATTCGTCGCCTTTCTTCAAAACTTCCATTTCATTTTTTGCTGCTCTTTGCGAGAGAAAAATTTGGTGCACTTTCTCTTGTAATTTTGATAGATCATGTTGCAATTCTTCATCTTCATGAGTCATAGTAGAGTATTATGATGGCTTACTGGGTGTTTAATTATTTTTAGGAGGCATTTCAGAACCCAATACTGAAATATATGCTCAATAGGCCCTTGGAATCACTTCAAACTGATTTTTTACACAAGATTTATACAATTCGGAAAAAAATACACACCTTTTTCTTGCTTTTGAGGAGCTCTATATTGAAACTGAATTATCTATGCGATTTCAGATCTTTAATATCTAAAATTTTCCCCTTCAGTAGCCCTCTGACTTCTCTTTCGAATTCCATAGGTTTGGCTTTATTTGGATTCTCCAAGACAAAGTTATGTCCAATCTCCCACAATGACCTAGTTATGGACTGGTTCAGTACAACGAACTTGTATGACTCGCCACGTGTCACTATTTCCTCCTTCGGCTCTGAAATTGATAGAAACGAAACTAAATTCCATGTAATTGTGGCCATTTTTTACATAATTCCAATCCAATGCTCACGGAGAGAGTTATGAATATTTTCCCACGATCACCTCTTTACGATGCAATTCAGGAGCTTGAAAAAGCCCTAACTTCCATAGACCATATCACCAAAAATATTGTGAGCCAAACTCTGAAATTATGTGACGATGTTCCTCCAGATATCGTCTTCATGCCTTAAAATTTTCAGCTTTTAACCTTCATAGAAACAAAGTTATAGCGAAAATTCCACGATGACTTGTTTGGAGCAGCAAAATCCTAGAATCAAAAGCTCTGATACCAAATGCTCTGAAACCAACTCCAAAAATAGAAAAAAAGAGAGATCGATGCCTTCAAAATAAGCCACTTTGAGGGGGAAACCTCCAATACATTACATAAATGAACAATTCTTGGATGATACAAATGACAAAACCTTCTTTCTATATATAGGAGTCCATGGGGCCACGATGTAATCCTAGTGGGGCCACGATGTAATCATAGCCAACCTAACAATAATAATTTAAGGGCACAATAATAACAATATGGGGGCTACAAGGGTACAAAAATAAAAATATGGGGGTTACACTAACAACAATAAGGGACTATACTAGTAATATAGGGACCTAACACTTAGGCCGAAACATACAAAACATCTGCCAGTCTAAGAGGGGATCCAAAATCCATATGAAAGGTAATTGTACCTATGTCGCTCATTCTATACCTCCCGTCATCTCCAAACTCTATGTTATGTTGGATGTCCTTCTCCTCCAAGTCACTAAATATATCTATATTCCCTTTCATATGGAATGAGGCACCGTTATCTAGATACCACATGCATCCCATTATAGTGTTATCCATGCATGAAATGAGAGTAAAATCAAGCTTGCACTAAGAAGCCAACGCTTCACCCGCTGCAAGCATATGATCTTTCTTGCTTGCCTTATTCTATGGACAATTCATTCCATAGTGCATGTGCTCATGAAAGTGAAAACAATTGATCTTGCACAAGTCTCTCTTGCCATCTTCTCATTGGGACTTATTTATCTTGGCTTTCTTTCCTTTTTTGAATAATGCATAATATTGTTCTTTTTCTTTGTCGGAGGTCTCGTCTCTGGTGCTCCACCTTATTTCTTCTATTACCAAGTTAGACCACAAACGCTCCTAGTCTGGTAACTTCTCCCTCCCAGTAAAAAAGTCTTGGTAACTATGCCCTCTCTTGGGAAGGCCTAGAAGTGCCAAGATTTCCAAAACATCCTAGGCTACATTCACACCAACACTTCCAAGCTCATCTTGACATTGAGTGAACTTTGATATGTAGGTTTTAACCCTGAACAGAAATTATCTACTCACGAATCTTATAATAGAAGATAAACAATAACGAGAGCATAAAACATAAAACATATAAACTGAGAGATTTTCCCCTGGATCCCAAATCGGGACGACCAGCTTGATTTTTCATTATATTCCTTTTAGTGTTACAACACATATATATACATGTTGAAGCATACATAAACCCCAATCCATAAACCCTGGATTAGAACATAACCGTAGTTCCCTTGACCGAATCTACAAAAATACCAGGGGCCAAAAACCACCATGCTCCAATACCATGTGCAAAACCATGCACAAAACCATGGACGCGGACTACCCACCATAAATTAAGGACCAAAAAATTTTCGTCGGCGTTGCCCCAGACCCCGACAGGGGGGGCTACCGCCCCCCTGTGACCCGCCCATTACGCCCAGTGCAAAGGGGGGGGCTATCGCCCCCCCTCTTACACCCCCGTGCGTGCGTAGTCATGGAAAGAATATAACACATACTCAACATTCTCCCACTTTTTGTTTTATTTCCATATGGGGCCATAGGAGAGCTTAGTCATTGGCCCAATTCTTCAACACCCATTGTTTCTCTACACCAAGAGAACTTCTGAGTGCTCACAGAATTTTTCAATGCATCTGCAACATTCTTTAGAGTGTCCACCTTTACCAGCAACACCCTTTTAGCCTCAACCATATCTCTAAAAAAGTGATATTGAATATCAATGTGCTTTGTCTTTGAATGATAAGCAGGGTTCTTAGCCAAGAAAATTTCACTTTGGCTATCACAGTCTATCCTTATAGCTTGTTGTACCAACCCCATACTTGAACACAATCTCTGCAACCAAATTGCTTCCTTGCTTGCATGAGTGGCTGCTATTTATTCTGCCTCTGTAGTTGAAAGAGCCACTATAGACTGTCTTTTACTCATCCAACTAACTGTGCCTCCAAATAGGCTAAACACATACCCACTTGTAGATATTCTTTGGTCCAGATCTCTAGCCCAGTCTACATCTACAAAGCCACGAATTTCCAACATTCTTTCCAATCCTGGTCTTCCCTGGTAGCACAAGCCATAATCACTAGTGCCACGTAAATATCTTAAAACCCGCTTCACTGCTGTCCAATGCCCCTTCCCTGTTTTTGACATAAACCTGCTCAATACTCCCACTGCATGTGCAATGTATGGTCTAGTACAGACCATTGCATACATTAGGCTACCCACTGCACTTGCATATGGAACACGGGACATATACTCCTCTTCTTCTTGTGTCTTGGGACACTGTTCAAGAGATGCCTTTACACCTACAGGAATAGGAACATTCACCAGTTTACTATCCTACATATTGAACCTCTGCAATATAGTCTCGACATACTTCCTCTGGTTTAACTAGAGCTTCCTCTTTGCCCGATATCTCTTAATTTCCATGCCCAAAATATAGTTTACAACACCCAGATCCTTCATGTCGAATTTGGATAAAAGTTGGGTCTTCAAATTTTGGATAATTTCTTTGTCGTTTTCAATCAGCAACATATCATCCACATACAAGACCGAATAAATAACGTGGTCACCAATTAATTTAAAATAAACATAGTGATCCTCCTTGCTTCTGGTGAAGCGAAGTCCCTGTATATAGGTATCAAATTTCTAATACCACATCCTCGGTGACTGTTTTAACCCATACAGAGACTTCTTCAACCTACATACTAGTTCTTTCTTACCCTTCACCATAAAGCCTTCAAGTTGCTTCATGTAGATCTCCTCTTCTAGATCCCCATGAAGAAACGCTGTCTTCACATCCATCTGTTCTATCTCAAAATCAAATGCAGTAGCAACAGATAAAAGTAATCTAATAGAAGTAACTTTGGAAACAGGAGAAAAAATATCACCAAAATCAATTCCCGACACCTGGGAATAACCTTTCGCTACCAACCAAGCTTTTTATTTCTCCACCTTGCCTTCTACATTCATCTTCTTCTTAAACACCCATTTTCTCCCAATGGGCTTCCTTCCAGCCGGCAACTCCACCAGATCCCATGCATCGTTTTTGTGCAAGGATGCCATTTCATCAACCATGGCCTCCTTCCAGAGTTTTCCATCCTCTGAATCTACTACCTCCCTGACAGTTCTGGGTTCATCATTATTTATAGTTAAGGAAAAACCTGAACAAAAAGTAGATGGTCTATACCTTTCTGGTTGCCTTCTTTCCCGAACTGATCTTCTCAAAGCTGGAGTTTGTGGCTCTTCATCTTCTGAGTCTTCTTCTATTGTAGAGTCCAATTCATCCTCCTTTAGCTCAAACTCTATCTTCTCAGGTTCCTTTGGTAGGACTTCATGTTTAACAAAATCTTTCACTTCTCTAAACACCACATCTCGGCTGTACACAACCTTCCTTATTTTTGGATTCCAAAGCTTGTAACCCTTTAAACCATCCTTATACCCAATAAAGATGCACCTTTCAGATTTATTATCCAACTTGGTTCTTTTCTCCTTTGGAACATGTACATATGCATCACATCCAAATACCCTTAGATGTGAAAGAGAGGGTTTCTTACCAGTCCATACCTCATGTGGGGTCTTATCCTCCAACGTTGATGAAGGTGATCTGTTAACTAAGTAACATGCAGTCTCCTCTGCCTCTGCCCATAATTCTTGTCCTAACCTGGTACCACTGAGCATGCTTCTTTCCTTTTCCATCAGTGTTCTATTCATTCTTTCTGAAACTCCATTTTGCTGAGGTGTGTATGGAGTAGTCTTCTATCGTGCTATACCACACTTCTTACAGAACTCTTCAAATTCCTTCTTGCAGAACTCCCCACCATTATCTGTACTCAATGCCTTTATCTTCTTCTCTGTTTGGTTTTCCACCAGAGCCTTAAATTATTTAAATTTGTCAAAGACTTCAGATTTATTCCTCAAGAAATATATCCATGTATTCCTTGAGAATTCATCTATGAATGAAACATAGTACACAAAATTTCCCACTGATGAAACTGACACAGGCCCAAACACATCACGGTGCATAAGTTCTTATATCTTGTTTGCCCTCTTAGCACCAGAAGGAAAACTCACTCGATTCTGCTTCCCATATACACAATGTTCATAGAAATCAAAATTCAGAGAACAATTAGACATACCTTCTACCATACCATTTCTATGCAGTATCCGAAGGCCCTTCTCTCCAATATATCCAAGCCTTTGATGCCATAGCATGGTCTTTTCTCCAGAGACAGCTAGGCTTTCCGTCCCACTTTCAGGAACCACAGAACTGTTACACCCATCAATAACAGTGCTACCTTGTAGCTTGTACAGAGTTCCAGTTTGAACTCCCCGCATTAATACTGGTGCTCCCCGAACCATCTTGCATACATCTTTCTCGAACACTGTTTTTACACCTGCATCATCCATCTTGCTTACAGAAATCATATTTCTGGCCAATGCAGGAATATGCAGAACACCAGGAAGTGTTCTAATCCTTCCACCTTGTAGCTTCAGCTTGAAGTTTCCACGTCCAACTATTTTGGCCTTCCTATCATCCCCTAGGAAGACATCACCATCACATTTATCATACTCGCAGAACCACTCCCTATGGGGGGTGAAGTGAAAGGATGCACCTGAGTCAATCAACCATGACTCATTAACTACATGTGTATTTGAAGAAGAAGCCAAATAAACATCCCCACCTTCATTCGAGGTGGTTTTTGCCTCTGCAGAAGGATCATCGTCAGATCACTTTCCTTTCTCAGGAGCTTTAGATCTGCAGTCCTTTTGTAGTGCCCTTCCTTTCCGCATTTCCAGCACACCTTTACAAACTTTCCAGGAGATTTAGGGCTCCCTTTAGATTTAGATATCCCACTCGAAACCTTATTCTTGTTTCTGTTCTGGGACCTTCCACGTACAGACAAGGCATCTCCATTCTGACCCTCCATATTTCTCCATCTCATTTCCTCCGACAGCAAGGCTGAGACAATGTCATCAAAATTCAAGGTAGTTGTATTTCTACCTATTGCAACAACCAGACTGTCCCATGAATCTGGTAGAGAACACAACAAATTGATGCATTTATCTTCATCTGAGATTTTAATATCAATAGATGACAACTAACTTACCACATTATTAAAGGCATTCAGATGCTCTGTCACCGAGTCTCCATCCTTCATCCTCAGGTTATATAGCTTTTTCTGCAGGAACAACTTATTCACCAGAGACTTAGACTGGTACAAAGTCCCTAGCTTGTCCCACAAGGTCTTCACCGTAGCTTCCCCAGATACATTCAAAAATACTGAATCTGAGACACATAACCGTATTACGCTCTTAGCCTTTCGATCCAGTTTCTTCCAGTCTTCATCGGACATTGCCATTGGTTTAGTACCTGGATCTACCACAATCCACTGATCTTTATCCACCAGCAGATCCTCCATCTTGAGCTCCCATAACTCAAAACTTTGACCATTAAATTTCTCGATCTCTATCTTCCCGTAGCTCGCCATCTTCTTTCACCACAAGAATTGATCCCACAGATCTCCCACTGAACAGGGTCTACCACAGGCCCGAGCAAAAAACCCTCAGAAGCAAAGGCGTCCCCTTGAAGCCGAAACTGCTTCGATACCAAATGTAGGTTTTAACCCTGAACAAAAATTATGTACTCACGAATCTTATAATAGAAGATAAACAATAATGAGAGCATAAAACATAAAATAGATAAACACAGAGATTTTCCCCTCGATCCCAAATCGGGATGACTAGCTTGATTTTTCATTATATTCCTTTTAGTGTTACAACACATATATATACATGTCGAAGCATACATAAACCCCAATCCATAAAACCTGGATTAAAACATAACCATAGTTCCCTTGACTGGATCTACAAAAAATACCAGGGGTCGAAAACCATCGTGCCCCAATACCATGTGCAAAACCATGCACAAAACCATGGACGTAGACTACCGACTGGAAATTAAGGACCAAATTTTTTTTTCCAGGGTGCTGCCTCGGACCCCGACATGGGGGGCTACCGCTCCCCCCATGCGTGCTTAGTCATAGAAATAATATAACACATACCCAACATGATAAGTATGTTGGTATCATCTCGCCCTCCTCCATATTGATCTTTCTGAGCTTGTCCTTCCATGCCAACTTCCCATGGTCACTTATATTCTGAAACATATCTGTTAATGCTTTCCACATAGCATATGGAGTCGCCTTCCCATGAAGACTCGAGACAATATGGCCTTGAACTTTTTTGTGAAACCAACTCCAAAAATAGAAGACAAGAGATATCAATGCCTTAGAAATAAGCCACTTCTAGGGGGAAACCTCCAATACATTACATGAATGAACAATTCTTGGATGATTCAAATTACAAAACCTCCTTTCTATATATAGGAGTCCATGGGGCCACAATGTAATCCTAGCCAACCTAAAAATAATAATTTAAGGGCACAATAATAATAATATGGGGGTTACAAGGGTACAATAATAATAATAAGGGGGTTACACTAACAACGATAAGGGACTATACTAGTAATATAGGGACCTAACATGCCCCTCTCCTTCAAAAAAGTGTTGTCCTCATTGCTTGAGTAGCTCTGGGTGCTTCATTATAAAATTATCATCCTCCCATGTAGAATCTACAGTGGGTAAGTTCTTCCACTTGATGGGATAATATGAAATTTATCAATTCCGTAGCGATTGAGTTCTTGTTTCTGTGACCGATTCAGGTTCCAATATGATTTTTCCTTCCTCATCAAGTTCTGGAAATATTGTTTGATTTGGAAGATTTTCACCTATAACCTTTTCTAAGTATGAAACATGGAAAATTGGATGCACTCATGAAGAAGCAGGAAGTTGAAATTTGTATGCCATAGTACCAATATTTTGCAACACCTTGTAAGGACCATAGTACTTTGGCAATAATTTATTATCCTTCTTCACCTACTTGAGGGACATTTTTTTGTATGGTTGTATCCGTAAAAATACCTATTCTCCTACATCAAAACTTCTCTCACTGCGATGTTGATCTTCCTGTTATTTCATTCGATTTTGTGCCAAATTTAGGTTGTCCTTTAAGAGTTGGAGAACTTCTTGTTTATGATCGATGTGATCTTCCACTACTTGAACCTTCGAATTTTATCTTAACTATGATGTGATGGATGGTGGATGATATCCATAAAGTGCCATAAATGGGGTCATTTTTGCTGCAGTATGGAAGGAAGTGTTATACCAACATTCAGCTAGAGGTAACCACTTGACCCATTGTGTTTGTTTATCAAATAGAAAACAACGAAGATATCCTTCCAAACATTTATTCACTATCTCAGTTTGACCATTAGATTGAGGATTATAAGATGAGCTATGAGCTAATTGAGTACCCAAACAAGAAAATAACTCGATCCAAAAATTTCTAGTAAAAATGGGATCTCTGTCGCTCACAATAACCCTTGGGTTTCCATGTGGCTTTTGAATTGTGTCCATAAATGTAGTATAAATTGTACTTGCTTTGAATGATGAGATAATGCACAAAATTGTGCATACTTGGTAAGTCTATCAATTACCACCATGATGACACTCTTTCCTTCGGACTTAGGTAAACCTGTGAAAAAAACCATTGAAATCTCCTCCCAACGTTGACTTGGAATGTATAAAGGTTGTAGAAGACTCAGGGTCTTAATTGTCTCAACTTTATTCTGTTGGCAAACCAAAAACTCCACCACAAAATTTTGAATATCAGATTTAAGTACATCCCAAAGAAATTATTTCTTCACCCTGTGGTAAGTTTTTAAAAATCCTGAGTGTCCTTCTAAAGGATAAGTGTGCAATTCAAAAAGAATATTTTGTTTTAGTTGGGAATTATTACTAAGATATAAGCAATATTTGTACCATAAGGAATCATTTTTCCAACTAAATGTATCAAATGTACTAGGATCTCGCTGCAACTTTTGAATGAGTGTCCACACTTCTTCGTCCTTCTTCCCTTCATCTCTTGCCTCGGTTATCCAATCTGGTTGGATAATAGAAATGGAACTAAGCAATGCTTCCACCTCTTTATTCTTTCTTGAGAGTGCATCTGCAACAACATTTAGCTTCCCTTTTTTGTATATTAGTTCAAAGTCATAACCCAACATCTTTGTGACCCATTTTTGCTGCTCTTCTGAAGATATTCTTTGTTCCAAAAAGTGTTTAAGGCTATCATGATTAGTTTTTACCTTGAAGTGTCTTCCCATTAGGCAAGTTCTCCATTTCTTTAGTGCATGTAGTATTGCTAACATTTTCTTCTCATAAATAGGTTTTTGTAAATACTTTCCTTTGATTGGATGACTTTCAAAAGCAACGGGTCTTCCTTCTTGCATTAAAACAACACCAATTCCATTTCCTGAGGCATCACATTCCACAATAAAGGTTTTTGTGAAGTCTGGTGTAGCTAAGTCTGGTGCTAGGCACATTGCCTCTTTAATATGTTCAAAGGCCTTAGTTTCTTTAGGAATCCATGAAAATGCATCTTCCTTCAATAATGTTGTTAGAGGTGCTGCTATTCTCCCATAATTATTAACAAACTTTCGATAATACCCCGTTAAACCGAGAAATCCTCGCAACTGCTTTATGGTTGTGGGGACTTTCCATTCCTTAATGGCTTTAATTTTGTTAGGGTCTACCTTAACACCCTCGTGAGATACAATATGACCCATATATTCCACCTCTTTTACTACAAAGAAAAATTTGGATGTTTTTGCATATAATTGTTTCTCCTCCAATATTTTGAGCACCCTGTCAACATGTTGAACATAATCCTTCCAAGACCTGTTGTATATTAGTATATCATCAAAAAATACTAGCACAAATTTTCTAAGGAAGGGTTTGAAAATGGAATTCATCAACCCTTGAAACGTAGAAGGTGCATTGGTAAGGCCAAAAGGCATGACCAAAAATTCATAATGACCTTCATGAGTTCAAAATGTTGTTTTCAGAATATCTTCAGTCTTCATTCTAATTTGATGATACCTTGAACGAAGATCCAACTTGGTAAAATAAATTTCTCCATGTAATTCATCCAATAATTCATCAATTATAGGAATGGGAATTTTTTCTTTAATGGTGAGCTTATTGAGCTCCCTATAATCCAGACACATGCGCCATCATCCATCCTTCTTGTGTACCAATACTACAAGAGCAGAGAAAGAACTTTGACTAGGTTGAATTATACCCGCCTCTAACATTTCTACAATCATACGTTCAATTTCTCTCTTTTGGACATAAGGATATCTATAAGGCCTGATGTTTGGAGGAACAATTCCCGCAATAAAATGAATAGCATGATCATGATCACGAATAGGTGGGAGTCCTTTGAGAGTTTCAAAAACCTTGGAATGATTATCCAAGACTTTTTGGAGATCTGCAGAAATAAATGATTTTGATGTTGGAACTTCTAGTGAGAATAATTGTTCAATTATGCCTCGTTTTTCTTTCTTTAGAAGATTTTTCATGACATTAGAGCTTATTATCTTTCTCGGCTTCCCTACAATACCCCGTAATTCAAATTCCTTTCCTTCTGAAAAAAATTTCTTGAAAATTTCTTGAAAATTAAAAGCTACTGTCCCAAAAGATTGTAACCATTGTACTCCTAGTACAACATCAGCACCTCCCATAGGAATGGAAAGTATTGGACTAATCAATACATATTCTCCCATGGTTATCTTGATATTATGGCATTTTTCAGAGCAATTTATAGTTCCTCCATTTGCAACCATCACTTGACATTCTGGTGGTGGGTATAGGAAACAATTCAATTCCTCGGCTACCTTACAATGAATAAAATTATGGGTACTACCTGAATCAATCAACACTATTACCTTTCTCTTCTTCATATTTCCCTCTATCTTGAGAGTTTGAGGAGTGGTAATTCTTGCCAATGCATTACACGATATGGTCGGTATTATTTCTTCCTCTTCTTCGGTTGGTTCCTGGTGTATATGCTCTTCTTGTTCATTTTCTTCTTCCTCTTCACAATCTATGTAAAATAATTTCTTCTCAACACACTTATGACCTTTAGTGTATTTTCTATCAAAACTGTAGCAAAGCCCTTTTGATATTTTTTCTTCCAATTGTCGTGGTATCAACCTTGTAGGTTGTGGAAATCTAGGCGTAGAATCACTTCCCTCTTTATAGAAGTGAGTGGTAGGCTTCCTTGTCGCCATAATTTTACATTCAATTTTTCTTGCAAACCTGAATGCCTTCTCCAATGGATCAAGTTCCAAACTGAGAACTTCATGTTGGAACTTATCCTTTAAAGTACCTATGAAGATATCAATCCTGTGTTCCTCTAGAATAGCATTTAACCTTGTATTCAATTTTTGGAAGTCCTCAATGTGCTCCCCATTAAACCCTTTTGTTTGAGATTTATCAATTGGCTAAAGAAGGTGTTGCTATTTGTATCCTCATAATGTGCTATCATTTCCTCCATAAAAATTCACCAAGTGACAATTGTTTTACGGGAGATCATGTGCTATCATTTGCACATTATGGAGATCAAAATATTTCTCCATTTGTAGTATCCATGTTACATGATCCTTTCCATCAAACTTCCTCATATCTAGTTTGAAATATGGTGGTTCTTCCTGCCAACATTAGATTTTATGAAATCACGATTAACATTCACTTTGTTCTCATCATGAGTTTCCTCTACTATCTTTTCACCATTAGGAAACATTTCTTGTATCAACTTTGTCAAACCTTCCATGTCTACTTTTAGATAATTCTTCATGTTTTCCATTTTCTCATCGATCTTAGCTTCCTTGTCTTCCATCTTATATTCCATGCCAGCTTCCATGACATCTATCTTCGATTCCATGCTATTCTTCAAACCATCCATCTTAGTTTCCATGCCTTTCTTCAAAACTTCCATGTCATTTTTTGTTGCTCTTTGGGAGAGTGAAATTTGTTGCACTTGTTCTTGTAATTTTGATATGTCATGTTGCCATTCTTCGTCTTCATGAGTCATAGTAGAGCTTTCTAAAGGCTTAATGGGTGTTGAATTATTTTAGGGGCCATTTTAGAATCCAATATTGATATATATTCTACAATATGCCCTTGGAATAAATTCAACTTGATTCTTCAAACAAGACTTATGAAATTCAGAAAAAAAATACCACATTTTACTTGCTTTTGAGGAGCTCGATATTGAAATTGAATTATCTCTATAATTTTGGATCCTCAATATTTGAAATTAAACTGTGGTAGCCCTTTGAAGCTTCTTTCAAATTCCACAGGTCTGATCTGATTTGGATTCTTCAATGAAAATTTATGTCCAATCTCCCACAATGACCCAATTTTGGACTGGTTCAGTAGAGCGAACTTGTACGACTTACCACGTGTCACTTATTCCTCCTTTGGCTATGAAATTGATAGTTTGATAACTACATTCCATGTACTTGCAGCCAATTTTTACAACATTCCAATCCAATGCTTAAAGAGATAGCTATGAATATTTTCTCATGATCACCTCTTTGAGATGAAATTCAGAAGCCTCAAAAAGCCCTAAATTCCACAGTTCATATCTCTGAAAATATTGTGAACCAATATCTTAAATTTTCCGAAGATGTTCCTCCGGATTGCATCTTCGTGCTCTAAAATTTTCAGCTTCTGAACCTTCATAAAAAAAACGTTATTACGAAAATACCACGATGACCTGTTTAGGTTAAATTCAAGAGCCTACAAAATGACCTAAATTGCACAGATCATATCTCTGAAAATATTGTGAACCAAGCTCTAAAATTTTGCGAAGACGTTCCTCAGGATTTTGGCTTCGCACTCTAAACATTTCATATTGTGAACCTTCGTAGAAAATAATTTATATCAAAAATTCCACGATGACCTGTTTGGATCAGCGAAACCCTAGAATCTTAAATCTCTAATACCAAATGTTGTGAAACCACCTCCAAAAATAGAAGAAAATAGATATCAATGCCTTAGAAATAAGCCACTTCAAGGGGGAAACCTCTGATACATTACATGAAAGAACAATTCTTGGATGATTCAAATTACAAAACCTCTTTTCTATATATAGGAGTCCATGGGGCCATAATGTAATCCTAGTCGACCTAACAAAAATAATGTAAGGGCACAATAATAACAATATGGGGGTTACAAGGGTAAAATAATAACAATAAGGGGGTTACACTAACAAGAATAAGGGACTATACTAGTGATATAGGGACCTAAAAAACTCCCTCTAATAAGATCCTTCTCGCCTTTGCTATCTTCTTCTGCCATGCATCACGATGTTGGGAATATGTTGTTGCAGGCTTGGGAATATTAGAATCTATAATTCCTTCAACCCATTGTCCTCCAACACTAACTCCATCCTGTCCTTCCATGCTATATAATTCAAATTTCCCTCAAGAGCATATTTGAGTCTAAATCCATTGAAATACACCTTGATCTAGTGATGTATCCTGAAGAATAAATCTACAAATTTGAACCTCTTAAAGAAAAACTCAATTTATTCTCTTTTATTGTGATTCTTGGCACTCTCATACCATGTACAAATATCATTTTGTTACCATGTAGAAAATATACCAATGGGATTCAATCTGATTTTCTGATGTACTAAAACAAGATGTTGGATCCTTCTACAATATTCATGGAATACAAAAGATGATCGCTCAATCACATTCAAGTAAGAGAAATAAATCAATCAATTACACAACACAAGATGTTCTTGGGGAAATAAATAGCTTAAAACCCCTCTATCTATATTGTGTATTAAGTTAAGGAATCATGCAATAATACATTGTTTAATATCTTATGATATTCTCCAACACTTTGCCAACTGTCTCACATTGATCTAGGAAAAATCGGTCTAGTACTTAACCAATTCTCAGCCTTCCTTTAGTATTCCTTGCTCACACAATTCCTAGGGAATTATATCCTTATTAAATAGGAAAAATAACCTTCCTTGATTGTGCAATGAATCATGGCATCCCAATGACTCTATAATTTAACATGGGAAATTTTCAATAAATACAGCTAATAGTTATGTTCCCTTTAACCTCTGTCTCAAATGGGTCTTCCTTAGAACTCTCATGCATGAAACTATTTATAGTGAATTATCAGTTAAACTATTGATCACTTATTGTGAATTAAATCTAATTTAATTCATTGGACCTCTCACTAGCTCATCTCCCAGTTAGAACTAGTTAAACTGATTATAACTCAATAAGTTGAGTTAACTCACTTACACCACACACCCACTGATGCATCAACTACAATTACACCTCCAAAATATTAGAATCCATCTACATGCTTCATATTTGACCCTAAACTTGAATTTCTTGAGCTAACTCAGTCATCATGACTTTGTTAACTGATATAGTTTGTTATAATATGAAATTACAATTTATTGTCCAATTTATTTAAGGGAAAAATAAATTAGATGCTTCACATTCTATGACCAAAATTCTAGTGCATCAAAAATTCGACATTCCTAGTGCATCAAGATTCCACGACCTTTATAGGTGCATTTTTTGTCCTTTCTGGTTGCCAATTTCACTGTTTCTTGTTGCAAGTTTCAACACTTCCAGCATTGAGGGATTCCATCTTCACCAGCCATATGTGCATTCAACCAAAGTCTCTACGAGAACTGAAAAATATTATTTATATATTTGAGTTGAGGCAACACATGATAGGACAATATTCCTCCTCAGCATAGGAAATTTTTATAATTTTTTTCTTATTTGTTCCTTATTGTTTCTTCTGTTGAAATCCACTTGAAGGATTGTTCTAATTTCTATATTTATCTTTTGTTAAGAAACTATAAATTTTCTCTTAGAGATAGATACATGGTTCTAAATTTTTATAAAATGGACGCTTAAGTTGCACTATTGTCACTAAGTTTTTCTTAATTTGAAGTTGAACCATTTCCTTTCTATGATGAGCAGATCCATGGTTTATCACGTATTATTATCCTTTATCTGTTTGTTTCCTTAGAGTAGAAAGGAATTTTGTTTTGTTCACAATATATATGTTAAATCAATATTTCATTATCACTATTGATTTCTCTGATTGAAATTTGGTAATTATATGTGAAAAACGAGATGTCAATACGTGTGACGGTTAAAAAAATATATATTTAATTAACTATTTAATTAAATTATTTTTATTTGTTTGATTTAAATTCATAATTACATGATTATCTATATTGTTATGATAATTTTGAATGTTTTTAAACACATATACCATCAACTTTCCTGGGATAAATAATAGTATATTAATTTCTATTTTAGTTTTTTATTTATATTATACCATTATATCTTTATTTAATTAATTTCACATTATCTTATAGAAAGGGAATTGGTCCCATAATTCAAGTTGGAGCCATCATTCCAAATGGAAAAGGATTTTTTCTAAGGTCTTGACTGGGTGGTTATAACAAATGTTGGTGCAGTCATTCATGACCATCAGCATTTGGCGCTAGAAGGAGGGCCATTTGACTATGAATGGAAACAAAGTCTCGTCCTAAAAATAAAGGTCATTCTAAGAGTCGTTCTCCCTAAAAATCTCCACCAACTTCAACATCTCATTCTAAATCCCCTAGTTGTAGATCTGAAGTTGTTGAACTAGCCACTCAATCTCCTAGCTCACTTCCAAAATTGATCGGAAAAACCTCTACTTATAAAATTCCACTTGTAGAATCTCTTGAGTTGCAAAATTTAATTCAAAGATTGTTAAGTCCCTATATTAATAGTGTAGTCTCTTATTATGTTAGTGTATCCCCCCTTATTGTTATTGGTGTACCCCTGTAACCCCCATATTGTTATTATTGTTCCCTTACATTATTACTGTTAGGTCGGCTAGGGTTACATTGTGGCCCCATGGACTCCTATATATAGAAGGAGGTTTTGGTCATTTGTATCATCCAAGAATTGTTCATTCATGTAATGTATTGGATGTTTCCCCCTTGAAGTGTCTTATTTATAAGGCATTGATATCTCTTTTCTTCTCTTTTTGGAGCTAGTTTCACAACATTTGGTATCAAAGCTTTGGATTCTAGGGTTTTCGCTCCTCCAAACCGGCCATCGTGGAATTTTCACTATAAATTTTTTTATATGAAGGTTTAGAAGCTTAAATTTTTAGAGTGTGAAGCTAAAATCCTGAGGAACATCTTCGCAAAATTTTAGAGCTTGGTTTGCAATATTTTAGGAGATATGATATGTGGAAGCTAGGGCTATTTGGAGGCTTCTGAATTTAACCTAAATAGGTCATCGCGGAATTTGTGCTATAACGTTTTTTATACGAAGCTTCAGAAGCTGAAATTTTTAAAGAGCAAAGAAAAAATATTGAGGAACATCGTCAAAAAATTTTAGAGCTTGGTTCGCAATATTTTCATAGATACGATCTCTGGAAGTTAGGTTTGTTTCAGGATCTTGAATTTCATCTCAAAGAGGTTATTATGGGAAAATATTCATAACTCTCTCTCAGAGCATTGGATTGGAATTCTGTAAATAGTGGCTGAAAGTAAATGGTTTTTAGTTTCATTTATATCAATTTCAGAGCCAAAGGAGGAAATAGTGACATGTGGCAAGTCGTACAATTTCGCTCTACTGAACCAGTCCATAATTAGGTCATTGTGGGAGATTGGACATAACTTTGTCTTGAAGAATCCAAATCAAGTCAGACCAATGGATTTTAAATGAAGCTTCAGAGGACTACTACAGGGAAAAAATTTAGATATTGAAGATCCGAAATCACGCAAATAATTCAGTTTCAATATCGAGCTCCTCAAAAGCAAGAAAAAGGTGTGTATTTGGTTTTTTAAATTGCATAACGTTTGTTTGAAAAAGAATTTTGAAGTGATTCGAAGGGAATATTTTAGAAATTTTATCAGTATTAGGTTCTATAATGCCTTCAAAAAATAATTCCATACCCATTAAGCCCTCAAAAATATATACTATGATGCATCAAAAGGAAGAATTGCAGTATGAGATATCAAAATTACGGTACCAAGTGCAACAAATTTCGATCTTATGAAGAGAAAACAAAGATGACATAGATGATTTAAAAGAGAAAATGGAGGCTAATTTGGATGGTTTGAAGGATCAAATAGTAGCTAATATGGATGATAAATTAGTGGAAGATCACATCGAGCATCAACAACAAGTTCTCCAACTCTAAAAGGATAAGCTAACTTTGGTGTAGAATCTAATGAAGCAACAAGAAGATCAACATCGCATTGAAAGAAGTTCTAAAGAAGTCACAGAAAAAAGAACTCGACAAGTACGATCAATTTCAGAGTATCTCAGTAAGTGGAAGAACTTTCCTGTAGAAGGTTCCACATGGGAGGATGAGAATTTTATACAGAAGCATCAAGAAATAATCAAGCATTGAGGACAACACTTGTTTGAAGGAGAGGGGCATGTTAAGTCCCTATATTAATAGTGTAGTCCCTTATTATGTTAGTGTAGCCCCCCTTATTGTTATTGGTGTACCCCTGTAACCCCCATATTGTTATTATTTTTCCCTTACATTATTATTGTTAGGTAGGCTAGGATTACATTATGGCCCCACTAGGATTATATTGTGGCCCTGTGGACTCCTATATATAGAAGGAGATTTTGGTCATCTGTATCATCCAATAGTTATTCATTCATGTAATTTATTGGAGGTTTCCCCCTCGAAATGGCCTATTTCTAAGGCGTTGATATCTCTTTTCTTCTATTTTTGGAGCTGGTTTCACAACAGAGATTGGAAGGAATTTCCATTTCTAAAGAACAAGCTACTCAACTTGATTGATATGAAATCAGTGTCACTTCATCTATTCAATCTTCAAGATTTTTAACTAGATATCAGAGTGAAAATCTTGGAGTCAAGTCTTTTAAATTTAGATTCCCACTCATAGGTAAAAAAAACATACTTCCAAAACCGAATCTTCAGCTAGTCGTATTTTATCATTTTCTCCACCTCATACTCCTTCTGTTAACCCTGCTTCTTCTCATTCTCCTTTTCATTCCTCCTAACATCCTTTATCCCCTTCTTTCGTTCACGTTCCTCTTCCATAATCAACTAGTATTATTATAATGAGTAGTAATATAGGGTAAACCTCTTCAACTTTCAATTTTCCTACAACTTCTTCTAGACCTAAGAATCTCATAATGGAAAATTAACCCAACATACCATGGAATAACCCAAGATAAGTTGCAATGAAACCACCTTTACATCCTCTTTGTAATCATCCAAAATATGGTTACCTAAATATAATACATATGATGGTTTACCTGCAGAGGAACACCTTCACAATTTTATGTTGGAAATAAATCTTAATGGGGATTCAAAAGAAGATATAGTTTGTAGAATATTCCCTTATACATTTGAAGGATCTGCAGGGTCCTGATACTTCTCCTTCATAGTTGGATCAATCACATACTAGGACACATTTGAAGAACATTTCTTGAAGAATTTTTGGGATGATCAAACAATTGATACCTTGATCAATGATTTATCAAATCTTAAATCTACCACAAATGAGAAAATCAAAGACTTCAATTAAAGATTAAATAAATTATTAAATAAAATCCTAATTACCTCCAAAATTGGTGCAGATGTTAAAATTGAATGGTATATCAGTGATCTTCCTTCAAATATTGCAATGTTTGTAGATAGGGCTCATAAAACAATACCTTTAGATAACATGAAAGAATATTTATTTGTTGAGAAAATAGCTCTATCTCTTGAAAATAAGTCTTCCATTGAAGAAAGAAAATAGACCAAGAAAGTGACACTTAAATATGAGTCCAATAAAATGGTTTATAAATATACTTTTGACTTGGAAGGATTATAGAAAGTGATGAAGACAAATGAGATGGCTGAAATTAAAAAACAAGTTGGAAAATCATCAAGGAAATATTATATACCTTTCAAAAGGAATCAATCTTCACAATATCAACCACCCACTGAAATATAAAATGCAGAGTTTGATGATGAAGAAGAAAAAGAATATGCATCTTCTGATGAAGCATAATAGTCGAAGCTAATGGCTTACGGTACTTTATTCTAACTAGTTTGAAGAATGAAGCAGAAGAAGAAGATTTTCCAGTAAGTATTAGAAGAAAATGAACCCTTGATACTACTTCATCATGTAAAAGTAAAAAAAATATAATCCTTCGAACATCTAATAAGATTTCTTCTCAATATTTTGATCCCGCTCCAATTACTTCTAAGTCTCCTTCAATTTCACCTACATCATCAAAAAATTTGATAGTTCTTGATAGCATGAAATATAATATTGTAGAGGACATGAAAAATACTAAAGCTAATATTTATTTATATGAGATTAGAAAAATAAAACAATATAAAAAATTGTTATTTAATGAGTTGAATTCTATTCATGCATCTCCATTTCCTTTAGTTGTTGTCACTTCAAAATCGTCAAAAGGAAAACATAAACCCCCAAATTTCCCTATAGATAAAATTGATCCTTCCAATGCGATCTTAATTGCAGATAGATATAAATCTCACACTCCTCCTTTTTTGTTGACTTTGGGAATCTTCAATAAAAATGTTCACAATTGTTTAGTAGATTTAGGTGCCTCTTCCAATATCATGCCCTATTCAATATGTCTTAAATTGAATATTACTCCTCAAAAGTTTGTTGTGAAAATTGTCCAATTAGACAGAACAAAAGTCAAAGTGTTAGGAGAAATGAACATTGTTCTAATCATACTATCTTCAAACTCAAAATTTTATCAAATAATTGATATATTGGTTGCTGATATCCCTGAGTTTTATGGTTTTATCTTAAACATGGATTGGTTAAAGAAACCACATGGTTACTTTGCAACAAATTGGTCACATTTGTGGATCCCTATAATGGAAAATCCAATCAAATTCATGTGGATAGGGAAAAGCATATGAAATACTTTGTGACCGATTTAGATGAAGAAAGTGAACCAAGAGTTTTCACAAACAATATTTTGGGAAATTATTCTTCAGAATCCTTATTTGTTAGTTTCCTTGCTCTAAATTCATCTTTTCCAGTTGATTTTGTTTGATCACAAATAGAAAATTTCTCACAAACAGATTCATCAAGATGTATTAATATTGTAGATAATACTGTAAAGAAGAGTGATGAATTGTTTTGGATTCTTTTTTTTGATGGATCGAAGTCTAGTGATGGTGCAGGGGCTGGATGCATTTTAATTAATCCAAATTGAGATAAAACCATTCTTGTGTGCAGATTGTAATTTGATTTTACTAATAATGTTGTTAAATATGAACCACTAGTTCAAGGTTTACTAAAATCTATCAGTCTTGATGTCAAATATCTTAAAGTTTATGGTGATTCAGAAATGGTTATCAAACAAGTAAGGAATAGTATTCATTTTGTTTCCAATAATACAAACAATTATCAAATATTGATTCATGATTTAATTAATCATTTCACAACATTCAATATAACTCCAATTCCTAGACTACAAAATTCTAGTGTTGATATTTTAGCTAGCATTGGTTCAAAGCTCATTCCTCTAGAATACTTCAGTCTTGATATATTTTCAATTAAATTGTTTTTTCGCCCCTCCATTCCTCATAGAATTAATAATTGGAGAGTATTCAATGATGATAATTCCATTATAATTTTTTTTAACTTTTGAAGGTTCTTATTAAGATTTGATCATTGATGAAGATGAACATGATAAGCAACTTAATAATTCCTCTGAAGAAAATTCTTTGCCAAAACCTATGGTAAAATTAGAATACTCATATGATTTTAAGGATATATTCAAGAAAGCCACCAACTCTAAAATCTAGAGAAATACCTTAATATTTGAATTGGTTTATCTAGGGTCTAATGAAAAACTTCAAAATATCAATTTAGGCCTTGGAATTTCACCTAATGAACGATCTTCTTTCATACATTTACTAAGAAGATACAAGGACATTTTTTCTTGGAGCTGTGATGGTTTAAAAACACACGATACATATATCATTAAACATAATAAGCCCATGCTTCCTAATGTAAAACCTATCCTAATCTTGAAGCTCAAATCAAGACTGCGTTGAACAAATTACTAAAATCCAAAATAATTTCTCGGTTAGACTTCAAAGTCGATTTCAAATATCGTTATAGTTATAAAGAAGAATGGATACATTCAAATTTGTATTGATTTTAGAAATTTGAATAGAGAATGTCAAAAGGACATTTTTCATTTACCACCAATGGAGAAAATCTTACAATATGTTGCAATTTATGAACTTATGTCATTTTTATATGGCTTTTCGAGATACGATCACATTCTTATGCATCTTGAAGATGGATTAAAAACCACATTCATGACCAAATTGGGAACATACGCTTATCAGAAGATTCCTTTTGGATTGGTTAACACTAGAGCTACTTTCCAAAGAGATATGGACATTGATTTCAAAGTTTTGATTAACAAATCAATTGTTGTTTATTTGGATGACATTACAATCTATTCAAAAGAGAGGAATAATCATCTTAATGATTTAAAATAGATCTTTGAAAGGTGCAGAAAGTTTGGGATTTATTTGAATCCTTAAAAAGCATTCTTTTCTCTTATTGATGGAAATATTTCAGGCTTTATTATGTCAAAATAATGAATTAGTATAAGTCCATAAAGAGTTAAGGCTATTTCATAAATTCCCTTAGCTCATAATAAAAAGTCTATTCAATCCTTTCTTGGCAAAATTAATTTTTCTAAGCACTTTATTCCTGTTTTTTCACAGATTGTCACGCCTTTACAAAATATGATTAAAAATAAGACAATATACAAATGGGGATAAGCTAAAAGAACATATTTTGAATCAATAAAGTATTCTATAATAGATGCTCCTTCATTATCATCACCGAATTTTTCTAAGGATTTTTTCTTATACACTTTTTCTTTCAAACAATCTTCTGCAACAATTTTGACTCAACCAAATGAAGAAAAAGTTGAAGCTCCCATTTTCTTCTTCAGTTCTAATATACAAGGAGTAGAACTAAATTATTCAGGAGTGGAAAATCAGGCTTTTGTATTCTTTAAGTTAGTAAAACACTTTATAACTTTTCTCACGAAAACACATACAAAAGTGATTGTACCTTTCCCTGCAGCTAGACAATTTCTTATCCAAAGAGAATTAGGAGAAAATAGAGCTAATTGGGTTATAAGCTTACAAGGATATGACCTAGAAATAAAAACAACTAAAATAGTTAGACATCAAGGTTTTTGCAGGTTGATAATTAGAGAATTTGATAATTTAGCTTAAGAAGATTCAAGTAATGATGTTCAAGTGTCAGAGGTATGCCTTGTTAATACTAATTCTGAGTATGTTGATTTAATTTTATAATTTAATGATGGTTATCCACCAATTGAACTCGATTACAAAAGGAAATGAGGCATAAGGCTTAAAGCCAACCAATATCAACTTTTTAATAATGTTTTGTTTAGAATAAATTATGAATATATCTTACTAAGATGTTTAGGAAATACTGAAACTGAAAGAATGTTGCAGGAATTACACGATCGACCTACTGGTGGACACTATAATGGAGAAAAAACTGCTCAAAAAATCCTTCACACTGGTTACTATTGGTCGACTTTGTTAAAAGACACACATTCTTATGTAAGAAAATGCAAAACCTTCCAAAGAACTTAAGGAAAAAATAAGAAGCTAGCCTTGCCTTTACAACCACTCAATATTGAACAACCTTTTGAGCAATGGGGGTTGGATATCATAGGTGAGATTGTTCCACATTCTTGTAAACAACAAAAATATATTTTAACTGCTATATATTATTTCACCATGTGGGTGTAATAAATACCCTTAGAGGTGGTCAATTCATAAATTGTCATGGATTTTATTGATCAAAATATAATTAGCAGGTTTGCCTTTCCTAATTCTATCATGTTTGATAATTCTTCATATTTGTATGGTAACACCATTACTGAATTTGTACTGAAAACAGGTTTCAAACTTAAATATTTTTCAAATACTATCCTCAACAAAAATGATTAGTTGCATCCACCAGCAAAAACCTCTTGAGAATTAACAAGAAAACTATTGATGATAACCAAAAGAACTAGAATAAGGTTTTAAGTTTTTCTCTGTGGGTTGATAGGATTACTCATAAATATTCTTTAGCAACTTATTCCTATTCCTTAAAACATGGAAAAGAAGTTGTGTTTCCTCCTAATTTACTGCTACCTTCACTATCCCTAGTCTAATATATTGAGGAACAACCTTGCTCTTCTTTACAATTAAGATTATCTAAAATTTTGAAACAAGAAGAGGAAAGAAAAAAATCCAAACAGATTCATACCCAACATCAACATAGAATTAATTCTTGTTTTGATGCAAGATCAGTAGGCAATAAAAGACTTGAAATTTGTGACTTGGTTTTGAATTGGGATAAAGCCCATGAAGAAAAGGGAAAACATACAAATTTCCAGAAACTTTTGCGTGGTCCAATTCAGATCTTTTAAAAGATTAGCCCATAAAATTTTATTCTCAAATATTTACAAGGTAAGAGATATTATCTTCCTGTAAATGGGCTAATCTTAAAAAAATATTTTCTTGAAAAATCCATATTCTAATTTTAAATACGTAAAATAATCATATGTACATATCGGTGTCATTATATTAGTTATGTTGAATAATAATATTTTGACTTCGTATTTGGGTTTCAATAACCATATTCTCTTATCATTAATATGGAATTTATCATTTAAAAGAAATTATTTAGAAAGAAATTATTACATTGATGTTTAGTATTGGACCTATTTTAATATTTGATATCTGTATCTCCGTTATCCTGTAAATAATTCATAAATTCCATCATTGAAAGATCCTTCAATCCTTTGATATGTCATTTTAGTATTTAAATAAATAAAGACTATTTAAAAGTTGTAGCACCTAATGACTTCAATTTCCATCCATAGCTCTTAAGGAGAAGTTTTACCTCCCCATCCACAAATTTAACATTTTTTAGAGTGAAATTAAAAAATAATTAAACTTGAAAGATAAGGGGATCTCATTACGACCCAGCTTAACATGATGATGGGGAACTAATTCTATTGAAATTATCACATCTAGCTATCAAACCAGGATAATGGCTTGTAGTCATAATACTATAAGACAAGAGGTATCATCATGAGCTAGCTTGTTCAATATCATTATTACTTGTGAAGGGAATTGTTAACACCTAGCCACCAAACCACGACAATGACATTGAAGCAATAAAAATAAAGGTTTAAAAAAAATAAATAGCTCTAATATATATTATTGTGGATGGGATACTGGTATCACTAGGTCAAATGGTAACCCTGTCGAGGCTATGGACGCTCGCTGGTAGCAGTGGCTCTACCAGTGAAAAAAAGTGAACCTTAATGAAAATATTTAATAGTTATTTGTTTCATATTTTTAATTGATAAAATTAATTGCAAAGATAATCTTGGTTCTTATAAATAATATGTTATGAATTTTGCAAAGTAATGAGTTGTGTTTTATTTAGAGTTATTTCAAACAATCTAAATTTAAACCTTCTCATATTTTTGAGTCTCATTCCTTTAGTTATTAAAATTTCATTTGTTTTAACAGAGATAAATATTTCACCCAGTACATCACCAATTGTTGTAGAATTCAACAACCCCCCCACCCCCACACATTTTTATACTTAATTTTGAATAAAAAAATAGGTACCATTTAACTTTTATGTTTTATTTCATTTTGATAAAGCTTTTGGTTTTGGAAATAAAGAGAAAATTAGAATTAGCTTTAATGATTTTAATAAAAATTTAGTCTTTCCCTTATCAGAACTTCTCATATCGGAGTCACAATTAAAATATGTTACTAGAGCCAAAGGCTCTGATGGGCCCTACTCTCGAAGACAAGTATTATCGAAGGATCTTGTATCGAAGTTCTATTTCATCATAAATTTATTTTAAAATCTGTTATGATAAATATTATCCCTGATGTATAAATAACCGATGCTTGCTTTATTGAAAAATCATTCACAAAGGGTTTATTAAGATTTATTAAAATGGATTGAAAAATTTTCCATAAAACTTCCACTGACCCCATAATGTATTATTTGTTATATCAATGCATTTCATTTCAGAGTATTATTTAAAACACCTTTGATATCAATCACCTCCGATATCAAGCACATATGATATGAAACACATATGATATCAATCACCTATGATATCATTTAAAAAAAAAACTTTAATATCCACATTAGAACTCTTCCATTGGAACTACTTCATCGGTTTGATTTATAAAAACCCCTGATATAATTATCCCAATATGCATCATACCTCTTTTGTTAGATTTTTTTTCCGAGAATACATCATGACCATTATGTTATCAGAACCTTTTCACATCAAATATTTGATTTATAATAAATATTCAACATAAAACCCTCAATTTAATTCCTCTGATGAACTGACATGAAAATCCCACATGATCCCTCACTTGTGCACTTAATTATTTATAATGTGGGTATAATGATTCTTGAAATTATAAATTCTGGCATTTATTTCACTTTGATTGTGAATATTCACCTAAGAGGAAATAATTATTGTTCTGAATTTCATTTTTTGTGCTAAGTATCAACTAAAGAAAGTATACTACTGATCTATGTGCTTTTGTTATAGGAAAACTCTGATTCCAGAAATAATGAAGAAATTTCGATGTAGGAAAGGGTAAACGAAGACTAGAGTACAACAATAACTTGCTGCTCCCTTGGTAGAAAATAAATATGAAAATACTCCTTCACCAGGATTGTTTTCTGATACAATTTGTACAACAGATTCTGGACACTCTTCATGGTAAGTAATGTATAAATTCTTGGAAGATGAAAAACCTAGGGTTACTTAAAGAACAATGATCGCTAATGATACTACCCCATTTTCAGAGATTACTTTCAGCGATGTGGCAAATTCCTTTCTTCACATAATTGCAACTTGACCAAAATTTTTCCTTATATCAATATGGTTTTGTGGGTTGTGGATAAGTTGATCATTGCTAATAGGAGAATTATTACAAGAAAAGACACAATAATAGGGTATTTTTTCTAGTGAATGTTTGTAGAAAATCTATCATCTGCCCGAACCACAATGTAAATATCAAAAAAACATATGCTGAGGAATTCCTTTAGGAATGGACATGCATCGAAGAAAAATAGAGATTTGAGGCAATATTCGAACAAGAAAACATAGAATACACTAGTAATTATGTTGTTGATTCTCTTGTTGGACCTTATTCCCAAATTTCTTCTATGATGTGTAGACTCTATGCACTAACAAATGTACAAAATTGTTCTGATCAATCGGTACCTCTAGTGGACGGGGTTTTAGAAGGGATTATGTTTGATTGGGAAACTATACTTTCCAATAATTTAGCTACTCATATATTAGCCTTTAGAAGTAAATGTAGGGCTTCTGAAAATATAATCCCTCCTTTCTATATGAGTGACTATATCATTGATGTTTTATGTTTTCCTATGGATTTTTCATCTATGGGTTGGAAATGGACTCTACAAGACCTAACTCATATCCATGTTTATCATGATATTTTATGGGACTCAAAGTATCATAATTGTTTTTATAAAATATTCCATGGAGTCATATTACCAATCTATGAGGTCATATTTGATACAAAATCACCTCGAATGTCTCTAGAAGCTGAAACTGATCTTTTGTGATTAGGAATATGGTTCACTGAGGAATAATTTACCTATATTAGGGTATATGGAAGTTTGGAAAACCCCCATTTTTTATCATTATTCATACTTGTTAAAATTATGAGTAGGGAAATATGTAATGGTATTTCCAAATTCCTTAAAGATTTTAACAAAAATATGTGGCCTTATTTCTGAGCTCAATTTGGTATATTTTCTTTGGAAAATTATAAAAATGCACTAATTGAAATACAGGTTATTCAAGACATTAATTTTCCTACTGTACCTAATAGGAAATATGATCCTCATATTGTCATCAAGAAGCTCACAATTGCACAAAGTATCAGACAGTTCATTCACGAGACTGACAAATTTGATGATATATTTGAAAAGACTTCTTCTTATTCAATGCTGACACAGAAAACAAAGGATGAATTGGCCCTTGAATAAATGAATAATTTTATGAAATATAGAGCTATAGGTTAGCGAAACTTCCTATGGATTCATTACAGGTTCTTCAAGAGTAAATTTTTAATGATGATATTACTGGTCTTACATAGTCAGCCGATTATTCTCAACCAAAAGTAGCAATTTCCTCTTCTTCTTCTCAAGTAGATGAAATTATTACTAATACTAAGTTAGAAGAAATGTGAAAAATATATAATAAAGCTTTAAATTATAAGACTGGTGAGTCTCAATCTGTTAAGATTGTTCCAGAAATTAAGGTTCAATATACCTTAAAGAATCTGAAAAAACTGCCAAAAAAATGAAGGATGCTAAGGAACCTTTAGAGGATAATGATATATAAATTATACCATCATTTCCCTCCTCTAAAGTGGTTTTAAATATTGAGGAAATTCCTCTATTAGAAATTTTCTACAGTTGTTGACAATTCTAGAAGATTGGCCATTATGGTTGCTTGCAAAAAGAATATCATAGGAGAAACCACTGCTAAAATCTTCTTTGAACAAGTGTGGGTACACTTTGGCATCCCACATTCTATCATATTAGATCGGGACAGCACGTTCCTCAATTTATTTTGGTCTAGCCTCTGTTCAATGTTGGACACCAAGATCACCAAGTCTATAGCTTTCCATCCCCAAACTAATGGCCAGAAACAAGTTGTAAACAAGATGATCATACACATTTTGCGTATGTAAAACTCAAAGAATCCACACACATGGGATGAGAGCCTACCCTATGTACAACAAAGCTATAATTGGGCTCTCCACAACTCAACCGAACCCCTTTCAGGTGGGCTTGGGATTCTAGCCATTATGTCCCATTGACGTAGCCATGTCATTTACGACTACTCAGGTTGATTCAGCTCATTTCCAGTATGAAGCTAACAAGGTGAAAAAATTAATTGAGCATATTCAACACATCTTCCAACATTTTCATGACATATTGGATAGAGCCAATGCCAAGTACAAGCAACAACATGATCAACATCGGTTTCCACCCAGCTTCCACGTGGGTGACAAAGTGTGGCTACATTTGGAGAATGAGCGTCTCGATAGTCCCCACCGTAAGCTTCACCCACTCTCATATGGGCCATACACCATCACCAAGGCTGTAGGGGACAATGCCTTAGAGCTCATTATTCCACCATTCCTTGCTCTGCACTGAGTGTTCAATGTGTACTGCCTTCAGCCCTACTTCCCACCTCTACTAGACACCTTTGACATTGCAGAAAAAATCACTTCAACAAAGTTAAGCCCAGACTGCATGGAACAGGCCACCGCGAATCATATCATGGACACAGATATCAAGAACAATTTCCAGAAAAATTTCCAACTGTATCTGGTTGTCAAAGATGGTCAACTCCTGCACCAAGGTAAGTGTTTCACCAGGGACCAAGTTCAGTAGAAGTTTCCTCATCTCATGGAGGAAATCAACACAATGGGGACCATTTCTTCCTAAGGTGGGAGGAAGGATCTAGATGGATATTGGTGGATATTGATGGCCACCCGCCTATTCCATTTAGGGCCCCACCATTGTTTCTTTCAATTTTTCAGTTTCCTTAATTGTAGCACAATTCAGTATTTTTAGAAGTTTTTTAGGGTCCTGAACTTCGGGAGCTGTTTTGAGGTCCTAAATGATTTTTTTTTGGGAAAATTGGGAGAAATATGCTTTTTTTATTGATTTTTATCACATAAAAAATTGTAGTCCTTGGATATATAGTTCTAATGAGGTATTTTTCTGGTAAAATGGAGATCGTATGCCAAAGTTACGTCCCTGGGAAGTTGATGTACCAATTTACCCAAACAAGGCCCATAGTTTTAGCGCTTCATCTCGTAGGGTTAGGTTTTTGGATGTTTATGTTTTTTCATTGCTTCTCAATAATAAGTAGTCCTTCGAGTCTCATTGCAACTTAGTTCAGAGGCATGTAGCCGCCACATCTCTTTTCAGAGATAAGCTACTAGCGCCCTAGCTAGTTTATTTCCATTTTTTCTATAAGAATATTTTAGTTATGTGATATTAATGAAATTAACTCTTGTTTCTATCACATCTCTTCATTTATGTGTATTTCTATATTTTATTGTATTCCTGCATATGTCTGAATCACCTCAGCACAATGTTGTAGTAAAAAAGGAAAGAAAGAAGATAAAGCTTAATTAGTCCCAAGAATTAGTCCTTGGTAATTCATCTTTTGAAGTATTGTGGAAAGTCTCCTCAGCCACTACAACAAAATAATTGGGAATAATTACTAAATTTATAGGTGCTTATGCCTCAACTACCATTTACAAGGCATTAGAAGTACAACAATAGCTTAAAGAAAAGGAGTAGATAATTACACTATTTAAACAAAGCATTGAAACAAAAAAATAGAATATCACAAAGCACTGACATTCACATATGACAGAGCTTCATCAAATTTTTGATTCTCTAGAGATTCAACATGATATAGATATAAATACTAAAGATTCACATATTCGGGAACCACAAGAAATAATGGAACATTTAAGTACCAGACGAGAATTGGTAGAATTCAATAAAGAGGCTAAAGAGTTAAACACTCTTATTTCCCAACAACAAATAGTCTTTTTCCATCAATTTTCAACTATTCATGACCAATGCAAGACAATAGACTCCCTACTCAGACAAATTTTTGATATGAAAAATTACTTTGAGAGTATAAAGGAAAAGGTTTATGGTTTCTTAACCTAGCATGAAAGTGATGAAGGTAGATTAGACAATCTACCTAAAATTGAAGACACTCATAAAGAAATTATTTTCAGGGAATGGGAGATTCGCATAAAGAAAACATAAGTAATAGTTTCCCAGGCTCGATAAATTTCAAACAATATCATTAATGAAATAACTGGTAATTTACTACAGTCAAATCTCATTCCAAGTTGCTCCGAGGGAACTTTAACTGACATCAAATTCTTGACTAAGATGTGGAAGGAATGTTCCAAGAAAAGGTTTGATATTATTGATCAATTGACCAAGATTAACTTAGAGAATTGCTCAAAATTCTTGGTAAAACCACACAGGCAATGGATAATTCTTCGATTTATATTGAACACCACCATAAAAATTCACCAGTGTTAAGTGATGCCATCTTCACCAGCTAGATGTGGATTCAGCCAAATTCTCCACCAAAACTGAAAAATATGATTGATATCTTTGAGTTGCGACAATGCCTCGGAGGACAAACTTCCACCTAAGCATAGGAAATTGTTAAAAATATTTTATAATTTGTTCCTTAGTGTTTTTCCTATTGAAAAATACTTGAATTATTGTTCTATTTTCTATATTTATCTATTGTTAGTAAATTATAAATTTTCTCTCAGTGATAGAGACAAGGTTCTGAATTTTTGTAAAAAGGAAGATTAAGATGCACTATTGTAACTGAGTTTTTCTTAATATGAAGCTGAGCCATTTCCTTTCTATGATTAGCAGATCGATGGTTTATCAGGTACTATTATCCTTTATCTGTGTTTTCTTATAAGATAATGGTTTTTTTTTTGTTCACAATATATGTGTGAAAGAAATCTTTCATTATCACTATTGATTTGTCTAAATTAATCAAGTAATTTAATTAAATATTTAATTAAATTATATTTATTTATTTGAGTTAAATTCATAATTACATGATGATCTATATTGTTATGATAATTGTGAAATCTTTATAAACACATATACCATCATCTTTCCAAGGGTAAATAATAGTATATTAATTTCTATTTCAGTTTCTAGTTATAGTAAAGCATTATATATTTATTTAGTTCATTTCACATTATCTTATAGAAATGGAAATTGGTCCCATAATTCTAGTTGGAGCCATCATTCCAAATCAAAAAGGATTTTTTATAAGGTTCTGACCAGGTGTTTATCCTCAATGTTGATGTAGTCATTCATGACCATCAACAAATAGTGAGTCACTCTTGAACATGACACTCTCTCACCTCCTTGATGGTTTTGGGTTGGTTAATCCACTTGCCTCTCTATTAATCACATCTTAATGAAATCCTTCATGATGGGTCTTTGAGTTAATGTTGCCAACTCCATATAAGTTTCATTTATATTTTCAAGACAAAGTATAGCCTTAGTTGACATCTCCTACAATACCTTAAGCCTCCTTTCATGTCTTCCACCCCTTAACCAACTCTTAATCATCAACATTTTGTCTCAAATATTGATACCTATTTTGTGTCGTTGATGGGGGATACATCAAGACCCTCCTATGATAGTTTGTTTCATGTTAACATCAACACATTATCCAAGAAGTTAACTTATTAAATCCCTTTAGTGACTTGGAGCTTGCATACCTCAATGGAAAGTTTCCTCGCTTTCGGCGAGAGGTTATCATCATTGACCTTTGACTGGAATATTTTTTGTGGTGTTTGACTTCAACTAATTTATTCATGCCATATGGATTGTATTGTAGTACCTTGAGGGCCATTATCATTATTGGTGGTTCCTCTCCTGTTTGTTAAAAAATTCATCATTGGCCAGTAATCATATGGTGTCTACCATATTCAAATCCAAAGCATCTATTGACATTGTTAGACTTGTACTATGGAGTGACGAGGTAGAAGACCCCAGATCTAGTTTCATCCATCTGGTTTGAAATTTCAGGATTCATATGAGATTACAAAGTAAAATGGCTATAATCATGCGAGGTAATCCAAGCATGTGTCAATATGCCATCAATAGACATTAATTTGATTATTATACATGTAAAATGGCTTATACGCTAAGTATGGGTATGCATACCTCAACAATTATATCATGATGATAATGTAGTGTCTCAGATAATTGATGATCTCAACTAGTCTATTCTTGATTCAAACCTTTCGCATGGTAAAGCAGTTTATTCCTTAGCCACTACTTATGCCTTTGTACTTTAGGGGGGAATATATTACGGGCCATTTTTTCACACTCAACCAAATGACCTTGAACCCGAACAATTATAATCCAATCACAACTTGCAATCATCCCCTTCAAAGGTAAAAGCATCCCTTTTCCAGAATGTCTAAGAATTATGCATTAAATTGGTTAAAACCATAATTTAGGTCCTCACCACAGTTTCTTATATCAAATAGTGCGATGATGCAGGTTTAATCAAAGGGGAAGGTATTGATCAACAATGACTTCTATTACTACAAGTGCGATGGCCCTTTAAATGAGGAAAAAATTAAAAATAATTTCGAAGCTTCCACTTCTAGAGGCTTCTATCATGGAAATTTTGATCCTATGTTAAGGATGTCCTTTAAGTCCTACAAATGGGGTATTATCTCTTATCCAATGGAGCTTAACCCCTTCTAAAGTGGATCTTATCCTAGTTTTATGGATCTACAACCTCCTCCTTCTTCCTTTAAATGCATTTCCTACTAATGGGTCTGGGTTGTCTTTTGGAGACACTTAGTTATGCCCTAATGCTACCCATTTTTTCTAGAGAGGTCCATAACCCATCCATGTACTTGAGGAACAATTGGAGGCTTTCTTTGTGACAAATTAAGGACAATATAGTTGGGATAGATCTACAAGGTCAAGGATTTCAAAGGGTTGTAATATTCTCCTACTTTCATTAATACAAAATTCCTTATTTTCCTATACACTATGTATCTTTTATGCATTTGTAGAAAAATGACTCCTTGGTTCATTTTTTAGATATATTTGTATGTGTCATTTGTCTATTTCTGTGTTGGCTTGAGGGATCCTAACCCAAGTAGATAGTTAAGCTTAACCAAAAAAACCCTCTTACTACTGGCCCTTTTAGCAGTGACCTAATTGCGCAAGTCAAAGTCTCACCCAAAGTAGTATAGGGGAGTGCTGGAAGCAGGTTTCTACACCTTGATAGAGAATTAAATGATGTTGGTGTCTTCAGATCTATAATACTAGCAGACAATTGTTGTCCAGGTAAATCCCCTCTGCAGACAGAGGCGATCCTGAGGGTCTAGAAACTACAGGAACATACTAACATCTACCTTCCTAGATTGTAAATGAAATTCAGATCAAGGAAGATGAACTACCTCGTTATGATGCTATGTTGTCATCTTACATCTAAGCCTCTTGATCTTCCTCTCTTCCCAAGTTGAATGCACGCTACTACGAACATTCGATTACTTGTACAGAAAGTCAAGACACCATGACAAGCATAAAACCACGACAAACATAAAAAAATTAAAATCTATCTAACTGATCAAGGAATGGTAGAAATCTCATAATAGAGGTAAACAAGAGTGGAAGATAAACATCAGATACATTTTATTATGATAAATACAAGGGGAGTTTACAACCAAGCCTTGATGTTGAGGCTCTCCTTTGGTAGGTCTGTATCCAAACACGTTTGTTACACCCTCATCAACAAAGGTTCAAGATCTCACTATGTTATCAACACACAAAAACAATCACACTTTACACTGCTCTCCAGAAGCTATGATTGCTTCTTATCTATGCTAACTTTTTCAGCTATCTGTTCAACTAGAACATGTTCAACTAGCACATAAATGGAAGATGGCTATATTTATAGAGGAGAGGAGGAGTTTGGGATCACTACAATAGTGGAAGGGAGGCCTTATCCCTTGGGAGGTTTCCCCATAAGGTGGAAACAAGAGGCCAAAGGAGGAAGGCCATGGTTATTCAGCTGAACCATTCCCTATGACTCATCCACGAAGTTGTTGTGATCGAAACTTCGCCTCTTTTTTTAAAAAACTTTCCATAAATATATTTGCACGGGCAGCTCACTGAGACAGAGTGCCAGCTGGTGTGCTCTTAGTGTTAATTTTCCTCATTGGTGCGAGGGCATAACGGGCTACCAGCGCCAAGGCAAAAACAGGTGTTTTAGTGGTCTGCTCAGGAAATGGTCAACAGAGAGAATGTTGTCCTCATGGCAAGGGATGCAATGATGGTATTTTCAAGGCATGGCACTACTTATTGGTCACATAAATGACCCTTCAATGGGTGAGATGGGGATTGCAGGGACAATGAAAAATTACTGTGTAACAACAATCCTCCCCACAGAAACCCTAACTAAGCATATCTAGCTCAATTTACGTAGCCTATCCTACGCGCACATAGAAAAAGGCTTCACAATCTCTTCAACAGTCTTAGGAAAGTGAAATTTAGGACTTATAGTAATAGATATATGAATTCAATGTTCATATAAGATAGAAAATCAGGTACGTAACCGATCAAAACACAGATAATATACTTGATGTAGTAAACATAATATTACACAGAAACATATCATAAAGCAAAACACAAATGCATTTGACACTCAAAACTATCCCAAAACACATATTTATTCATTAAAATTCATAAAACCCTTACACTTCTTCAGATCCACCCGTGCACACCGGTAGCGGGGTCCACACACCTCTAGACTAAGGTCTCCACACACACAGCCAACAGGAGCCTTTCAAACACAAAAAAAATTGCTTCAAAACTTAGAAAATCATCATATTATCAAAAATTACTTAGAATTGTTCTATCTGACTCGATCTAGAATTTTATTTATATCTTTAGCCTGCACTCATCTAAGGTCCACAAACTATGGTTTGTGACTCCTAGTTTTACCCTTTTTCCCATTACAACTCATGAAGGGGCTTTGACCCACCCCAAAGCCCCATTGACCTGTGAATTTATTAGCACAAATGACTCAAAAATACAAAAATATTATATTTTTATCAAAATTTCCGTCGTAAGGGACCTTTCTCCAACATTCCCCCAACACAATCTTGTGACTCTTCCTGAGTCACAGTGGTACGAGGGTCTTCATCTTTGTCTACAGCTCCTCGATGGAAGAAATGAAGGGTGCTAGGACGTCCGTGCTCTAATCAACTACACTCTATGTTGTATCCACCAATTTCTCGGAAGTCGGTCCCTCTGCGGTGAGTTTTATTCTCTAGTTCAAGTTCTTCAAGGAAGCATCTAGATCCAGAGACAACTTCATTGTTTCATCGGACCATGGTTTCATATGGTCTGTCACAATGTTCTTATTTCTGCGCAACTCCTCAACTTCATCACATAATATCTAAATTTTCTGCAACTGGGCCATCCTCTGAGCAGGTACAAACATAGGTAGTGCCTTCTAAAGATCATCAAAGGCCTTCTCTTTTGGCACACAGTTCCTGTGAAATATTTTGGAAAAGGTGATACGTCTACATAGATTTCCATAGGCTCATAGTTTTCTCAAGTAGTGTGGTTCCCTTTTTAACTACGACATAAATAATTTCTAAATCTTCCTTGGCTAGGGCTGCCCATTGTGCACACACTTCTGGCGGAGTTTCGGGTTGAAGCTTGGCTTGCAATTCCATGATCTGTTGCTCAAAATCTGCCTTTATTTCCTACACTTCTGATATGGAGGCCTTTAGTGCTGCTACAATACTTTCAAATTTAGCTTGTGGTGTTATTGAATTAGGAGTGAAAACCTCTGGTAGGTTACCACAAATTCTATTAATTAGAGTCTCCAATTCTGCACAATGTGCTATTATTGTCTGTTGCGTTGTCTAAGCCTAGAGAGACTCTTCATTTTTTTTTGGGATCTTCTACTCGGTTTCCCTCAGCTACTAGTGCATGCACACCTCCTTGCACTGCAATTCGTATTAATAATTTTTTGAATGGCATGTATCTTGCCCCTTGGTAGCATCGATAAATCGATCCCAACTTCTGGGCAGGTTTGAACCTACATGTACAATGCGGGTTGTTCTACTGTAATTGTTGCTCCAACAAACGGGTAGATCTTGTTGTCTATCGTCCTGATGATCATGCTTGTATGCTCACTCACTTGAATTGACCTCGCTTGATTCACGCTAGCCTGGATATTGTCAATCTTCAGTTGTAACACCTACAATCTTGCCATCTACCTATCCTCGAAGGCATATGCGACCGCATCTACTATCTTATAAAGGTCCTCCTCTGTTGGTGTAACATTGTATGTTCCTCCAACCTTTGAGCCTTTCCTCTTCTTGCGTGCACCCTTGGGGGTCTTCGCATCGTGTTTAGTGCCTCTAGGAGACTCAGCTCTAGTACCATCTAGAACATCTAGGCCTCCAATATCCAAATCTACTTCAACTTCTGGCTCTTGCTCTATTTATTTCTCAACCTCCTTCTCAGTATCCTTTTCTAGTTCTCTTTTCTGCTTCCTTATCCTTTGTTTCCTCTTTTCTGGACATGGAGGATTTGACAGGCATAACAGATTCTAGCTCGATATTCCATGCTTTAGGCTAGGTCTCAAGGACTTGATCGATTTTAGCCTCGTGACCATGTATGGTAGGTTGTACCAAACTGGGTCCTTGCGCAACCAAATCTATACATTATGCACCGTTACCTAGAAATATACAATAGCTTTGTACTTAGTATAAATGAGCAGGGACAATTAGGGTCACCAGTGAATAGCTGCTACCAACAGACCCTCAGATAGAACCCATAAAATTTTCTTCTCCTTTACTCTTTGTGGGTCTATTGAATCCCATATATTGGCATAGCGCACCCGTTCACACACACCAGATTCGACCTTTGGGAGTAGTACACCCTCTGGCGTCTCCCATGCAATTAAAGAAATCAACATAAGTAGCTAGGAGCAACTGAACTTCTTCCTTCCTCTTGTGCAACGTGCATATTCTACAGGAATTCTTGACAGAGATATTGTGACCAATTATAACTTACTCCCTTTTCACATTGTCCCTCTAACGCAATAACATGCATAGGGACCACCTTAGGTAGGCATTTGCGCATTAGATTTCATTACAAGACCAGGGCTCCAAGACATACTGCTGGATCGACGATTTGTTGTACTATGAATCCCCTGGAGTCGTGCCCTACCTTGTAATCCTTCTTGAATTTGGCAGTGACTTTCATCTCATTACTCTTTCCAAAACTGGACATGGGATGCAGCTCCTTCTTGGGCAAACCTATGATCCGGTGCATCACCGTGACATATATGGATATTCTATTCTTGATCCATAAACATCCATCGTGGATCAGTGCCAACAGCTAGCACACAAATGTTAGTGACGGGATACCTTCCAAAGTGGAGAATCCTTAGCAGATTGAGAATCCCTAGGTTTCTCATCCCGCGTGCCCACAACATAGGTTCTACCTTCACCACCCCATCATACAATACGCGTTCCAGGTAATATTCAAGCTCTAGCTCAGGGAACACCTTCCTGTTCACCAAATCATAGTCATCAAATTTAACCAGGGGTTTTTTCTAAACGTATCTCCCTCCAAAGTAAATTCCTCTAGGATCGCATGCATCTGCAAGGATGCATGCACTATGTCCAAATATTTCGGTTCCTTCATGAAGGGTTTGCATGGCTTGACATATTTCAGGTCCCTAGTTGTGCTCATGGGTCTCTTGGTTGGGTCGCCTGCAGGGGACCTATTCTTCATTGCCTGGCACAGGGATGTAAATTTTTGAGCTAACATCCGCAACTTGGAGGATGACCCATTGGTCATATTTCGCTTTCCCTTAGCCGGTGTGGAAATTAATTCTTGGACTTTTGGTACTACTTCATGAACATCATCTGATCTAGACACTGTAGACGTTGTGAGCAGCATGCAGTGTTGTTGAGATGGCATGCTATCAGGGTTCATGGCCATCATCCTCGGTCTAAAAATAAATTCCATGTTTCTTATGTCAGATGCAGGGGTCTCTCGGCTAGACATACAGTGCTCAGAGACAATTTCATGGTACAATTCATGGATAAGCTAAAGTTGAAATATACTCAGATAGTGCCTATATTTTTGCATAGCATAAACCATGGCCAATCCTTCCCTTTCTATGGTTTAGTAGTTGCACTCTACACTAGAGAGCTTCCTATTGGAAAAATCAACGGGGTGATCAATGTCTCCTTCTCCGAGTTGCACTAAAACAACTCCAAGTGCTATACTGGATGCATCAACATGTACATGGAAGAAATTGGACCAGTCTAGGAATACTAGAATAGGTGCAGTAACCATATTTTCCTTCAACAACTCAAATCTATTTTGACATTCCTCATCCAATAAAAATGACACGTCCTTTTTCAACAATTTCTCCACAGGTGCAATGATCAAAGAATAGCCCTGAATAAATTTTATGTAGTATCTAGTGTGTCCCAAAATGGATCGCAATTGTTTTTCATTGGTAGGGAATTCTAGGTTGATAATAACTGCAATCTTAGTTGGATATACCATTAACCCTTGCTGACACACAATGTGGCCCAACAAGATTCCAAAAGGAACACAAAATTTTACCAACCCAAACATAGTCCAATCATCAAAATACACCTCCAAGAACTTGTGCATGAATTCTTTGAACACAGCTACTACTACGCATCAGAAGATAGCAAGTGCATTCTTCAATCCAAAAGGCATGACCATGTATTGGAAAAAAACCCATTCCATTACAAAAGTGGTCTTGCTTTGGTCTTATGATGCAATCCTGATCTCATGGTATCTTGAAAATCCATACGTGAACGAGTAAGCCTCTTGTCCTCCCACATTGTCCATTATTTCACCTAGAAATGGAGTAGGGAAGGGGTCATGCACACATGCATCATTCAGTTTTCATAGATCCATGAAAATCCTTATCTCTCCCTTAGTCTTATTTTCTTAAACAACCATTGGGCTCACCCAATCAGACTGCTCCACAGGCTTGATGATTCATGCAGAAACCATCTTCTCGAGTTCCTCTTTCACTTTCTTCTTATACTTAGGGTTTAATTGATATGGTCATTGCTTGAAAGGGTGCACATCTGGTTTCAGTGTGATCTTCATAATGTAAAAATATCCTACAATTAATTTGAGCTTAGAGAACTTCATGGGAAGTTGGACCTGATACTCTGTCAACAGCTCCACATCCTTCCCCACTATTTCATCATCCCAATAATCTTCTATTTTGGCCAACTTGGTCTGTTATTTTTTCCCAATGTTGATGTCCTTTAACTTCAGAGGCTTAGTTACATCCACCATTCCTAATAAGGGCCCTGGAACTACGCGCTCCCCCTCAGACTCAGGGATGTTGATATTTATTGGACCTTAATCATTATATTATATTGACAGGTACCTACAGTTGAAAATTTCTTGCATCTGTGCATCCCATGCTGGCACAACACATTCTGTCTGAATCTAAGAATCATCAAAGACAAGTGCATATATATCATATAGGGCTTTGTCCAATCCCTTTGATCCCCCTACCAAGCCAAAGGTAGACAAAAAAATATCAGTCATTGTAATCCAATGGTGATTCCCTTGGCACAACTCTGTTTCCGAATACCATGTAGTAGGTATTGGTCCCAACGAATGGAAAAACATGTGGGCCCATTCGATCGAGGTCTTGTCATTCCAAACCTCCATCCATGTGCCCAGGTGTTTGCACTGATCACCTTGGCCATATAAAATCTCATTCAGATAGGTAGCGGGTTGCTCAAAGCACAACCTCATCATCCTATTGCATTCCTCCCAGTCCTTAAAGCTCCCTTTGTGTGTATCCCACCACAGCACTGGAGTTGCGTGCATGGAAATATCAAGTGCCCAGAACCTCCACTCTTTTGGGATAAAATTTTCCAATTTTTCAAAAAATAATACAAAACTATCATAGCCATAAAAATAGGGTAATTCTATTACCTATAATGATATGCATCGAAAATATTTAATGATATTGAGGCAGCGCAGCACATAAACATCATGTAGATGATTATTCCATTTCTCCATTTCCCTATCTGAATCTGAGAAACATGAGCTATCCTTTTCCAAATTCAGCATTCCATTAGCCATAGGATTGATCCAATCCTCATCATGCATGGTCATCTTGTATATATGGTCGACATCATCTCCTTCGTGCGCTGGCTTTGTATATTTTTATCCTTTTGTCGGATCTATAGTTACTATAACCTGAGTACCATCGTTTTCAAGGATCATACTTTTGCACTTCAAATTAATAATTCCTCCCATATTGATGGCCCATTCCAGCCTAGTAGTGCAGGTTAGGGGTCTGCATCATCCAAAATTTGTATTACCTCAAAATCTTCATGTACCTTTACTCCAACAATGTCTACCAGAACTTGTGGGAGCCTTCCAAGTGGAATGATCTTCTGCTGATTAGCCATGTGCAACTAAATGGTGGACCACTCTAGCTTTGGTTTGCCCATATCTTGCCAGGTATTTTTAGGTAAAAAATTTGCATCAGACCCTAGGTCCAAGATGACCTAATCCATCTCATACTCTCCAATTTGCACGATCATGTGAATCTCCCAACTATTTCTATTCTTGTTCTTATAAATCTTGTTCACAACCTTACTCTTAGTTCAAGGAAACTCCTTGTCCATGCATCTATCTATCAGGGCCTGAAGATTGCCTGCTTCTTTCTGATTGTGCAATAACTTAATGTAGGCTTGCAAGAATTTTTTCACTTCATCATCAATCTTTTCTTCCATGATTGACTTGGATGTGGATGCACCTGTAGCAGCAAAATCCATCCTGGTTTCAACAAAATATTCCTTTCCCTTCTACAGATTGAGTCCTTCCCTCTTTTTTGAGGCCTTCCTTAGAAAAATCTATGCCTTGGCCTTTTTTCCCTCATCATCTCTGGTGGTAGCACCACTAAGTGTAATTATGTTTACACTTGGGTCATCATCTCATGGTTAATATTTAACCATTTTTATGTTCTATGTAGGCATCTATTGTTTCTTTTCCTGCATTCAGGCAATTAAAAGAGGAAAATATTCAATAACATGATAAAATTTCCTATAATACCTAAAATATTGTCACACAAGGTTTGGTAAGTCACGCGCCTAATGTCCCACATCTCCATAGTTATAGAAAATTAGTTTTCCTCTTCCACGACCTGCGCCTCCACCTCTTGCTCCTCCCCTTCTTCTTGCTGGAGATCCTCCATGCCTAGGGGGAGATGGTGGTGAAGATGGGTTGGCATACACCCTATAGAGGTTGGCACTGTCCATCATTAGCTCGAATGTTCGGCATTGGCGCTCATCATGGCCAACAAAAGAGAAAAACCTGCACCATTGCTACTTCAATTTTGGCACATAACTTCCTAATCGAGGGAAATGGTTTGTTTCATGCCTTCCAGCTACCTTAAAATTAGTGCACCACAGCCTAGGAGCCCCACTTGTCCTACAGCATCCCTAGGGTGCAATGGATTTGGCCCTATTGCATGCATGTAATATTGAAACAAATTACACTGATATTTTGTGCTTCCGGATCCTTTGCATCGTATACACCATACATCTGCGCAAACTTCATTTCCTCTATATTTACACAGGTTCTAGATCTCCAAGTGCATTGCTTCCAAATGATTTTGGATTTGTAGAGTTCCAAATTGGTCGCCTGTTTTGGGCACGGCTTCCAGTTTCATGGAAACTTCCAGAGCTTCGGCCTAAGAGACCATATTTTTCTAATTCATATTCCTGTGCAGATGTGGAAAAAACATGGTAATAAACCATTCCTTATGCTGCTTATCATCATAGTTAAATCCTCCTTCGTTGATAGTGTTCTTTAGCCACTGATGTGCCTACCAAATAGATTCATTTGGGTCTTGTTTGATATCTTTCAACGTTGTTACACATTGTGAGTAGGACTTTGTTTTTTAGAACTGATTCTTCAAAGCATCCTTGATCACATCAACAATAGGATTAGCATGTTGAGCCATATATCCCATAAACCAATCCATGGCACGACCTTCAAACACTATATCTAGCTATGCTCTTTTGATAACATCAATGTTAACATTGCACAGTCCATACTACATTTGCAAAAAATCAAAACCTATCCATGTCCCCATCTCCTACACCCTTGAAGGTGGGTAGCTTCATATGCGCATCCAGTATCCTCCTTGTGGCAGTGATGGTGGGGTAGGATATTTCTTACCCCTACGCAAGATCGGCTATGGAGTAGCAAGAGGGCTACCTCTAGCATGCATAGCCCCACCACTCTCTATATCACTTTTAGGTGAGTTTCTCAGAGGGCTGTATACATATCTGTCTCCTCTCTTATTAACCTGATAATACTTTCCACCGCGCGTAGTTCTTTCTAGCTTGTTTGGGGTCATTCACTCAGGGTGACTGCACAAAACACCCTTTTCACAAAATAGAATATTAAACAGCAAAGGCATAGAGCATATTAATTTACTTCTCAATCCCTTAAATAACCTCCTTTCAACTTCATAATAGGACACAAACTGATCTACTGCAAACTCTGTTACAAACCCACCCAAAATGTTGTCTACCTAATGATCTACATAACAAGTTATGGAATTATCAGTCCATTATAACTATTGGATAAACTCAGGTGTCCACCAAGTAACCTTATAGTCCTTCCAGCAGGTTTGGAACTCAACTAACCTTGATAGCTACTCCTGTAATTCCTGTGAAAATATCACAAAGAAAATCTCGTGAATCTCTATGAAAATATACTTTCGTTTCTAGTCTTCAGTAGAAAATTTATTACTTCTGTTTTCCTTAATAAAAAAATCCCGAATTTTATTCTCAAACCAATCTTCTAACTCAAGCTTTGATGGCCACCACATCACCCAATCTCTCTCAAAATGATCCCAGTCTCGACAACGAAACCATTTTTTGGCTTGAGGGGCCCTGACCCAGGTTCGGAGTTAATCTTAACCAACAAAACCCTCTTCCTACTTGCCCTTTCAATGGTGACCTACTTGTGCAGGTCAAAGTCTCACCTGAAGAAGTATGAGGGGGGTGCTGGAACCAAGTTTTGACATGATGAGAGAGAATTAAATGATGTGGGTTTCTTTAGATCTATAATACTAGCAACGAGTCCTTTGCAACAAAAACCCTAACCTTGAAGATCTAGGAAAATTTCCATAGGCTATCCTGCGTGCACATATAAAAATTCTTCACAATCACTTCAAAAATATTATTAAAGTGACATTTAGGTCTTACAGTAATAGATCTATGCATTCAACGTTCATGTAAGACAAAAAATAAGGTACACAACCGACCCAAACACTGATAATATACTTGATGCAGTAAACATAAATAATACCCAGAAACATATCATAATGAAAAACATAGACACATTTGATACATAGAACTATCCCAAAACACTTAATTATTCATTAACAGTCTTAAACCCTTTACACTTCTTCAGATCCACCCCGCACATAGCCAGTGGGGTCCTCACACATCCGGACTAAAGTCTCCACGCACAAAACCAGCAGGATCGACCTTCAAAACACAGAAAAATTTGCTTCACATCTTATAACATCATAATCTTATCAAAAATTACTTAGAACTTTTTTATCTGAATTGATCTAAACTTTTATTGATATCTTTAGCCTGCGCTCATCTAAGCTCCGCAAAATGTGGTTTGTGACTCCTAGTTTTACCCTTTTTTCCATTACAACTCATGAAGGGGCTTTGACCCACCCCAAAGCCCCTTGACCTGTGAATTTCTTAGCATGAACAACTCAAAACTACAAAAGAACTATACTTTTATCAAAATTGTGGTCCTAAGGGACCCCACTCTAACATTTGGTTCTATTTCCTATTTTAGATGTTTTACAAGTTCCACTTATAATTTCAATTTGGATCTAAAGTTTTCAAGTGGGAAGAAGAACTGAGTCTACATTGTTTTCCAAGTAAGTCTTCATTTCAAATTAAAAATTTCTCTAAGGCAAGTAAATAAATTTTTTCTTAGTTGTTTCTAGATCAGGTCTCTAGGTCTAGGGAGTTTGCTTCTGTTTACAAAAGGAAATCATCCATAAAACATAGGGGTATATTTAACATACCTTTGGATGAGCCTTAATAGGAACAATGATCTATTCAAGAACTCCTCCTAGCTTGATGATGGGTTGTGACCTCCTAGTTTCGATATCAAATCCACCATAAACAACCCACAAGGTCTACCAAGCAAGCTCCAAGATCATAGTAAATCACAAATATTAAATTAAATTCAACAAATGCTCAAATTTTAAAGTGATTAATAAGAGATATTTGAGGCATATATATTTGGGGGTGTTAGCCCAGGTATCTCAGTGATCAAATGACTCTTTCAGTTGTTTTTCATTAAGTCATAGGTCAAATTTTTTTTTTTACTTTTTCGAACCAGTTCTCAGAAAAAAATAAAAAAATAAAAAAATTTGTCACTAAAAATTTCTAAACCATGTCTGATGCTCCTTAATTTTATTTATCATCTCCATTGTCATGGTCATCACCATTATAAGTTTCAAGATCACCATATCCATCACCAGCATTCAAGAGGTCTAGGGTTAGGTCACTCCATCTCATATAGGTCAAAGTCTAGGTTCATTCCGGCCCTTGGAAAAATATTCAAATTTTCAGTGAAAATAAGGGAGTAACCCTCCATTTCAATCATAAAACCCTATTGAAGGAGAAATAATGTTTATGAATTCCAAATAAAATCCATCTCTATTTTTTCATATGGCTCAAGTTCCAAAAAGTTCCAAACAACTCCAATTTGTTTCACTGTCTCATCGAAATAACAATTTTGTCTCATTGTTTTATGAAAGGACCCAAAAAGTTTGATTGTGAGAGCTCAAAATATGGTCATTATGACCTATTGTTTTAGCCAAATGAAAAAAGAGTCATCCTCAAGTTTTCAGACACACCTCATCTAGTTTGAAAGGTCATATCAATTGAGAAAATTTCAAAGGTTTTTTAGAAACACCCTTACTATTTCATGAGAAGGAGAAGTTTATATTAAAATTTCATTCAAAGGTCAATCAAGTCACTTCACATGTAAAAGGGTTCAAAAGAGTTTTATTCTACCTTATTACCTCATTTGAAATAGAATGATGTCATTTTCCAAGTTGTAAAAAGGCTCAAAAAGGTGATTTGCATATGTCAAAGGGTGGGGAGTATTTCACAAATTTGAAAGGTAAAATGTGTTTTCAATGCCTCATTTAAAAATTCCAAAAAATTTCACCTCAAGATTCAAAAAGGATGAAAGGAAGTCAATCTATTTTCTTATTTCATTTGAAGGGGAAGCATGTCACTTTTCAAAAGAAAAAGGGTTAAAAAGTTCATTGTCAAGTGTCAAAAGGAAAAAAGTGATAAAGGAGCATCTCAAAAGCTTATAAAGGAAGCAACCATAATTTCATTCATTTACCCTTTCATTATGTGAGAGTTACTCTTATATTTATTCCTCCTCCATATCTCCTAAACTCCAAGCCATGACCTTCAAATCCCATGTAAAACGCTTCCAAATCCTTCAAAAATTTCTTTGTTACATTTCTGTGGCATTGAATTTCATTTTCGAGTGGTTTGTTATACTCTTTTGGATGTTGCAAAACATTGTTACGCTTCTGGAGTGTTGTGCAAGTGCTACACACTCCCTTGTTGCACTTCTATGACTTGCAAAACTGCCTTGTTATGCTCCTATGACTTGCCAAAATTTCCTTGTTACACTCTTGTAGGTGACCAGCTCTGGTGTTTTTGAAGCTTGAAAACCTCCAACCTTCAAAGACTCGACTTATATTCTATGGTGTAGCCTCTTCAAAAAATAAGGTTTCATATTATGCTTGTTTTTGGACAGATTTTGAAGTTTTTTACAATCATTTCATATAATTTAATTTGTCAATATTTCTCCATTGTCCATACATACATTTTTTATTTTTTTTTGGTAAAAAGCCTAACTTACCATTAATTAAACCCTAACCTATGACATAAAACGTAAACCTACATCCCCATGCACCAACTATACATATTTCTATCACCCACACATCATTCATGACATGAATTAAACCATCAAAACACTAAATTTTAAGCTATTTAACACAGTAAACATTGAAAATTGTGAAACCTAAGGTGATTTTGTTTTAGGGTTTTGAATTACCTAAACCCATCCATTTTCCTTCATTCCACCTTCATTTTGTAGGAAATGTGTCATCCTATCCACTGAATTTTTATTAAAATTATTACTTGACTCCATAACCCTTAAACTCCAAAAACACTTTTTCACTAGTTTTTTCCCACAGTCAAAATTGGGAATTGACAATGTTTTGAGGTTTTCATCATCCTAAACCTATCCATTTGATTTAATTCCACTTTCATTGTGGAGACAAGACACCATCCTATCCATTTATTTTTTTCATATTTTTTTCTCAACCCCATCACCCCTATTTCACCTCACAAACCTACCCTACTATTGCAGAGGCTATTCACACAGTCAAAATTTGGAATTTCCTGTGTTTTAGAAATTTTGATACCTTCCACACATCCATTTTGTCTCATTCCATCTACAACTTGAATATAACACACAAAAATACCTACTCATTTTTTTCTAGAACTTTTCTCAGCTTCAAGGCCTTCCATTTGATCCACCAAACTCACACCTTCCTACATGTTGTTTTTCCAAATTTCCACTCATTCACTCATTTCATTGGCACCCTAGGGTTTTCATTGTTCCAAAAAAAAAAAAAAATGGAAAGTGACATTAATAACTTCAAAGGAGAGTGCCATCTCAGGCTTGATCCATTCACCATGCACGAGATTAATGCTTAGCCATTGGCCAGAAGGTGTGTTAGGATATTTTGACGCATATGAAATGGGCTCCCTTCGTGTCACCTTTATAAATCCTTCAATCTTATCCCAGGTTGTTCTTAAGGGGGGATGTTAGGATATTCTGACACATAGGAAACAGTTAAGTATAACTTGGCCTAGTGTATATTTAGGTAAAGTGTGTTTCTTTAATATGTACATTTGTAGCTTATAATCTGATGGTCACAAGTGATCCGACAGTTCACTCTCTCCTTCGTATTAACAACACTTGATCCATGGCTTAGCACCCAATTGGTCCATGATCTCAATTTAAAGAGCATGGAGGGTCATTTTTCTGGTAACCGTTTATGAGAGAAACATATGTAAAATTTCCTTTTATATTAATAAATTGCTGGAAGTGGCAGCGTTGGCTTAGGTCATGGGTTGTTTCCCTCTTTGATTGTTTTAACCACGTGATATACTAGTTTCATTAATTCTGATTGGGATGGTGAATTTGATGATTGAAATTCTACTGCAGGATATGTATTCACTCTTAGTTCAAGACCTATTACCTGGTCTTGTAAGAAAAAAAGTGCCATCTCTCTTTCTTCAGCGGAAGCAGAGTATCGTGGTGTCGTTCAAGCCAGCAAGGAAGCCATGTGGCTTCATCACATCCTTTCTGAATTTGGTCTTCATCAGAAGCATCCAAATAAAATTTTGTGTGATAAATAGAGTTCCATTTAGCTTTTCAAAGATCCAATTCAGCACTAGTGTATGAAACACATTGAAGTTCATATACACTTCATCAAAAATCTCATTCATGATCATGTTCTTGAATTATAGTATTGTTCAACCAATGATCAAGTTGTCGATATGTTTATAAAGGCTATCATAGAAGCGACGTTTACCAAAATTTGATCCATGATTGGAGTTCAAGAAAGTTATCATTAAGGGGGGATAGGCTCTAATTCCTCCTTCCTTCTCCTATTGTGTCACCTTTGTAAATCCTTCAATCCTATCCCAAGTTGTTCTTAAGGGGGGATGTTAGGATATTTCGACACATAGGAAATAGGCTCCCTTTGTGTCACCTTTGTAAATCCTTCAATCCTATGCCAAGTTTTTCTTAAGGGGGGATGTTAGGATATTATGACACAGGAAATAATTAAGTATAACTTGGTCTAGTGTAGAGTTAGGTAAAGTGTGTTTCTTTACTATGTACATCTGTAACTTATAATTTGACGGTCACAATTTGTAGTGATCTGATGGTTCACTCTCTCCTCGGTATTAATAAGACTTGATATGTGGCTTGACACCTAATTGGTCCATGATCTCTATTTAAATATCTGGATGGTCATTTTTCCGATAACCATTTATGAGAGAAACATATGTAAACTTTATTTTTATATTAATAAATTTCCTGAAGTGGCTACGTTGGCTCAGGACATGGATTGTTTCCCTCTTTGAGGGTTTTAACCATGTGATATATTGGTGTACTAATTTGTGATCAGTTTGTGAGCAATGACCTTTGGTGTTTGATCTAAGTAACTTACCCTGTAAATTCCTACAAGGTTCTTTCAAAGAACTCAGTGTTAAAAATTATGTGAAAGACTTGTGGAAGCAGGTTATCATCTTCAGTTGTCCAACCTTTTTGCAACCAGATACAATATGGGAAAGGCCACTCTTTCAGGTATGTATATCAGCCTATTATCTAGTCTAATTTCTTTAGCTACAGGTATCCCCTCTCATCAACAATAGTGGTTCAAGGGTATGGACCTAGACATTGAAAACTACAAGCAATTCCTCAAGCCTCATGCTAGAGATGATCTGGAATTTATTTTTCCTTTCAAACATCTCAGAAAAAAGTATGATCCTCTCATGATTTTCATAATTAAGTATTTCACATTCCAAGGAAGATTCTCTAGGCTATATAGGTATCACATCAGGATTTTGATGCATTTTTCCTTAGTCAAAACACTTGATTTGCCTCATTATTTATACATGATCTTGATTAAGATGGATTACAAGGTTCAGAGTAGAAGGGAAGATCATTATACTAGTCTCTTTTATCATGGCATAATCAAAATCATTGTGTTGCATCACTTTTCCTTCTTAAACACGTCTTGGGAAGACTTCTTGGAGAGATTGCTAGCGATGCTTTCTATATTGCCTATTACATCATCACCATAGCCAATGGAGATTGGATCTTCTAGCACGCTTATTCATATTATATATGTCCCTAGGGTTGTGGTATTTGATAACACATATGAGAGAGGGAAGATACAATTTTTTGTGCCTAAGTCTACTAGGATTTTTCTTACACTTGGCACCCATGTTCATCAATGTCTAATATAGGAGAAACCTCTCTTGCATCAGTATGATGAGTCAGTGCCATTGGAGGCTCATGTATTAGAGCATGAAGAGGTCAGATAAGATGAATACATCATCAAAGATAAATATAAAGAGATATCATAATCGAAAGAGGCCTTCTCCATTTGCCAAACCCGAAATACTTTCCTTGAGAGGGAAAATTTTTAGTTGCAAGTGAATCAACTCCTACAAAGCAAGTACAAATTATACATGGAGGAAAACAGAGGTAAAGGAAAGAAAATTGTTGTTTTTGACCAAATGAAATATATGGAGGTTGAAACACACAAAAAATACCATGAACAAGAGGCCTCAAATGGGTGTTGGAGTGAGAAATACAGTTAATTCATCAATATGAAAAATTGACATTTGATGAGCTCATTGCCATGGAGATCAATGAAGGCAGGGAGATTTGGCTATCAAGATTTAATGAGAATATAGAGAAGCTATTGAAAAGGGCTAAAAAGGATAACAAGCTGCATAGGAAATGGAAAACCATTATCACACCAAGGACACCATTTCCTAAATAAGGCTGAAACAAGTGAAAAAAAGGCTTAAAGAGGCGCAAATGAAACTCAAGGAGAACGATAGCTTCGATTTATTAGTTGAAGCTTCATTAGTTGTGTATCCTATCTTGTACAGGTGTTAGAGAACTAATTCTGAAATCTTTTGAGAAATTTTGGTATATTACATGATTTTTTGCAGAACTCTGGAAATTTCCCATTGCAGAAGGGTAACAATCTATTTGACTTTTTATTTTGGAAGCATCCAAATGGTGGTTTATTTACATGGATGGATGTATCTTGATTATTAAATCGTAGAAGAGGAGCCCTCATAGAATGATAAGCTGTAATTCGGGAGAAAAATCTAAAAACCTAGCTATTTTTCATGTTTCTGCCTTCTTTTTAGACCCTTTGTTACGCTTTTGAGTGACCCTGGGAGAATGGATTTTTAAAGGCCTTCCCGTGGTCCATTTTTAAAATTAAATATATTATAGAAACTAGACACACAGGGCTAGTTGACCATGCTTTCAGAAGTGGATTTTGACTTCTAAAAGTGCCTCTAAAGTTCTGTTATGCTTCTGCAAATTGTTCTTAAAATCTCCTATCATAATTGTCACAAATCAACATTGGATTCCCTCAGGACACTTGCCAAGCTTAGAAATTGTCACAATTTTGATGTTATGAGGTCATATGAGTTGTCATTAGGGTTATTGGGTTGTTTTTCTCTTCCTATCAAGAAGGAATTTATAAATAATGTAAGGGACAAACACTCATAGTTTCTAGATAAAATTCAAGGAATGGTTTCTAACCTCCCTAGAAACTAGGAAATGACTCATATTTTTCATTTATGATCCATTTTGGATGAGATTTCGACCTGATGATGTGTAATAGTCTAAATTTTGTATAGGAAGACTCTCTTTTGTCTTCTGTTGGGTTGGATAGTCTCATATTGCAGTCGAGCTCTTGTAATTAGCTTGTGGAATGAAATCAGAGACAGATTTATAGGAACAGTGTTGAGATACTTGTGGTATGCTTTGTAGAATCCCTGTTTATTTTGTATGTTTATCATTTTATGAGTAATACCATGTCTTCTTATTCATATATGTTTATCTTGTAAGTTTGAGGGCAGAATTCATGTTTATGCATGCTCTATTTTAGACAAGATTCACCATATTATGTTTATTTTCTTCTAAAACGAATGAATTCACCTCAATGCTCATTCAAAATCTCCTTCATTTTCATCCTATAATCAATGAATGATTAATATTATATCAAAATACCTATCTTTCCTCTCACATTCTCTACAGGTTCACCTTGAATTTTAGACCTAAAAACCTCATACTCAGTCCATTCACTGACCTTTCTATCCAGCATTCAAAAAATCAAAAAAATTATACCTATTAAGCTTACATACCTAGCCTAAAATCATTACATACTCAGTCATTCATTTGATTTCTTAAATTGAAAAATAGAGAGCCCTCTCTGGTCCAGGTAGGGCTATCTACCTAACCTAAAGTTTGGTTTGTGGTTGCCTTTCTCCAATCCTACTGTCAGCCTTGGGAAGTTGGGAGAGTGATAAAAGGGGGCATGGGTCTCTACTTAACATTATTTTCGGGTTTAAGAGTAGGAATCAGTGGTTTTATGTTTTTAATTGAAATAAAATTTTAAATTATATGAGTTAAACCATATACTGCATGTAGGTGATCAAATTAGTATGGAATTGACTTAATTGATATACAACCCATCCCCAACTTGGTATGGTTTTAGATTAGCTGTCTTTGGATGTTTGGTTGGTTGAACCAATTAGTTCAAGCTCTAGTTCAATTGGTTTTGAAAACATTTGTTAACTCAAAATTTTCACATTATGATCTTTGTGAGAGGCTAAAACAAAAATATTCTCACAATTTTTAACGATAATGGTTCTTCACGTTGCTTTGTGATATTTAAGTGTGGGAGGGCATTATTATATAACATCGCATTTAGAGGGGATTAAATGTGTGGGGGAAAGGGGGTATTTGTATAACAACACTTTATGGTTTGTGGGAGAGAAAGGATAATCATAAAAGTGTTTTAATTAAATGAAATTTACTTTTTATGAGCTAAAATTTAGGCTTTGTATGGTGATTGGATCAACATAGAACAACCAAATCAATACAAAATTGATCATCAAACTAGTTTGAATCCCAATTTGATGTTTTTGGAATCTTGGTCAATAAAAAGTCCAGTTTCAATGATGATTCAACTAGCTCTTAAAACATAATATAACATGATATTTGTGAAAAATTTCAACCACAACTATCCTCACAATTTTTAGCTATAATGAGTCTTTATATTGCTTCACAATATTCCAACAGGATCAAGTTCAAGAAACCTATATTCATAATTTGAGCCACAAGAAGTCTTCCCATTACATCAATCTACATCATTTATGTAACTCAATTATTTTGTACTTAGGCTAGATGTATAATTGGATTGATATATTTTCTATTAATATCATTCTATGTTTGAGTTATTTCTTTAATCCATGCATTCTGTGAAAAAATAATTATAATTTATTTTCGTTACACTTAATACATCACCTTCCATTTACAAAATACTTATCTTTATTTTAAATAATTTTTATTTAATTTAACTATTTTAATAATTATTATTTATTTTTGAATTTATAATGTATTTGGACACCAAATATTAGTAAAACACTAAGGTATGAATCCCTTATATGTAAAAAATTCGATGTTATCTCACGATGCAAATAGAGAACTCCTCTCTTAATTTAAAGTTATCTCACTATCCAAATTGGGAAGTTCACTCGTAATAGTTATACATGGAAATCAATATGAAAAATTAGATGACAATTACATAGAGGTGGTTATGTAGATATAATATTTTACTACACTAGATTAATGAAGAGATCTCTGGATTATCCACAGTGTTATAAAACAATGGTCGATGTTTTGAATCTTAATGGGGATCCATCTTCAGGACAAAATGCTAAATGAAAGTTAAAATAATATTAATAATTAGAATTAATAATTAGATTAATTATTAATAAAAGGTCATAAAAAATAAAAAATTTACTAAATAATATTAACATTCATTTATCCAAACGAATGAATATATCTTAATCAATATAATTTTTTTTTTTTTTTGTAAGTCAGCACCCACGAGGGATTGGAACCAGTGACCTATTGCATGTAGTGCCTTAAGAGTGCACCCTTCACCGTTGAACCAAAGCCCCATGGACTTAAGAAATATAATAATAATTATTTATTTAATTTATTATTATTTTATTAGGATAATTGATATAATCCGAACTAACCAAATATTATTAGGATATTAAAATTGATTTTAATGATAATTTAATTTAATAAGACCTAAGATACTAATAATAATTATTACTTAATTAATTCTTATTAATGGGTAATATAAATTAATTAATAAGGAAAATTATTAAAAGTAAATAAGATGAAGAGAAGATTGCTAGATATAAAATGCTCAAACCCTAAGAAAATTATGGAAGAGAAGCAAACCTGTGATACTATACCTGGGATGAGGACGAACTAGAGGAGCACATATGTCGAATTAGAGGTTGCCAACTGTCACTATTAATTAGAATTATTTTTATGAAAATTGTTAAAAATTATTAAAAATAAATATTAATTATTCAGTTCTTATCAACTCTTCTTTGTCCTTTATCACTATTAAGCATTGACCTTTGTCCTTCTTTAAACCTTCATTCAGCCTCTTGTCCTAAATATGGATCCTCATTGGGATTCGAAATGTCGACCATTGTTTTATAACACTGTGGATAATCTAGATATCTCTTCATTAAATGATAACCACAGAAGCTTGAAAACCATAGACTAAATTTTTTAATTATCAATCTTCATTTATTTATGTATGTATAATAGTTTTCAATTCATGGAAAATTTTAGGGGCTAATATTCATAGGTGGGCTAATTTTCCATGGTTTTTCCAAAAAAAATATTCACCAATTTTCATTTTTTCTAAAAGTGATTCGCCCAAATTTTATAGTATAAAATTATATTATCCTAAAAATCGCCAAAAATATATAAAGACTATATAAATTCATTAGAAATTTGGATATCTTTAAAAAAATATCACCAAATTTTTTAGAATTTGCATATCAGGGACTCATAAGATTCTCCAAATTTTCTAAACTTTAATATAAATTTCCATCCTTAAAATTTTCCCTGTTTCAATTATTACTGAAGATATTGAATTTTTTGTTAGTATTTATGAATGTAAGTTAACTTATTATGATTATTAAAAAATTATATCATTTAAAAGGATTAATTTATAATATGTAAGGGGACAATTTCACTTCTATGAGATGTAAGGGGATAAATTTTCTCTCATTAAATTGAAATTCATTTAAAATTTTCACATGTGGTAAATTTCAAATTTCATTTCATGTTCCCAAACTCTCTCGCAATCATATCCTCTTTCTCTGAGCTACCACATGGATTTGACCTTGAAGGGGGTGTTTACACCCTCCCTCCCCTGACATTGCAACATTTTATACCTTGCATGACTCCAAAAATAATTCCATCAGAACCCCCGCATCTAGATTCACCGAAAAATTGGATGAAATCCTTAATGTTGTTGTTCATTTATCTTGAAAGTGGAAACTTCCACTTCAAATTGTTGAGAATGTATCAATAGGAAACTTTAAAGGGATATATCCTTCCCAAAATATATGGTATCCTGGGTTGAGAAAAGATGGAAACCCTTAATAAAGTGTCAACTCTCATTCTCATTTTTTGGCAGAGTTTTTTATTTCATTTTATTTTAAATACAAGGAATAGCAAGGCTTGATTTTTCAAATTGGTCCCTACTTCATTGGATATTGCAGGCTTTATCTTGATCCTTGGACACTAGATATCAACCCGAAGAACCAAATTCCTTTTGGTTTCTTGGTTTAGTTGAATTTTCCTCATCTTCCCTTTCATTTTTGGAATGGTGAAACAATGTGAAAAATTACCATTTTGTCAGAAATATACATTGATATAGTGGAACCTTGAGATAAATTACAAGCCTATGATTGATTTTTTGCTGAATTCAACCTTGAATAGGGTCTTCCTAAAGTTGTCTTGTTGAATCTAGACCCTTAGTACTACTTTTAGCCTAATAATTATGAACAAATTCCTTTCAAGTGCAAAGGTTGTCATGAATATGGCCATTTTCCTAAAAAATACCAAAAATCCTCTATTAATCTTAATCATTGAAACACATCCACAAAGTGGCAAGATAAAAAAAATAAGAGCCCCCTTCCCAAAATAAATTCCTCCTCCCTTGTCTAATAAGCCCTCTCCATCTACCATGGTTCCCTCCTCCTCTAGTTTTAATCCCTGCATTCTCCCTTCCTAGCCTTTAGAAAATGTTAAGATGTTAGGAATTCCAGCTTCTAATCAATTTGAAGTTGTCTACAACCTTATTAAACCTTCTCTCCTGAATACCTGATTTGAAAACAACCTTCCCCATGGATTTCCTCATAGTAAATTCCCCTATGATCCTTCAAATTATAATCCTAAATTATTCCCATCCCTTGAATTATATCCTCAAATCATGATGAAGATATCAAGCTCCCTCTTCCACCAATCCAACAAGGCATTAGAATCCTCATCCCTCTTGTTGAAGAAATCATGGATGGGAGATTAGAATAAGATATTGAAAATCATCCATATCTAAGGAAATAAAAAAAACAGGAAGGAAAAAAAATAAGTGTTAGTATGAATCCTTTGTCGAAGTGTACGAAAAGGGGCCACTTTAGCTACGCATAACCAATAGCCCTAACAACAAAAGTGGCTGCCAATATCTTCAGATCTGCGGTTAGTTGAACAAGAAAAGAGCTGCAAAAAACTAGATCTATGCATGGAAAGACGTTAAGCAGTAAAAACAAGGGTTTGCTCCATATACCAATAGACAAGACAAGAACAATTTCTAAAAGAATTTTTGTATTAATTGGGCACCTGGGAGGAAAACAAGAAGGCGTATCCAATTCTCCTCAGTGGGATGGGTTCTTGGAAGTCCTCAGCACTTCAGATCTAATATTTCTCTCTCTTGTTGGTGTAGAAAACCCAATGCAAAGAAAAGAGCTCAATGGGAGCTCACACAGCAAATGATGGAAAAATGTGACCAAGTGTATAGATCCAGAGTGATCTAATAGGCAAAAAAAGGTGAAGAATGGTAGGAAAAACCTTCCTATTTATAACAAAATATTGGGTCATTCTAGATCTTGGTGCATGATTAAAATAATGTTAACCAAATCTAGATCCACCTTTTATGGAATATTTTATTATATTTGTTGGAGGGAAAAGGTATTTAACTTGGGTCAAATCCCTTGATTTGTCAAAAATAAATAAATAAATGATTTATTTATCTTTTTAAGGAAGCGGTTAGAAGATAATCAAATAAATAATGATTTATTTAATTATTTGTGGGTTATTTGGTCATATTTAATAAGGAATATTATCTAAATAATTATTCCTAGAAAATAATAAGATAAATAAAGGTTTATCTAATTGATTTCTTTGTTTTTGGGTTAAACATGACTGGGAACAATAATTAAATTATGGTTTAATTAATTATTCCATGAGGAAAATCAAACAAATATAGGTTTGTTTAATATTTCCTTTTGGGGTTTCCTGTTTAGACCATAAACAACCTAATAAATGTGGTTTATTAAATTATTTAACATAGTGAAGGCAATTTTACTTAGGGTAAAATTGGTCTTACATGGTGGACTTGGGTCCATCTAATGATAAAAGGTTAGATGACCAAAAAATGGTGTAACAGATTGCCCCCCAGCGTGCGAGTGTCAGGAGCAAATCGTATGACCGAAGTACGTTGTAAGAACTCAATCACCAGACAACAAAAGGGAAGTCAGAGAGAGAAATGCAAGGTGCAGATAGTGTTGCCAAGAACTAGACCGAGGAGACGAGACTTCATGGTGTGCAACAAGTCTCTCATTATGAGAGGGTACTAGGAATTTTTGGTGTGAGTGTGAGGCACTATGCCCGCCGAGACAAAGTACAAAAGAATAGTGTGTCCAGTACACAAGGGACCGAACCATAAAGTATAGCCGGCATAAACATGAGCGAGATAAAAATACAATGAAGGATCCCACATACATGCTGTGACTGGGATAACAGCCAGGACTTATACAATAATATCTGAGTACATGAGATACAAATACAACCCAAATGCCCCCTATACACGAGGAAGGGCTCACAAAATCTGACTGATACATGCAAATCAAAGAGGTGCTGCAAGTGGCTAAGGCCAACATTATCAAATATATGGAGCTGCATCAAAGTCTGCGATGAAGAGGTCATCCGGGCATGTGGGGGGCTACCTGCAGGGCCACCCCCTCATGAGGGTTGATACATCTCACACACACCCAGGAATCACCAATAGCTGTTGCTGTATCACTGAACCATCAAGTATACGGATCTCGGTCATGCTGAAAGGAGCTGGAGTGGAGAAACAATCAAGTCAAAGGGAAATGAGAGGTCCCTTTTCCTGATCCGAGGCACCGAACAAGAGCAAGTCGAACCATGTACACCGCCTTCTGTACCGAAGCTTCTGGAATAAATGAGCTAATGTCGATAGAAGGAGGTCCTCCATAGGTGAGGCAATGAGAGATCCTCAATTAAGGCACGAGAGAAAATAGTAGAGCGACGGACAGACTGACACTAATGATGATAGTGAAATGGAAAGGACTAAGTAGCGAATGGATGACTTCCCTTGTTAGAGCATAAAGGGCATGAATGACATGGCAGTGACTGACACAATATCATAAGGGATAGGGGACAATGGGACTGAAGGTCATAACGTGCGACACAAGAGAGAGACCAAGCAATAAAGGATGGAGGGCAATAGCGGGGTACAAAGGGACTCGGGATAGACTCCATGAATGCGATGATGACTCGACTTGGATGCTCTAAACAAGGGCGACGTGATGGTACTGCCACACAGTAAAGGTCCAATGGGGGACTATGAAAACATGAGTACAAGATGGTAACTCATGACAAAAATTGGCACGAACGTGGACAAGTATGGAGGCGAAGTGGTGCCCCAAGTACGAGTGTCGTAAGTGAGGAGATTCGATTTAAATGGGAGGTGAAGTGACCCTTCTTGGACAAAATGGGTCTGGGTGAAGGAGCAGATCACAAAAACAAAAAAATATGCTAGCTATCTAAAATAAAATAAAACATGCATTTCAGAAGGGAAATGCTAATGGTAATATTTCTTAAGATAGAGTGCATTAAGTAGTGATAAGGAAGGGGGTTGCCTCTTCGAAATCCTCTAAGAGGTATGCCCCCCTACCAAGATCTCATCGATGATGTAAGGGCCTAGCCATAATGACTAAACCTCCCATGACCAAGTGACATCATGGGCTCCTGGGCTATAGACTAGAACAAGGGTCGTTTTGTGTGTGCGAGGCTGGACTTTTCGGTCATACTGAGCTTTGGTGCGTTTCTTGGCCGCTTCCATGGTTTGCAGGGCAACACGGCGGTCTTCGGAAGCGCGCTCAAGCATGATAAGTCATTGTTCTAGAGGTTGGGTGTCAGGGAGAAGTTCGACAGCCAGATGCAGGGGAGGAATTTCACACTCGATCGGTAAGACTTCCTCCTCTCCAAAAACAAGGTGGAAAGGAGTAAACCCAGTGGCAGTTTTAACAGAAGTATGATAGGCCCATAAAGCAGGGAAGAGCATGAGGTGCCAGTTGGTTTTGTGCTTATTCACCATCCGTTGAAGCATAGTCTTGAGGATTTTTTTGACTGCTTTAACTTGGCCATTACCTTGGGGGTAATAGGAGGAGGAATATTGGTGCTAAAAACCCAACAGTGATGATAGCTCGGGCCATAGCTCATCTTCAAAATGTCTGCCATGGTCAGATACTAGTTGTTTTGGAACCTTGAATCGAGCGATAATGTGGTTAAAGAAAAAGAGGGCCGCAGTAGCTGCCGTGTTGTTAAAAGTTGGCATGGCCTCGGTCCATTTTGTGAAATAGTTGACCGCCACGATGATATATTTGTGGTTACCAGCAGATGGCGGGCGACACTCCATAAAGTCGATGGCCCATTTACAGAAGGGACCAGTGGAGACGACCGGATGGAGGGGAGCTGGGGGAGCTCGCGCCTTAGGGGTGAAATGTTGGCAATTGGGACAGTGTTTGATTGCCTCAATGCAATCACTGAAGAGGGAAGGCCAAAAATACCCAGCGCACATGAATTTCTAGGCAGTGGCAAGACCGGAGAGTTGGCCACCACAAGCGCCGCTATGGCAGGCATTAACGAACTGTTCAGCTTCAGCGTGTGTGAGACAACGACGAAGGAAAATATAAATCCCGTGACAATAGAGGTCGTCGCCAATAAGGAGGTATCGGGGAGCCTATTGTAGGATACGTCTGCGAGCCTCACGATCAAGGTGGAGGGCAAACTTTTGGGTTCGCAAGTAAGTAATAATATCACCATACCACGGGTTGTCGGAAGTGATGGAAAATAAGTGTTCATCAGGAAAATCATCATTAACTGGAGGATCTTGCGATCCGGTAGGTAATTCAGAAATGAGCTCAGCGAGGGCTAAGCCTTTCTTACTCTTTGGTGTGACAAATTCGAGGTCGAATTCTTGAAGAATAACGACCCAACAGGCATACTTCCCAGTGAGGATACGACGACTAAATAGGAAAGCCATGGGGTTGGAATTAGTCACAACCTTGGTGGAGTGCATGACGAAGTTTTTGGACTGAGAACACGACATCCAGCGCTAATTTTTCTTCATGTGAGTAGGAAACAGGAGGCCCTACAAGGTTCTTACTGATGTAGTAAATCACATGCTCGATACCATTGTCATCTTCCTGGATAAGGACTCCAATGACCGAATAGGTGGAAGCGGAGATATACAAGATGAAGTCCCGATCAAAGTCGGGAGGGCGGATCAAGGGAGCGGATGTGAGAGCCTGCTTGAGGGCATCGAAAGACTCATGAGCATAGGAATCCAAAACAAATGGGATAGTAGATCGAAGGAGTCGAAGGAACCCATGTGCGATGGTGGCATAGTCAGGGACGAACCGACGAAGAAAATTAGCTTTGCCTTGGAGACTTTGGAGCTGGCGTAGGGTACGCGGAATGGGAAGTTCAAGAATTTCTTGAACTTTCAAAGGGTCAAGAGTGATACCATCCTTAGACATGATGAAGCCTAAGAGACGGCCGGCGGGAACGCAAAAGACGCATTTCAACGGGTTAAGGCAGATATTATACTTGCGACATCGGAGAAAAACAGTACGCAGATCGTGTAGGTGTTGCGCCCGATGCTTAGAACGCGCAGTGAGGTCGTCTAAATAAGCAAGGATAATATGATCTAAGTCATGGAAACAATAAGACATGGCCCGTTGAAAAGTGGCGTCGGCGTTTTTAAGGCCGAAAGGCATGACCCGGTAAGCAAAAGATCCCCATGGACTAATGAACGCGGTTTTTAGTTGATCAGCAGGATGGATAAAAATTTGGTTGTATCCAGAGAAACCATCCATAAAGGATAGAACCTCATGCCCTGCACACTCATCAATGATTTTTTCAATGAACAGTGTGGGGAAGTTGTCTTTGGGACAAGCTTTGTTCAAGTCATGAAAGTCTGTGCAGACACGGATGTTGCCTTGTTTCTTGAGAACGGGAACTGGGTTGGATACCCAAGTGGTGTATTCAATGGGGTAAATGAAACCAGCTTGCTTGAGCTTATCGATTTCGGCTTTGATAGCATCACGTCTGGAAGGATGAATGGGTCTCAACTTTTGACAGACTGGTTTGGCATCAAGCCATGTGTCAATATGGTGTTCGAAAATGGCAGGATCGATTCTGGGCATTTCAGAATAGGACCAAGCAAAAATATCGCAGAATTCCTTGAAAATCTTGGTGTAAGCTTTGATTTCTGCTGGGGTGCATTGGGCGCCCAAGGTGATATATTCTTCAATTCCTGGTTTGACTGAAATGTCAATTTTGATGGTAGGAGAGATATTGGCCATGTTTCCTTCTTCGAAAGCATCAGGTGCAGGGATGGGATTTTTGAACCAATCGACTGCATTGGGAATGAAGTCTTTGGTTTCCACAGCATATTGGTCATGGGACTGCTGTGGGAGGAAGTATGCGCGATGGTGCATATCATCCCATGGAAATTCAGGGTTGGTCATGGCTTCCATAATGTCTTCATCGGACTAGAAGATGGGAAGACAGGAGGAAGAAGGGTCACCCGAGGAGGTAATGATGTGTGACGGGTCATCTGGAGGAGAAGGGCTCAGATGCGCAATGTCAACAGATGCAAGGTCGACTGAGGAGGAACCGAGAGTATCTGCAGTTTGAAGGTTAGGTGAGCTATCTCGCAAGGATGATGAGGGGTACAAAATGGTGGTTGAAGGCTCCGTTGGTTTGATAGTGGGAGGAGGAATGTGAATGGGAGTAGGAATATCCTCTGGTCCTATCGAAGTAGGACTCGCAGACAAGTGAGAAGGTATCTTGTCGTGTGTAGCCTTGAATTGGCGGTACATGCCCAAGGAGGAACGATACTCTTCAAGGCGGGGACAGAGGTGGGTGTAATGGTCGTGGAAATTGCACAAAGCACAAGGGTGGTTTGTGCGCAAGGTTTTGAGTTTCGGGATAGAGTCCGGGATAGTGACATAGACTTCGGGGATGTCAGAGTCGGGAAACGTCTCGTTGACCAGGATCTTTAGGTGCGGCAATTCAGGACACATATGGGTGGCGTGACCGACAATATCACACAAAGCACACTGGATAGCAGGCTTTGGCGGGTGCGGAGGGGTAGGGGTTGTCGGGGCGGCTTGGTCCTGATGGGTTGCCCCTTTACGAGCTTTGCCTTTCTTTCCCGGGGCTGGCACCACAGGGGTATGGTCCTAGGGAGGTGCGAGGGGCCCGGAGGAAGTGAGGGGGACCGGTTGAACTGATGTCAAAGCAAGGTAGGGTTTGGGGTGACCAAGTGGGGTAGCGGCTAGAGGGTCAATGTACCAGACGGGTATGCCCAGGGTCAGGTTAGGAAGAGAGAAGGTGGCCATGAACGGTATCATGTACACTCCTGGTGGGGGAGCTAGGAACGGTATCTATCCCGAGGGGTAGTGGCCAGGTGGGACGGCTCCTAAATGGCTAAGGCCTAGAGGAACCGGGCCAGGGGGATATAGGGGCTCATGACTACCAACTGCAGGTGAAGGGCTAGAAGCAGGCTGCAGAGGGCACGGTTTCAGACTAGCCGGAGCAGGTTTCTTAAGAGCAGCCCGAGACGATTGCATCATGCAAACATTCGATGAGCTGGGGTCAGAGATAGGAGGAGGAAGACCAGGGAAGGTTCCGAGTAGGGAGGAATCTTTGTAAACGCCGGGGGAGATACTAGTCAAGGAATCAACGGTTTGCTTATTGGCTACGGAAAAGATGGTCGTCTCAAGGGAGGTATGAGATTTTGGCTCATGATATGTCAACTGGTCAATGGTGACTATCTTTCCATTATGGGGGAAAGACATCTTGCGGAAAACTGCGGATGGGACAACAGACATAGCATAGGTGTAGCTTCGCCCTAATAGAATGTTGTAGTCTAGCGAGGTGTCTATGACTTCGACTTCAACGCAAACAGTCTTACTGGCGAGGGTGATAGGACAATTACGAAACAGGCCAATGGGCTGGGAGGCATGGCCGTCCCACGCTCGGAGGGTGATCGTGGAAGGGGCCAACTCAGGGGATCCGAGTTGCTTCCAAACTGAAGCGGACATCACGCAGGTGGATGCCCCCTCATCAATTATACACCGGGAAATGTTGGCATTCCGGATTTTGACTAGGATTTGGAAGGCGACGGAAGGAGGAAGAGGGGGATGGTCCGATTGAGTGGCATTGAAAACAATCATTTGGTCATCAGCAGGATCTACAGTGCCCACGACAGATAGTAGAGCCTTCTTTTGGGAAGGACATGACTGGAGGAGTTCCAGTGTGGAAATGGCAGTAGGATATTGCGCCAAATCATCTACTACGCTATACGAATGAGCAGCTCAACCGGAAGTAGCGTTTCGACGTAGGGGTCCCTTAGGAATCTTGGTATGAACCTCAACTTTGGGTTGAGGGATATGTAAGGGGCCACTGGATGTTGAAAGAGGCTCTGTAGAACCTGAAGAAGGAGGCTTGGGGGCAGACTGAGTAGGAGGCTTGGGGTACTGGTGAGACCGAGTTTGAAGGTGAAGGTTGACGGTTGGGGATGGATCAGAGGTCATCATGAGGATCTGGTAATCTGAGGAACCAGAAATGGAGGGTGGAGTGGAGACTCGCCCGTCAGGTGGTTGGGTAGCCACAAATCCTTGCTGAGGGAAAGGATCAGTAAACATAGCTGGTTGAGTAGTGGCCACATTAGGGGGAGCGTGAGGGGAGGCATGTTGTCCGCGCAATGTGGCTTGAGACTCCCACATCTACTGCATCTGTGGTAAAAGGGGAAAATCATGGGTGTAATGACCGTAAACACTGCAACACGAAAAAGGCTTGTTGGTACGAAGAGGCCTGTCCGGCTTGGGTTGAGTGCCCTGTTGCTGGTTAGCAGTGTTAGGGTCAAAACCTTGAGGATTGGATCCACGAGTACCAGGGGAAGATTGATTTGTATTGCCTCTCCGCCTTCTTTGAGAATAAGGGGGATTAGTTGCACCCTGCTGTGCAAATACTTGCCTTGAAGGGGGCTGTAGGTGCTGCTGCTGGGGTTGAGGAGGCAAGGGAGGTGGAAGCGCATATGCTGGAGGAGCTAGCACACCAGGCTACAGATAAGGGTAATGGTTAGGTTGGGAAACATTGAGGTAATCAGGAGGTTGGGCAAAAGGAGGCATGCCGTATCCTGGGTACATGCTACCGGGAGGGGGAAGAGTGTTAGAGGTGCTGGCCCCTCCGTGAGGGAGACCGTAGCCCATAGGAGGTTGAGCATATGGATGGGAAAGGGCTCCAATGATATCATCGGTGGAATGAGATGACCCTGGGGCATTAGCACCACCGGGCCTGGGGAGGTCAGGAAGGACGTTATAAACATAACCAGACTGGGCGTAGATCAGGTCATATTTCAAGGCTATTTGGAGGGCGGCTTCTTCGGTTTGAGGGAAATGTTAGGCGACATCTTTGCCGATGGGAGCTAGGAGAGAGCGAAGGAACCAGTCCATATAGATCTTATCTTCGAAGGGGGGAGATCGACATAAGCTTCGTCTACGTCGCCATTCCTGAACATGGGTGGAAAGGCGGGTCGAAGATGTTTGCTTAAAGGAAGTCAAGAGCTCCGTACCGGTATCGTATCGGAGAGGGAGCTGGAAGTAAGATAAAAAGGCTTGGACAATGGTCACAAAGGTGGTATGGGAAGAGGTGGCTTGGTCGACATACCATTTAGAAGCTTCGCCGGTAAGCATGCGTTGGAACAAACGAAGACGGATGGAGTCATCGGTAATGGAATTGGAGGAACACCACATGTGGAAAGATCGGACATGATTGGTTGGATCTTCTCCAGCAAGGCCTTCGAACTTAGGGATGTCGGAGGGGAGCTTGGTTGGCATAGTAGGCCAACCAACATCGTGGCGGATAGGGTCATTGATCAACTGATTGAAATCGGGGAGGCTGAGGCCTGCAATGTACGACAGCAAGGGTATGGCCGAGGTAGTTCCTGTGGCGGTTCCGCTAGTATTGGGTCCGGCATTAGGGCCTGGAGCACCGCTAATGTTAGGCCTTGGACCAGACATAGTGAAGGTGACAGGGGGAGAACCAGGAGGAGAAGGAGAACCCAATAAATCAGAAGAGGAGTCGGAGTGCGGACTCGGAGGAGGACTGGCTCGATGACGGTAGGACGGAGCAGGTCGATCGACCGGAAACTGAGGGTAAAGGCCAAGAAGTCTCCGGGAAAGGCGCCTTGGGGGCGCAATGATGACGGGAAGAAGGAAACCGACAAGGGCAAAAAGGGACAGAATCAAGTGAGGTCAAGGGCAAAAAATGTGCAGTGACAATTGATTTTAGAGTCTTTGACAGGCGGTGTTAACTAGGCACTTCTTCACTTAGGGTCAGTGTGTGGTGTGCGTTAATTTTAATTTTTAAAACCCTTTTCGTTTTGAGAGAAAGAAAAAGTGTGCTTCGTAACTGAAAATAAATCTACAGAGAACATTATATAATGCTGAAATAACAGAAAATTAACAGCTACTATTGCATCTATCTAACCCAAAAAGGTGGGTCCCTCAAAACTAGTCTAAAAAAGGGAAAAAAATCTAGTCAAAACACACTGAAAAGAGGCCAATAGATCTAAGGTCAAAAGGGATAGGGATCTAAAGGATAAAGCTGCTGAAAAGAGGTGCAGATCACAGCCAAGAGACAGAGGCAAGGTGGCTGGAAAAAGGGAGGAAATTAGCAAAAATCGGAAAGGACAGGGAGGAGGTCCTAAAGAGAGGTCCAAAAAAAACAACAAGAGGTGATTTGAAAGGAAGAAAGGCTGATTTAAAGGGATCTGAAAAGGAGGTATCAGATCTGGAAAAGGGAAGGCTGAAACTCTGAAAAACAGACGGCTGAAACAGCTAAAACTCTTCCACAAAAAGTGGAGGGTACTGAAGCCCTAGGGGGCTAGGTTCCCACTTAGTTGAGTAAAAACAGATCAGAACTAGGTCAAAGCGGGCTGAGACGGAGGCTGGAAAACCCTGATAGAAGCTTCAGCAAAACCCAGAAAAATTGCAGAAAAACCACTGAAAAATTGGCAGGTTGCAGGTTCTGACCTGTTTTCAGTGCAGGTTGTAGAAAAGAGGCTGAAAAGTACGACCTAGAGGTCCAAGTCGCAGTTTTAGGGCTGAAAAGTACAACCTAGAGGTCCAAGTCGCAGTTTTAGGGCTGAAAAGTGCGACCTCCCATTCCGGTTGTCTTGGCGGCAGATTTTCGGAAAAGTTGCCGTCTCAGTTGCGGCTGATGTCGCTTACCTGCGCAATAGGGCCAGAAACACATGGAAGTTAAAAATTTTAATGTTTTAGGGTTTTATGGGAGAAAAACAACATAAAAATAGGAAAAATAAACATCTGAAAAGAAACCCTAGGGTCTAAAGTAGCTGGATATGCAAGAATATGAAAAACGACAGCGGTCGTAATTTAAAACCCATGTGGAGTCGCAATTTGTTAGTATGAATCCTTTGTCGAAGTGTACGAAAAGGGACCACTTTAGCTACGCATAACTAATATCCCTAACAACAAAAGTGGTTGCCAATATCTTCAGATCTGCGGTTAGTTGAACAAGAAAAGAGCTGCAAAAAACCAGATCTATGCATGGAAAGACGTTAAGCAGTAAAAACAAGGGTTTTCTCCATATACCAATAGACAAGACAAGAACAATTTTTGAAAGAATTTTTGTATTAATTGGGCACCTGGGAGGAAAACAAGAAGGCGTATCCAATTCTCCTCAGTGGGATGGGTTCTTGGAAGTCCACAGCACTTTAGATCTAAGATTTCTCTCTCTTGTTGGTGTAGAAAACCCAATGCAAAGGAAAGAGCTCAATGGGAGCTCACACAACAAATGATGGAAAAATGTGACCAAGTGTATAGATCCAGAGTGATCTAATAGGCAACAAAAGGTGAAGAATGGTAGGAAAAACCCTCCTATTTATAACAAAATATTGGGTCATTCTAGATCTTGGTGCATGGGTTAACCAGATCTAGATCCACTTTTTATGGAATATTTTATTATATTTGTTGGAGGAAAAGGTATTTGACTTGGGTCAAATCCCTTAATTTGTCAAAAATAAATAAATAAATGATTTATTTATCTTTTTAAGGAAGCGGTTAGAAGATAATCGAATAAATAATGATTTATTTAATTATTTGTGGGTGATTTGGTCATATTTAACAAGGAATATTATCTAAATAATATTTAAATAATTATTCCTAGAAAATAATAAGATAAATAAAGGTTCATCTAATTAATTTCTTTGTTTTTGGGTTAAACATGACTGGGAACAATAATTAAATTATGGTTTAATTGATTATTCCATGAGGAAAATCAAACAAATATAGGTTTGTTTAATATTTCCTTTTGGGGTTTCCTGTTTAGACCATAAACAACCTAATAATGTGGTTTATTAAGTTATTTAACATAGTGAAGGCAATTTTACTTAGGGTAAAATTGGTCTTACATGGTGTACTTGGGTCCATCTAATGATAAAAGGTTAGACGACCAAAAAATGGTGTAACAATAAGCATAAAGGAGAGGTGGTTGTGGATAAGGAGAAATGCTCAGGAACTCAATCCACCCTAGAAAATGCCTTTGTTTGAAACTCCATGTTTGTTGCATGATTACCCTGAACCTGGTTTAGGACCCCTCAAGACAAAAAATGGTTCTGTTGCCGGGACCAGGATCATTTTGAGGGATAGTTGATGTGGAACCTAGAAAAGGATGAACTGGAAGATTGGCTTGACAAGAAGGTGCGTGAATTTATGATCCAAGAAAACAGAAGCCCTAAATTTTATGCCTAATATTGGGCACAAGTGTATATCTACAAAGAGGTCTACGGAATTTTCTTTACTTCCTTTGCAACCGAGTTGCAAGAGTGGTTATCTGAGCTTGCTAAATTCCAAACTTGCGCAAAGGATGACGCGATCACCAAGTGAACCCTATAGTTGGTACATCAATTGGATAAATCTATCAACAAGATTACCTGTGTTGTAGATCACTAAATCAATATTTTTTTGGGAGGATTTATTACTTAATTCATTATTGTTACACTTTTATCATATTATGAATCTGAAAGGAGATTTTTCAAGGCCCTAAAGGTAAGTTACTCCACTCACTTAAACTATAGATAAAATTCTTTTGTGTGAAAAGGGTACTCTGTGTAGCCATATTGAGTGAATGTCCCATAGAGGACTGACTACATGAAGTTGAAGAACTTACAGAGTAGATCTAGAAGAAGGTTTTGTTTATAGCCCTCTGAGAGGTAAATATGACAATGATGAGGAGTCTAAAATCGGTAGCTTTGGTGAATCTATGCACTCAAAAGAATACGAATTTCAAGATCATGTTATTCTTCGGTCGTTGGCCATAGTCCAGATCCCATCCACTCCACTTCCAAACTCATTCTCACTCTAATAAGCCATCCACTCCACCTACACCTCCACCACCAGATGCTAATATGACTGCCTCCATGAAGTTACCATTATTTTCTTGGTATCGGGAATGAAGATGTGGACTAATTCTAGTTTGTTACATACGTTGTATAGAAAACATAACAGATCAATAATGATAATGTTAAGAAAGTGCAACTGGATACTTCATTTCAAGAACTTGTGTTGGATTGGTACACAAGGTATGAAGCGATGAACCCTAATGCAACAATTGAGAATATGAAGGCCACATTAAAGGAACAATTCAAAAATAAAAAATCATATGCTTAATGCATGACTGAGTTAAAGGAAATCCAGAAAGAAGTGAATGAATCTGTGTGGGAGGCGGATCAATGGTTGAATCGCACCATCAGAGATGGAGGATTTAATATTGATGATACGCAACACAAAGAATGGTTCATTTCCATGTTGTTACTTCATCTGCACTAGTCCATAAATCAATAGAACATTGCGACACAGGCTGGAGCTGTGGAGATTGGAATGAAGTTAGAAGCTTCACTTGTACTAGCTATGTAGGCTGGGGAACAATAGATTCAAAACCAACTAGCTACACTACACTTAGAGATACAAATCTTGTGCCAAGAGAAGGGGGATGAAGTATGAACAAGTTTATGGTGTATACATTGTAAAGTTGAAGGGAATCATAATGATAAGTGTCATGTATACAATTTCTATCTAACAACTAGAGGAACAAGTCCAATTAAGAGCGCAGTAGGATCAAGTGGCACTTGCACATTATGGTGTGCAATTTTTCAAGCAACGAGTATTCACATGACCAAATTATTCCCTAAGATTGGTAAATATATCCTTGAGCTTAAGCAACATCTCTGCAAATTTTGCTGATCGATGGGACATGATGAGCAAGACTGTCACAACTTCGATTTGATGGTTGACCGAGCTAGGTTATATAGGATGTAGTTAGAAGGACAGGAACCAAGGTCATCTGAATATCCATCTAGATATATTAGATTCCAAGGGAGAGGCTAAGGAAGAGGATGTGGAGTTGGTCGAGGAAGGGGACAACTCATCTACTATAACTGCGAGGATGCTGGTCATTACACGGGCGATTTTCCAAACCCAACATAACAATCCTGCAGGTATTGTAGACAATTTGATCATGTTATTGAATATTTACCTGTCTAAATTGAAATAATGTAGGAAAATAAATCACAAACTCCCACTCAAAATATTGATATGGTAAGATTTGAGCTGCACGAAGAAAAAACGAGTGTGAATATTGTTACTAGGAGCGGTGTAGCAACTTGTGAAGAAAAAGGAAAAAAAACTAACACTGATATTTGGTTCCGAAAGGTGCCTGAGAAGAAGGAATGATTCAACTTACAGATGGAAAATGAGATCTTTGTAAAAGTGAAGAACGATTTCGCAGAGATGGGCACATCGACATCTAAAGCATCAAGAAAGCCTATGGACATTATCAAAGGAGATGCAGAACTAAAACTCTTTCTGCACGATTGTATTAAATTGTTGTGCAATAAGAAGTTAGTCAAGAACCTCGAAGCATTAATAGACAAATACGTAGAGAAGGAACAATCCTTGATAGAGTAGAAGGTTTTCAATAATATTTATAAGAATAAAATAAGAACTGGACAAGAAATGTGCTTGACTAATCAGATCGGTGCATATGAAATGGATAAGGTTATCTTGGATTTAGGGTCAGATGTGAATTTATTACCAAAGAAAACTTGGAAGCATATGGGAGAACCAAATTTGGAGTGGTCCACTATTCAGCTACACATGAAGAATTAGCAAAATATTATCCCATTAGGAAGACTCTTGCAAGTAGTAGTGGATTTTGAAGGAGTGTAGGTGCTCGCAGAATTTGAATTTATCCAGACTCTTGATGATACCGACCCATATCATGCACTTTTGGGTATGGATTGGGCTATCGATATGGAAAAAATCATTAACCTCAAGCACAAAAATGTGGTGTTTGAAAGTAATGGAACTAGGGTTGTGGTCCCTCTAGACCCTGCAAAAGGAGAATAATACACTAAGTTGGTGCATGCAAATGATGATGTTGACCATATTTATAAGTTGATTGTGTGGGATGAATACTGGATCAACCAAATAGCAGATGGTCTGCTTAATTGGGAGAAGGATAGTTCATGCTTTTCAGATTCATATGAGGATAAGGAAAACTAGAAAAACCGTTTGCACGAAGTATCTCTGCAACGCTGCAATTGGGTAACCAAATATCTTTGGTGCATATCCTCAGAGGTATGATATTTTCCTTACTATGATGGCATGAGTAATGTTAATATGTTTTTAGAAAAACTTGAAATTTTTTTTCCAAAATCACAACGGTTCCATAGACTTGATATAGCTCTACTCTTGATCCTAGCACGCTGGTGGGAAACATACAAAGGTAACTTGGCTAACTGGGGAGAATGCACCTGCATGATGCGTATGCAATTTAAGCATCTAAATACTAGAATAGGAGAGACCTATTATGGAAAAGGTGATATATGCAAATATCTGTCTAGATGTACTGAAGCATGGGGCAAAGAGCCGAAGCTAGAATGGTGCATATATTCATCCACGCTTTGGGGAAGGTGGCTACGGAATGGTACCTCGAAATTGAGTTGTAGTGAGGAATTACTGAATGTACTACACTAACATAGAGTTTCATCTTGACCTTTATTTTCGAAAGTGGGTTCAAATTCCTTGATGTGGAACTGTAGGATATTCAAGAAGTCATCTTTGACACCAAAAATCCATCGGTTGAACGTGCCTTGCCAGCATGGAACACACAAATGAGGTACATCATGGACTGTCAAAATTTCTCAATCGAATATAATGAAGAAGACCCAAGAAACATTACTATTCTTGATTCTAAAGTACAACACATAGTTTTTGGGCCTACGGTTGAGTTATCTAATGTAACTAAGCCTCTGAAGATCAAGAAATTCAATATTGGCTCAGAGGAAGAACTAAAATTAGTGAATATAGGGGACTACTGGGATGATGATATGGTGGGAAAGTTTTCCGAGCTATTAACTGAATACCAGGAATTGTTTCCTATGAAATTTTCTGAATTGAAGGGGTTTATAGGATACCTCGAGGTAATGAAGATCCCCTTGAACCCGATGCGTGAACCATAAAGCAGCACCCGTATAGGTTGAATCCAAAATGCAAGCAGAAGGTCAAAGAGGAGTTGGAGAAAATGGTGGCTGGAGGGATCATTTAACTAGTAGAAGAGTTTGATTAGGTAATCCCTATGGTGGTTCAAGACAAGAATACCAACAGAGGAATAAGGATTTGTGTAGATCTGCACAAATTGAATGATGCTTGCGTGCATGACCCATTACCAACTCCATTTTTTGATGAAATATTGGACAATGTGGGTGGTTAGGAGGCCTACTCATTCATGGATGGATTCTCTAGATATCGTCAGATAAGGATTGCACCAGAGGATAAGATCAAAACAAACTTTGTGACAGAGTGGGGATCCTTTTAATACACAGTCATGCCATTCAGTTTGAAGGATGCATCATATACCTTCTCACGCCTAGTATTTTCTATGTTCAAGGAATACATCCACAAATTATTAGAAGTATAATTTGATGACTGGAGTGTATTTGGATTATTAAATAAGCATTTGTCAAGCCTGCGCCTAATCCTGGATACTTGTCAGAAATATTATATCTCGCTCAACCTGAAGAAGTGTATATTCTATGTCCATTTCAGGATATTTCTCGTTCATATTGTTTTTTCACAAGGAATGATGGCAGATCCATTAGACATTGTTGTTATTGTTAACATGGAGGTTCCCGCAAATGTAAAATAGTTGCGCTCAATTTTGCGACACAGAGGGTATTACAGGAAGCTTATTCAAGGTTATACGTTGATAAATGCATCAATTGATAAGTTTTTGATGAAATATGCCTCATTTTTATGGGACATAGACTGCTAGAAGAGATTTTAACTTCTTAAGGAGAAGATGGTCACTGCGCCCATATTGGTTTTATCTAGATTGGACAAAGGAATTCCATGTACACATTGATGCATATTGCATCACGTTAGGAGTTGTCTTAGCACAGCCTGGAGCTGGGGATATTGAACACCCTATTTCATTTGCGTGTAGGAAATTGTCAAGTGTAGAGTGAAACTACTCAACCATGAAGATGGAAGGACTCGTTATGGTCTACGTACTGGAAACATTCTGGCACTATCTATTGGGAGGTCATTTTAAGATGTTTACTAATCACTCTTATTTGAAGTAACTGGTCAACATGCCTGTGTCCGTGGAGAATATTTGTAGATGGCTGTTATTATTTTAGGAATATGACTTTGAAGTAATTGTGAAACCAGAGATACTGAATCCTGGGCCAGACCATCTATCGCGCAATGAAAATGGGGAAGAACCTACTAACCTGGAAGAAGGATTAATTGAAGGGCAACAATTTTCTATTACGGTAGTAGATGATAACTTCAATAATATTACTCAATTATTTACCACTAGAAGTGCACCCATGGAGTATACGATGAAACAAAAGAAAGAGTTGGTCGCACACACAACTGATTTTACCTTGATTGCTGGCCAGCTATACAGAATGGGGGAAGATGACATATTGAGAAGATATTTGTTGGAATTTGAAAGACATGATATATTAGAAAAATCTCATGGTGGAATTGCAGGAGGTCATTATGCAAGGAAAGGAACTGTGCAGAAGATCTTACAGGGTAGTTTTTGGTGGCCTACCATGCACAATGATGTACATGCATATTGTCGTGCTTGTGACCTATGTCAGTGGATGGAGAGACTGTCACACAGGGATGAAATGCCCCTACATCCACAAATGACTTTGAAATATTTTGAAAAATGGGCCATTGACTTCGTTGGACCCATCGACCCTCTAAGAAAGAAGACAGGTGTGAACTATATAATCACTACGATAGACTATGTGACTCGATGGGCCGAGGCCACGGCTTTAAAATACTGCAGCATAGAAAAAAATATGCACTTCATTTTCGAAAATATCTTGACACAGTTTGGGTGTCATAAGATCTTCATGAGCGACCAAGGAACCCACTTTGTGAATGAAAAAATTCAAGCTTTGACTAAATAATTCAAGATACACCATCAAAAGAGTACACCATATCACCCTCAGGAAAATGGTCCAATTGAAGATTTTAATAATATATTAGAGAATGCACTCACTAAGATTTTCAATGCTAACCAGAATTTTGGGATGTACGCATACCTGCAGTTCTATTGGCATACAAGACCACGTGGAAGAAGTTGACAGGGAAGATAAATTTTAGAATGGTGTATGGGCATGAATTTTTTATGCCAATGGAGTATATTGTCCCAAGTTTGCCCATTGCAGCGATCACTAACATGGTTGAGTAGGATATTATGGAAGAGTAATTTTCACAGTTGGTCGCACTCGAAGAGGACTAATTCATCGTAGGTTTCCATCAACAGGTACATAAGGTGTGCAAAAAGTCTTGGCATGACAAGCACATTAAACATATTATTTTTAAGGAAGATGATTTGGTTTTTTTATATGACAACAAATTTGCGCACCACCCAGGGAAGTTCAAAATGAATTGGGTTGGACCTAATGTTGTTAAGGACATCATAGAGGGAGGTGCAGGCTAACTGACCACTTTAGGAGGTGACGACCTTCCTGAGTATGTAAATGGAAGCCTACTGAAGCCATACATGGATATCCCTATCCCTACACACACCAAATGACTAGATGGCTAGAGGAGGGTTTTAGCACCCCATAAAGTTGTGAGAGGGTGCAGGATCGTAAAATTGTCTATCAAGCATTGGAGAATTTGGTTTGCGCAATAAGGACAATGAATGTGAAAATATGTGTGACAATTGTTCAGACGTTGCGCTAGTAGGCTGACCAAGTTGAAGAGGTTCCAAAAACTAGCCATTGGAATAGTGAATATAGAAATGAAAACTTTATTACCATTTGGAGGAGAAACTAAACTGCATTTAATGAGGATATTATGACACATTTGGAGCTATTTTAGAATTTATGGGGCCACATTAATGAACATTATACTGTTTAGGCCATGCCAATGCCATAAATATAATAGGAGGGGTTGCATTAGTTCCCTTTTATTTCCATGTGATTTCTTCTCCTTGGCATCTGTAAGTTGTATAAAGCTTATGTCTAGAATCAACTCGATGTTATACGAAGAGCTACACAACTAAGGGTTGGGGTGCTTAATTTTTCCAAGTATGGCTGCTATTGAGCCCACCCCTTCTGCGACACTGGATGATGAGACTCCATGTGCAAGCCACTGAGACCGCTTTGTCGATCGCTGAAACCCCTGCATCTACACCCCAGCCACAGAAATCTAAGAAGGGGAATTCTTCAGGGTTCTAAAATTCACCATGCCAGAAGACCTCGAAACCTTGGTCTACGACTTCTGAGCGTATAAAGAGTCCTTTTGCCGTCCTACTTGAAAACATTATGGAGGAATATGAGGTTGTGGAGGTAGATCTGATCTCGCAGTTTCCCAAGTATATGGAACCACACAAAGCTTCTGTGAAGATCCTGAAGGACCTAGACAAGGTTCGTTCGTACATCAACTCCCTGTTTCTCCCTGAATATGTGCCATTCGAGGGGGAGATGTTTCTGAAGGTCCCCTGCTAAATAAGGAATATTAGGACATGGTCGATTAGAAGAAGTTCCCCAAGCTCATGCCCTAAATATACATGGAGTCAGTCCCCTATGAAGAAATTTTGATCAGGGTTGAGCCAAAGCCATGGGTCTGCAGAAGTCAGGATTGTTGAATTTACTGAACATACTACATTTTTGGATGAGTGTGGTTAATGATATTTGTGTGCACCAGTTTCTCACCCTGGTTCATGATGGTTGTTTTTAGCTTGGAGAGTGCATTCAAATTGATTTTAATCTGATATATCATATCACCAACCTGCCCAGTCAGGGGGCGAACCCTATGGTGGCCTTTGGAGGAAAATGCTAGGAGAATAAAGTGGTAGGAAAAGTCAGGAAATATTATAAAGTATCACACAACACTTGAGGATTCCATGTCAATGAAACCAATGACCCCCTAGTACAATTTGGCAGAATGATCCTCACCTAAAACCTGATGAGGAAGTGTCATCCAAAGGAAGTCCCAGCTCATGTAATTGCTTTAGCTGGGTAGTGTGAGAAGGGAGTACAATATAAATGGGTTCAGTACCTATGCATAGAGATCTGGGAGAATGTGTGTGAGGCACAGGAGGAGGGGAAACATTTATACTATGCTTGGTTGTTACTTTTTAATGCAGTCATTGGTTGGAAGACGCCAGCTGAGGCCCAGTTCCTAGATATCAAGCCAGATCTGTGCCAATATGTGTGGAAATCCAAGGTTCCTTCCTGAATCAAAGAGAAAACAAATTTCTGGGTCTTGTTTGATTTGGAGGTATTTCAAGCAGTGCAGTCCAAGCCGTGCTTATCACCAAAATTGTATGAGAAGTACAAACAGATTGCATATTTTAAATCTAGTTTCCATAATATTCACATGTAGGAAAAAGGGTATCTTGAGGGTGCTTGGTACGAGCTACCCTATATGGTCACAGAGGACGATATTGCACGCGTGACAATGAATTGGTTTGGCTTATGGTTATAAGTGCGATGCACTGGTGGGGCATCCTCTTCAGCTCCTGTCAAAACTCTGACAAAGCTATCCACACCTAAGGATAAGGATCAATAAAAAGATATGGGTAAAGAGACGTGGAAAGATCCACAGGAGAAGGATGCAAAGACAGAGCCACAACTAACCAGGACGGGTGAAACTATTGACCCGGAGAAGGAGACATGGGATAGATATGGTGATGGTATTGGGGCACCTGTGATATAGATAGGGTTAAAAAAAGGGACTAAGAGAGGATCTCAGGCCTCCCCACGCCCGCGCAAAAAGAGATAGGGATCCAAGTAGACATGGATAGAAGCCATGAATCTTACATAAGATTAGCTAAATGAGTTTGAAAACACAAGAAAGAATGCAATGGATGACCTTTGGAACGATGTGGAAAATCAATACAAATTGGTCCTCATAGATGTATAGCTGGATCTTCAGGAGCTGAAGGTACAAGTGAGCGCGATTCAAGAGAGCATGAAGCAAGCTAGTCTTCAACAAACGAGTGTGAAAATGACAAGAATAATACAAGCGAGTGCACATCCCAATAGCATTGTGCTGCCATTCCCTAAAGATAGCCAAGTGTTTCAGATTTCGGGACTTGCATTTACAGCAGAGCAGCCCGACTTGTGTGCTAATGTGAAAACCTGCCCAGAGGTTGGCATCAACTTGGCAATGTTGTCAAGGAAAAATTCACGCCATGCACACAATGATCGTGGAGGATCTACAGTACCAAGAGTTCCACACCTCCAAGGTGGCTACAAAGTCTCAAAAATAGTAGCGATGATGCATAAGGAACAAAATAATGTAGAGGAGGCACGTCGATCTACTGAGGATCAATGCACAACACTAGAATCAATGATCGATTGACTCTACGGTGACCTGTTAGAGGTCACAATACCTGCTACACCTGAGCCAATAGTTAATCTATAAATCCTGGTAGCTACACTCAAGCTATTGTGCTTTGAGTTCACGATCGTCCGCACGAAGCTTGAGAAAAATATTGTTGATCTCCAAATGAAGCTGTAGCCAGAAATTACTTGAGAAGTACACATAAAACGCACTACAAATGTCCAAGAATGGACTGCTAGCATCACTACTGCTGTCAATGCTAGTAGGAATTTGCTTGAAGAAGCCACGTGCCTTTGGAATTTCATCCAAAATGACCTCGTCATCTAGCAACTCAAGGTGGAGCTAAGGGCCAAAGAGAAAAAATTTAATGACATTTGAGTCGCGGCGCAACCCTTGTGCCCACCCAAATACTAGCCTGATTGTGAGAGAGCTGCACTATCTAATAAGAGATTGAGAACCTGGGTCAAGAACCCTCAAGCTCATCAAAATTATTGTGTGGATGAGCTGCAGTACCATTTTTAGGCTTGTGGGGTCCTGACCCATGTTCAGAGTAATCACACAACCAAAAAAACTCTCCAACAACTCGCCCTTTCGGCAGTGATCTTATTGCACAAACAAAAGACTCACCTGAAGTAGTATGTGGGGGTGCTGGAACCAAGTTTCTACACCCTGAGGGAGATTTTGATGTGGATCCAAAATATTTAATACATACTACCTTGTGCACAACTTCACAACACTAGATCTTATTGCAGACAACAGTAAAGCAGTTGTGCATGCCTAGATAGTGATAAAAAGAATTATCTCTTGTGTATTCACATATTTACACAGAATAAACCCTTACACAGACATATTATTATACTTCAGATCTAATAATTAAGAAAATAAATACTCGCGCATAAATGCAATGTACCAATGTGATTATCAATTACAGAAGCATTCAATTGAACAGATCTAGATCTATAATAAGCAATAGATAATTCACATAAAAAATCTAATATATTCACTATTAGAATCATATAAAGTCGGAGTTCGCCAAAATTTCCTTCTTTATTAAGAGATCTTCAATCAATACAATCTTTACCTTCTACAAACACAACTACAGAGTCTGTGCACATAGCTCCAGACTAGGTCTTTGCACACACAACCAATAAGAGCCTTTCTACCCAGACTGACCCAAAACTTACATCAAAACATTCGTAAGCATAAGCATCTATTGATCTATTGATTTATCATATCTTTCTTCAGTTGACTCTTACATATTTATATCTTTTCAAACACGTGCATACCATGGTTTTCCCTTTTACCCATTACAATACTTAAGGGACGTTGAACCACCCCAAATCCCCTTGACATTTGCATGCAACACTTACAAACAAAAACTTAACAAACAATTATGCAAAATTCCTTTACCCAAGGGACCCTGCTCCAACACCCCAGAAAGAAAAATTAAGCTAGCCCTAATCCCCTAAGAGCTGGAAGCATTAATATGCTCAGTAAATAATGAACAATATCTCCTAGAATTGTAGGGGGCTTAGGTAGTAATTCTAAAATGAAATTAGTAAATGAATTTCTTATATTGAGAAGCCACCAATTTTTACTACTTTAGGGGACAAAATTGAAGGACATAAATATCCTTTGATAAAGCTTATATCTCTATTGCTCTAGTTTAGGTCTTGTAATCAACTACATATGTTCCTTGGGGGGGAATTTTACCTTATGGAACTCGAATATGCTTCGTCTCATATCTAGCCACTCAATACCTCATTGGGCACTAGTAAGTGTAATTCATCTCCCATCTTGAAAATGTTTCAATGTGATAAATGTGTGTATGCCTGACAATAATTAAGAAAAATTATCATGTTGGAGATCCATGATGTTTCTCCAAGAAATGAGTATGACTCAAAGTATATAGTGGCTGGTTAGTTCAATACAATCATGATCCATAAGGTAAAATGAATCGGTAGTCTTGTTAGCGATCCATTCAGGGAACATATGGATAATTGTATCTCCTCATTGGACCTTTTGTACATCAAACTTGCTAAAAGGAATTACACCAGGTAAAATTGGAATTCAGCCCTAGGGTTCATTGTTTCTTGAATTGATATTTTTATTTTGTTTGGTTCCTCCTTGGAGCAATTATTTTCCTTCTCTTCTCATATTCTTCCCTATTATGGTTTTGATCACTGCCCCATATCAATTTATTTGAATCCATAAATCTTAGAACTATTCCCATTTAATTTAATCATCTGTGGTTCCAAATGGTCTCTTTCTCTTATTTAGTCTAGTGATCATAGTGTGGTTATATCTAAGGTTCCCTAGTCTTCCTCTGGGAATAAAAACCTTACGAAGCTGAGATAACCATCAAGGATTTGGTTGAATATAATTTCAAGTATCATGATGAGAAAGTTAGTTCATGCAAAAAATAATTAGAGAAAACATGACTCTCCCTATATAAATATCAACCCTCCTATCATAAATTCCAAGAAGAAATAGAGGCCTTCACCAGATGCCAGAAAAAGCTGCATGCATAAAAAGAAAATTAGAGATTGAAATATTGAATCATTTGGATTAAAAATGAGAATGAAAACATACAATTTTCTCAGACAAGATAAAGGAAACAATGAAAAAGGACAAATAAAGAAATCGAATTGGAATATGATAATATTCCTACCTCCAATTAAATCAAATAGGCATCTCCTTCCCATTTTCAAGCTTTGTACATTGAAGGAGGGCCAACTTTCCATGAAAAAATAGACCAAATGTTGGAAAATATCCCTCCATCATAACTATGAAAGAAAATTAAAGGGTAGCTAGAGGGATCACAAAAGAGGAGGTCCTCTAATTTATAAAACAACTCAAACCTGACAAGGCAAGGATACTTAATTATTTTACAACTCATTTTTATCTAAGGTGTTTGCATATTGCCATTGAAACTCATTCCAAAAGAGAAAAATCCATCATCCTTTTCAGGATTCAGGCCAATATCTAGTATTAAATGTCTCTTATAAAATCATTTCAAAATTATTGGCTGACATAATCAAGCTACTTCTCCCAAAATAATATCAAAAAATCAATATGGTTTTGTAAGAAAACATTCAATTATTGTTAATGAAATCCTTGTACAAAAGGGAATACATTCAAGAAAAAACTTGAGGAGAAAGAGTAATAATTATTAAAATAGACATGTTCAACATCTTTGATATGGTTTTCCATTATTTTTTGAAGGATTTAATGCAAAAAATTGAGTTTGAAGAAATACTCATTAGCTGTATTTTTCATGCATCAGTAACCTTTGGGTTTCCTCACTCATAAATAGTATGCTAACTTCGTGTTATCAAATATAAAAAGGAATGAAAAAAGGTTGACATTTATTCCATGTCCCTTACATCATTATGGATGATTAATTGAGTTTGAAAGAAGGGCCAACAACATTACTTGAATTAAAATGGTTGAAGGAATTAACACTTTTAAGCTTTCAAAATTTGCAAATGACACACTTCTACTAGAAGTCAATTGGGAAAATCTCGGGTGGTTGGGAGGAAAGATTATTATCCTCTCCAACCAATTTTAATTTGTGCAAATGAAATAATTAAATTTTGTTGTAATGGATTCGATCCTTCCTATTGAGTTTGAGCACTTAATAATTGAAACATGTATATTACTCATATGTAATATAAATATACCCTTCTGCTAGGAGGGGATTCAACCATCATTGTTTCTATATTTAAAATTATTTTGGACATATTCATGAAAGTATCATGGGGCTTAACTAATTATGCCAAGATTCATATTTATGCATGGAACACTAATTTTATAATTCTTATTCCCATTTCCACAATTATCTAGTTCCCCTTTCAAGAAAATTAATGCACTTTCAGATACCTTATAGTCCATGTTTGTCTCATTTCCCAACCCTCGGTGTCCTGGTAGCATATCACCAAAAAAATAGAATTAAAATTTAGTTATTTGGGTTCTCAATGGCTTAATAAAATAGGGCACCTTGTCCTCCTAAAATTTATTCTATCTATCAATTCTCTTCTTTCCGTTCTTTGGTTGGGGTCAGTTGAAAAATGTGTGACTAGGTTCAGTCTTCATAAGTATGAAATGCACTTTTGATTCTTGTATATTGTAAGATGAAAGAAAATTATTATTCTAATTTTTGGATCATGGGTTTCATGTTCAAAGTATTTTAGTTTACAGGTGAAGCACCCATTGAGTGCTTCTACGGTTTTTCCTAGGTCAAGCAGTCAAGAGAGTCATTTTCATAAGTTTAAGACCCCTTAAGGCATATTGTAACTTGTAAAGAAATTTTCTTTGTCTTTAAAAGTGTCAAAGTAACCTCCAAGATCAATTTGGTCTGGCAGTTGACAACTCGACCTAATTTGAGGAGCCACGTACACCTTTAAGAAGCCTATATAAAGGAGGAAACTTGACCTCCTTGAAACAAATTCATCACTCACTCATACAAGTGAAGGAGGAAGAGAAATAAGGAAGACTCGGAAGGAATAGGATGAAGAAGGCTTTGTTTTGGGCTATTTATTTCTCACATTTGTGAAGGAAGGATAGGGTTTCTGTAGTAGATATAGTCTTTTCATTTACAAGTTCGATCTTGAAGGAGAGAAGGAAAGAAGGCAAACTGAAGGTCACAAGAAGCCATCCTCAAGCTCGAGAAATAAGATAAATGCAAGAGAAGGTATTAGGAAGTCCTCAGAGGCTAAGATAATCTCACATGTGTGGCAGCAACTATTACACAGTAATTTTTCACCCTTCTCACTTCTCGTCCCTGATCTTGAAGTTCTTTGTGACCGGTACTATGCATTATATCCACCTAGGAAAAATATACAAATATATCCTCTGAAAAATCAAAGAAAGCTGCCTTGAAAGATCACTAGAGATATTTCGTCAAAAACCTAAATTTCTGGGTTAGCGCGCTTCTCTAGTGGATTTCTTGTGCTGATAGCAGGTTAACAGTTCTGGCCGAGTGCTATTTGCACTCTTTTTTTCTAGGAAAACCACGTTGATCCCTTTCTAGCAGTGTTTCCTCAAAATGGAGGAGAAGCTTCAGGGTGGCGAGTTAGTTGCTATTCGGTGGTGATAGGGTCGAGTTATCTGATTTAGAGATTTGATCTTATCAATGGGGTTTTATCCCTTAGAAAGTGGACCTTCATCATCCTTTCATGGGCTCCCTAGCTCTTCTATCTTCCTATAAATTGATCCCCGTCCTTCCATTACCGGTTGGTCATTTTTTTAATGGTAAGATCATTCATTCCCTTTACACTCATGTATTGTGATAACGCCTAAGCTATTCAAGAGAAGGAATGATTTAGAGCTTCAGTGAAGGACTCATACATCACAAAATGGAGGCCTCTAACATCGAGGCATAAGTTGGAGGATCTCTCTTCTATATTCGCTAATAAAGCATCTGATGTTTTCTTTCTATATTTTTCTAATCATTTATGAAAATATTCTAAAGTTACTTAATCTGTTAGATAGCCAATGTTCATGAATATTATTTATTGGACTACGTTTTTTGTTGCCTCTTGATATCCTACAGGTAATCATATGCCACTAGTAGTGAGAAACGAGCTTGAGGGATCGTGCATTAAGGCCACAATCAAAGTGTTCAAGCATAACATCAGGAAAATGTAATCATATCTCATTTCTTGTCTCATTTTGAATATTAGCTAAGGAAGCTTACATTATAAAGTCTCACAAGTTGCAAGACCCACTGTAGGGCTAGAGAGATCATATCTGTCTGTAGAGGGGATTTTTCTTCACAACAGAATTGGTGACTCCACTAGGAAGTTTTAGCCTCTTAGCCTTCCTTTCTTGGGTTGATCTTTGATTATTTTGATTGATAATTGAGATATAAGTCTCCTTAGGTACCTATAGGTTTCTGTAAGGTTTGATAGTTAATCCAGTGTGTCAGGTCTGGTTTTCGCGTGAAATTATTTTTTCTATTTCCTTGTTTTTAGCGCTCATCACGTTTTTTGTTCTCACAGTAATTCTTACATTGATGTTTTATACAAATAAACCACGTTGATCTCCCTTTCAACACCCTTCTTCTCACCACAAAAGCATTTATCTCAGATCTCAGAAACATTAGGGTTTCCCCTTACCTTTATGGTGTGTCCTGACCCCTGAAAAACATCTGTAAAGTATGAATGACATCCTACCTTAGCGATTAGCTAGTTTGTGTGGTTGGTTTTGCTTCTTTCACTTGCTTGTGAATTATAGTGAAGTTAAGTTGCTTTCTAGGTATTCTAGGTCAATTACCCTTCGCTGGTCACTTGTGTTTGTTGTCAAAGAATTGATAAGATTTGATTTAGAATTCTATTCCAGTTAGTTCAAACCCCTTTGGGCATTGCTTTTGGCTTGTTTTTGAAGTTGATTTCCGTTGCACGGGTTATCGTCACACATAGAAATCACCTTCGATTTAATGTCAAACACAATATCAGAAATTTTTTGATTTTCAATTTTAGGAGAATGTGTCTTCTTTAGTTCCAAAATTCAAAGTGTAAATTGAAAGTGATTTTCATCTTGAAGTTTTGATTTGGTTTTTTCCCTTTGAAAAAGAGTGAAAGTAATTTTCATTCATGCATTTTTTGAAGCAATCTTGTTTTCCATTCAATAAAAGAAACATGAAAAAAATTATTTTTCTTGTTTTGTTGATTTTACTTTAGTTCCCTATTTTCATTTGCATTTTAATCTTTCAAAATAAAAGAAAAACAAAAAATTGTTATGCATCTTAGTGGAAAGAGAAGCAATTTCATTTTTCAATAAGATTGCATTTTGGGGAATAGTCAATGTGAACTTGATCTTTAAAAACAATATTTCTGTAGTTTTGAACTATTGGGGGGGCATCATTGTTTGTTGCATTACTTGCAATTTTTTTTTTTTTTCGTTTCTTCCCTCATTACATTAGAATTCATTGAAATGGAAGTAATCTCTTTTAGCCTTTATTTGAACTATAGGGTTCAGGTGACATCGATATTGAGCCTTAAACTGAGACTTAATTGAACATCAAATTTAAAATTTATCCAATTAACCTTAAGGAGCATTGGAAATTAACAAAAAAAATTGGAGGTCTAGGCTAGAGATGTGTTTCGACGCCATTAAATGTAGGAGTTGTCGCGAATAGTCTGTGTTACATTCCAGAGGTGAAACCCTCTCCCACGTATGGAAGTATATATGATTATTCTCCAAGTATGAAAAGTATAAGGGAATGCTCTCATAATATGGTTACACATTAGATAACACTACTACAAGCTGGACTCCCATGCATTGTCAAGTATATATGGGGAGACACCACTAGGTTGCAAGCCTACCATAGGTAACCGAGTCGCCTGCCTTGGAGACGTGATACACCAAATGCAAAATTTAGGGAGATAGGTTGTAGTACGTTAGGTCCATCGTAATTTTTTCTATCATTTATCACCAAGTTGTATATTACATTTCGTAGATACCTTGTAATACTTTGTGCTTATTTCATCCTTTTTTATTAATTTTTTGTTTAATTTCTAAAATCAACTGTCCAAAATAACATCTCACAAGTGCAGTTCTTCGCCCTCATCTTTGCCTCATTAATTTTAAATCTTAAATTATTCAAAATTGATTCACCTTTTATCTCTATGACCTTTCCTTAAATTTCATTGTGGCTGAATTGTCAATTTCACCTCCTTCCTCTTCTGAAGGATCTCAAGACCCTCCTCCTGAGGTCCCCCAATTTCCAGTTGGACCCCTTGAAGCTCAAGGCACTGAACTTGGAATTGTCATAAATGTATAACCTATTTCATCGCTTCCAGCACTTGATGATTTTATTTCATCATCATTTGAGTATCCTGAGCTGGATCATCCTAAACTATCTACACAATTTACGATATTTCCTCCAAATACGATCTTCGATATGATAGTGGTTTGTTACACGTCATTTTTCTCATACGGGTCTATCACCATCCATGTCATGTTTCCTTAGAGGTCAAAAACACTCATTTTCCTGAATCAGGTCTTCAAAATTGGAGAAAATCTATGTAAAACCCTTAAAAGTCTACCTCCACAGTTTTTATAGCCTTTCCATGCGCATGCGTTGATGTTCCATCCATTAACTGTGGTGACTCCCATACTTTTTCCCACTAAAACCTGCACACCCCCATGAAAAGAAATTAAAAGGAAAAAGTAACTTCTAGAAGCTTAGTTGGTCGAATATTCTCCCAATTGGAAGCCTCTAGAGTTGCAACCAGTTTGAGCTTTATCCTTCCACTCAAAAAGCTTATCCCTTGGTCCATGGAACTCAATCCCTTCATGAGAGGAATCCATCCCCATATTCATGGAACTGAAAATACCTTCATTTCCGTATAAATTGAGCTCAATTTTTAGGTTCAAGGATAGATTATTAATCATAGATACAAATCTATATAGTTTTTAAACTAAAGAGAGTTCATAGAGTGCATAATTTCTACACTAGTGAGTTGTTACTGGCACACAGAAGATCACACCATTGTGAACATAATTTCATGCTGGTATTCTAGAGAGGAAGGCTTATCAGACTGAAGGAGAATGATTATTCAGGACCCCGAGAGAAATCTATACAACATCAAGGCATCGAGTTGTAATATTATTGTTTCTACTTAAGATAATATATATGGATCTCTTTTTCTCATTGTTTTTTTCTATGCTTATGGGAATGATGTCAATACTTAGACTCCTTAATCACTAAGTTGATTAGTATTTTTTGATTAGTATATGTTGCATATGCTTTGATTATTTGTCTTTTCTTTGATTGCAGGTTCTACTCATTAGAGAAATACTTTGGAGCGATGAGACAAAGGGCTACTATCAAATGTTTGGATTTCAAGGTAGGAGTATGTTCTCTCTACTTTATTATTATAATAATCTTGAAATTCAATTAATCTAGAGAAATAGGTATTCAAATGGATCTTTGTTTCTAGTTACTCACTAGAGTACTAAGGAGATCGCGCTTGTCTGCAAGAGGAATTAATCCTCGTAACAAATTGGTGACCATATTGGGGATCTAAAGCTTAGTTTTATTTGTTTGTATTCAGATTGAGATTTTAGTTTTTTTATTTTTACTTCTTTGAGTGTGGTTGGGTAGATAAATTTTAAGAATCCCTGAAAAAGAAAGGTTGTTATTTATTTTTTCCAAGTTTTTCCTTGCCAGCGTGGTTTTCTGTAGAAAACAAAGTGACAAATTGTGCAACTTTTAGTTCAATCCAGTGCACATGCACACTGTATTCAACTGTAAGCTACACACCCATAGAAAATTTTGAAAGAAATAATTTCTCTTTTTCAGAGCCAGATAACCTTATTCTTCAAGTTTTCTCTGATCCATCTTAGTTTTCATATCTTATGTGAGAATTTATTTTCAACAATTTTTTCATTTTGTGTGATTTATCATCTTGTTTGAATTTTACAAGTTAGGGTTTTCCCTAGTTTATTGCTTCTCTGTGTGGAAGATACCTTCGTTTGTGTCATCTTCCTCGTTTTATTATTTTTTCTTCTTGAGCCATCAAGATTGTAGCCGACCTTACCTTTATGAATATTTATACCCTATTCATTTGCAAACTTGGAAGGGTTTCTAGCTCACTGAAGCCTAATTCAACACCAAAGCACTCTTGGATGATTTCATTTCTGCTCAGATAAATGGAAATTTTCCTAGTCTGATCACAACTAAGAGAAATCATCTGGAAACATTCTAGTTAGACTTCAGAATTAGTTTTTATTTTATTTTATTTTTAAATTATGATTTTTAGAGGTTTTTAGGAATTTTTTTCTTGTAGGAATTGATTTTTTGTTGAATTGTAGTTTTTTATTTGACTTTTCAAGGAATATCATTCAAAAGAGAAATTGTTCATTCTTGCAAATTTAGTTCTTGATGAAACTGTCTTCTTTTCAAAAAAAAATTTGTTTATGGATGAAAAATTTTGCATTTTGAAAATCAGTAAATCTATCAAATTTCTCCTAAATAAGATTCATTGAAAAGAAAGAGTTTCATTTCTCATATAGATGCATTTAGAGTATTTTTCATCATGTCACAACATCATCAGAGTTTCAACTCCATACCCTTTTTGTTAAATAACAGCCAAATTAATTCAATTCCTAATAAAATCAATATATTCATTTTTACATTTTCTAGGGCTCATTCCACCCATATAGCTTAGGCTAGTGTTTTGGAATAGGCTGTAATAAATATTCCAAAGTATCTTAAACAAGAAAGTAGAATATTGTGGTAGGGAAATCCAATTGTTTAATTTGTACTCTGGGAAGCTCTTCTTGAAAGAGTGAAGCACGAGATCATGTTAGACCTAGTCAGGTAATTGTACCTATCTCATTGGAAAATATAGAATATGTGCACGTAATAAAAATGGTAAACCTTGGATTAACCATTGTCGAGGATCCTCGGGTCACTTGTTGGAAAATCTCGAATTTACCATGTCAAGAAGCCTTCAAGGGGACTGAGCTTGATACTCTGTGCTTGCATGTATATCATATTGTAGACTATTCCCCCAAGTGCATTTTCCTCTATTGGTGACCTTAGTGGCCATAATATTTAGGATTTTTCCCAAGGTGGCAGTGGAGGGAAGGTCCCATTGTACCTAGAGCACACATCGGCTAGACTCACTTGGACTTTCCGAAGAGTACTCTTCACTTCGATATGGCATAAATGGAAAGACTTGCACTAGACCGTTTCATTAAACAGGTTGTTAAGGTAACTGTTCCAACTGCCAATTTTTCCACATTAACTTCTACGACGTTGGATTTCATGACCAACTAGTGTTTTTAGTGTGGAAACATACTGTTTGTGTGTGGTTTGTCTCTTAGATTTTGTAGGCGTGTGTTCAAATTATTTTCTTTCTTAGGCCCCTTTGGTATATTTTGTTGAAATATTTTTTGATTCGTGTTTTAAACATTAACCGTGGCTAAATTACCAAGACACTCTTGTATAATGCAGGAGAAACCCCCTGAGTATACACCAAGTCAATTACAAAAGCTTAAATTTGAAAGAGGCCAACAATCAAGAATCGGTTCTACTGAAAAAGAGGAAACATTAGTAATAATACATCTTGATTACGATGTAAATCAACCATAGGCAGTAGGAAGAAATCAAGAACAACCAGAAATTTCATAAATAATTACAGTTGAGTCTTCAACTGGTGAATTATAAGATAATCAACTTATTGAACTCGAAATATCTGAGGATAAATTTGAATCTACTTCTTCTGAGTCAACTTCAAAGTTCATAACCTGAACCCCTCATCGCCCTCATTCACCTCGACTGAAACTTCACATTACTGAGAACCTTCCTCCTAGCCTGATTAGTATCGAAGATATTGCTGACACGGAAGAAGAGATCACAATTCCTTTGCGTCAAGAATTTTTAGATCTAAGGTATAGTGAACCAATTTATCCTTAAAATCATTTTACGCCGGATCCTTGGTATCAAAAATTCACCGATTTTCTACGTAGTGCTAGTCTCAATTATTTACTGCACCGCATTCATTTTTACTCCATACCCAAAGGTAGTTACATGTCTTCATCAAGCATGTGAGGTGAGTCATCCATGTTTTCTTCATCTCCAGAAACTTTTTTGTATGGTGGTCCATCAGTTCCTACTAGATACCAGTCGCTCTCTGTACTTTCTCAGGAGCATATCCCTATTCTAAAAAACTTATACAATCAACTAGTCTTAGTGAATCTAATACCAAAATTTTGACAATGGAACAAGTCTATATGATGACTAGAAATATTCCTTCAACTAACCCTCAAGGTAGCAATTTATCTCTTGGGGGGCAGTATACTCCTCAAGGACAATCTGTTTAAGGGTAGTACTTTATACCAGGGCCACAACTCTTTCAAGGATAGTTTCCACCTCAACGACAATAGTTCTATCAACAACAACCGTACTTTCAAGGAGGCCAACCCTTTACTGGAAATTATCTCGTGAGTTATAAAACTTACATTCCAATACTTCAAACCAGTTATGGTCAACCTTATGCACCACAACATTTAATGGGATCTCCTTATCCTAGTGTTAATACATTGTGGAACCCATCGTTGAACTAAAAACAATTGCAACCTATTGTACAAGTAGTTTATAATAAACTTGGTCAGCCAAATGGTCAATTCGGTTATACCCAAGTCCAACAACCTACCCATCCTACACTTCAAATTGAACCTTAGGTATATGTACCTAGTAGTCAGCAAGATGGTCCTAGTACACCAAGAAATCCTATCTAATCTACTGTGCAAAATTCTGTTCAACAACCAAGTGCACCTATCCTCGGATTTTTCTAGGTCTCTGTTGCTGCAACCCCTCAAAAAACAATGTCAACACAGGAAATCCCCCAAGTCACTGCTCATCAAACTGGACCTCTGGTTCTGTCTACTGTTCAAACCTTTGTAGGACAACTTGGTGAAGCTACAATTCTAACAAGGCAACCTTTTGTAGGACAATTTTTGAATCAACCTTTTCAAGGGCAGTTTCAATATGTACCAATACGAAAAAATCCAGACGACTAAGGTCAACCATACCCTATTTATGCATATCAAATACCAGCTCAACCTTAGCTTGGTCTGGCTAACCTGGGATACCCCGGAGGTATTCCAATCCCATCTTCATAGGCTATTCTTGGTTATCCTAGTTATCCTCCTCTGAGTACTGGTATTTTTCATCAAGGTTATCAATTTGCTAAACAAGACCCTAATTTTATATTACCATTTATTGCAACTTTAGATTTTCCAGATTTGTCATGCCTCATGAATGATCTAATTTATTATCTTTCGTTTTGGCCAGCAATGCCAACCTAGTGTCTTCCGGATGCGGATGACATCTCGGGTTAAGAGGCCTCCAGGCCTGGTTCAAAAACCAAGGAGGTTCACCTGGGGTGGCCACATGGCCCCCTATGGTGTTATTAATGCCAAGTTCATTAATCCAAAGCGCTGGATAATAACTCCTCCTCGTCGTCATTTGATCCGTCCTGCTCGCCGCACCAGACTTCCGATTGCTCTGGCTCTACTCACCGCCCTTTGTCACCTCTGCGCTCTCATTGCCCGGGCGGCTGTGCAATAGATGGGGCTCACATAGCAACAGGTTGCAGGCGCTCTTTGCAATGTTGTTTGGATATGCTACCCGGCCATCATTTCTCAAATAGTAACTTCTGCCCTGTTCTGTTCAATTCTCATACTTCTCCTGTTATTGTTGGTCAAATTAACTCTATTCCTGCAGCTCCTTCTGGTAACTGGTCTGATTCCTCTTGGAATTTCAGTATGCCCAGGCTCAGGCAAAGAATGTCTTGCAGAAAAGGGGCCTCTCGAGGCAGGTCCATGAGTGAACGACCCTCCAATTCTAATGTCGACCACTCCATGGAACATGCTGAAAGGCATCCCATCCCCCTTTATGTTGATCTTGCTGGCCGTCTCCATGAGAGCGTTGCCCCGGCGCCTCCTCAGCCCTCGTACCCGCCTCGTGCTCCTGCTCTGAATACTCTGTCTCCTCCCCCGCTTCAGGCTTCCGCCTCCCCTTCTCGCCCTGGCAGTCATTATCTAAGGCAATCAACGTAACACGCGGAGCTGCGTTTCGATTGCGCCTTCGATCGACCTTCCATTACTGCCCTCATCACGATTTCTCTCCGCGAAGAGACCACTCTCCCTCCTGTTCAGCCGCTTAACCCTGTGCACTCTCCTTCCAAGCCTCACTTCGAGCCCCCCTCTGGCCCTGCACCTGGTCCTAGCGCGCACCCCCTTGGAATTCCTCTTGCCTCTGTCCCTGCTCATCCGGGACAGGCGCACTTGCAGATGGAAGCTGGCCCGTCAGGTGAAGATGCTGACAAGAACGCTGAAGAGGATTCGGAAGAACACTATGGCTGCAGAATCGAGGAAGAGAATCCGGACTCCGACTAAATGCTCCAGAACCAATTCTCAGTATGATTTATGTGCTAGAATTTTTGATAAATTTCTGTTTTCAATGGTCACTCACAGCAGACAAAGCTGCATGTATTTTTTGGCTCTTTTTAGTTTTGTCAATCCGTATGTAAGTGACTCTGCACCGGTTTCCCAGTTCATGGGCGGTGGCAACTCTGATAAAAGAGCTGGTTTCCCGTTAATGGGCAGCTCTATAGCTAGACAGACAGTGGACATCAAGCCCGGTCTCAGGCTTCCTCAGCTGAGCCGTGGCAGTTTTGTACTTTTATGTTTATAATAGAAATAGCGCAATTTAGAAAAAAAATAAAAAATAAAAAAAATAAAAAAAAAAATGCCAACCTAGTGTCCCAATGATATACCTAATTTTGAAGGAAAATCAGGAGAAGAACCCACAAATGATGTGATGACTTATCATCTTTGGTGCGCATCCAACTCCTTAATCGATGATTCCATTCAATTGAGACTTTTTCAAAGAACATTGATAGGCTTAGCTGGAAAGTGGTTTATTGAGTTGCCACGTGGATCTTTCAATAATTTCAACGCGTTAGCAACATATTTCCTAACTCACTTTCAGTTTCCAGTCCATTATGAAAATGGCGCATAAATCTTAACTTCATTAAAACATACTACGTCTACATACATTTCAAATCACATACATAAATGTAGACATAGACGATGTTTAGTGAAGGTTTTCATTCCAGATCAAATATTGGAAAAGTGGTTCATTAAATCACTACTTCCAAAGATCACTGAAGACATAGATAAGGGCGACATTGTTACAGAAGAATAGGTCATAGCTCAAGCACAATATTTAGACTTTGTATATACACAGTCTGGTACTTTATATGAGAAAATCCTAACTTGCCACGCCCAGGTCAAGTGACTGCAACTCCTTCTGGTTCTCATTCTGAAGATGGTGTAATTAGTACAGTTAGTGCTAGAAAGAGTAAGAAGAAGTCATCTAAACCTACTTATCCCATAATAACTTTACCAGACTCACCGAAAGGAGATTCTTCCCTTGAAAATTCTGTCAACATTCATGTTGTAGATTCATCCATGACTAAATCCAAAAATGACAATAAGAAGAAAGGAAAGAATAAAAATAAACAAAATATATCTTCTAAAGAGAAAATAGAAAAATCCAAACCAGCTGATGAAAAGTGGAAACCTCATTATCCTTGTCTTATCTCTGATGAGGATCACTACACCAAAGAGTGTCCCCATCAAACCAAGGTATCCAAATTTGTCAAAGGTTAACCCACAGCTATTGTCTTGAAGGACACTTTTACCTCTCAATATAGTAAAATGATTGGATTTTATTCCAATTCATTGGAAGATATTTTAATGATGTCTCAGGTCATGGTTGCAAGATGATCTCAACACTATGGTGTTGGGACGCTATTTTTTCATTATTATTATTATCACTTTTTAATACCCATTCCATCCATTTCTACCATTATTTATCACATCATTTATCATAATTTATCATATAATTCCATTTTATAATTATTTATGATCTTATGGAAAAATATTATTTCTTCTCCTTTATTTTTAATAAATTGATGATTATGCATCATTTTACCAATGATGGTTTATTAATAATTTTTTTGTAACATCACTCACCATTTTAGCCTCCAATATATTTGCCAGATTGCGGATTTGATCTCCAGCACATCATTTAATATTCCAACTTAGAAATTTGCTGGAATAAGAAGTGACAGTTTTGCGTTGGACATTCTAGGAAAATGGAGAAGAATCTGGAAATTCAAAACATGGGTTTTGTCCAGAACGGACCGAATTAACTTCAGTGAAGAACAATTTTCCCAAATTTGGTCTGTATTAAGAGAAACAGAAGGTTCTATGAAGTTTTATTATATTCACTGTTGTGACCATTTTCCAAATTATCTCGCTTGCAATATCAAATTCAACCTGTTCCTATTGAATGATTGATGGAAATGTACTCCAGATATGATCTTGCTGATCAATTGGTTGAAGACAATCCAATTTTTTTATGAGAATCATTTTTTAATTATCTCTATTGTAACTTCTCTCTGCGCTCTGCATATTTAAATGGAAAACAAAGATCAAAGAAGGGGGGATTGAATATAGATCAATTGAGAATTAATTCAGATTTTATTATGGGATTGAGATGCTGATATAAAAGAGCGAAGATTGTAAATCAGACCATATTACATGCTGCATTATGTATCTTTCATTTATGCATCGTTTGTAATGGACATAACTCAGTTCTGAAAGGATATACTGGTGTTGTAATGATTTCGATGATCAATAAATAAGTTGCGTTGTTGCTCATTCAATTATTCTGAAGTAACTTAGCAGTGCTCACTGGCGCCTAAGGGCCTGACCTCTGGTGGAGTTCACTGCGCCTTTGTATTATATTTCTAATTCTTGCAACGTGTGAGTGATTTGATTTAATATTTATTTCTTTTAATCACATTGCTTTATAGTTTCCTGTTTTATAGCTTGTTGTTTCAATACTCTATGAATTCGTTTTATTACATAAGCTATGATTGAACTACATTGTTGTTCCTTCCACCATAACAAGATTACTATTCTTTACAGCTTACATTGTTATGTTGTTCATTCTGTAGTTTTCTGTTCATTTCCATTAGATAGAATTTTTTGTTCATTTCATGATTACGGTTCATTTCCATTAGATATAATTTGTTGTTCATTTCCAATTGTTGTTCATTTCCATTTGCTCTTCTTTTCTAGTAAATAGATTTGTTGTTCATTTTTGTTAACTAGTTTACTGTTTATTCCTTTTTGAAAGTAATTGATTTTTCTTTAGAATAGTTTGCAGTGAGCTTGTCTATTCCATTTCCATTTCAGCATTGTTAATTTATTTTAGTTATCATTTCCAATTAGTTGCTTTGGTGTGGAGTTTAAGATAAACAACTGTAAAGGACATTGGCTATTATTGTCTAAGTTCTCAGATTGAGGATCTTGTTATGTTTTATTTCATTTACATCAGTTTCTAGAGGAAAGAGTTATTACTAATCCGTCCTTGACTGATGATTTCTAAGTGAGAGATTGGATTTTATAGCCTTAAGTTTCATATTGTTGTAATTAGATTTTACTTTCAGCATTCGTTTACTCTTATATTTGAAATATCTATACTACATTTTAAGAAACATTACTCTTTGGGATTATAGTGTGCACATATTGTGTACACTCTTGAAATAAGAGGACTTTCCCAGGTTGATAATTAATGTGGGATAAATAGGAGTTTTAAAAGGCACCTTTTAGCAACCAACATTTTGGCTCCATTGCCAGGGAGAGTGTTGCTATTTCACAGAGAGTGATGTATGTTTGATGTTTGTCTGCTGTGAAAGAATTAGGTATTAAAAATGGAAGGTAAGAACCTATGTAATGAGCAAGTAAAATGCTTTCTCCTCTGCCCGCTTTTCAGCAGAATTGCTAGGAATTTAATGTAGAAATGAACGTTAGTATTTTAGAGGTAGAATTTTGAAAAAAAAAGAAATCTCATAATTCCACTCGAGTGGTGATGTAAGCACCATCCATTTCACTAACCAATTGACAGGAACATTGGAAGGAGGATTCTTAAAGAAACACATGAAGAACATCTTCTATTATGGTAAGAAATGGCTCACATTGCAACTTTTGAATTCCCTATCAAAGATCTAGGAGGAGTGACACAAATGCACATAATTCCCCCATCGTCTCTACCAAATTTTCATGGTTTAACAAATGAAGATCTAGATACATTCTTATTTGAGTTTGAAATAATTTCTAGAGGATATGATTATTGTACTAATGATCGAAGGTTGAAAGTGTTTCCTCTTACTCTAAAAGGAGCATCTCTCCGATGGTTCATGAGCCTATGTGGGAATTGCATCCAAACATGAGAGGACATGAAGAACATATTCTTGAAGAAGTATCGAGACTACTCCAAATCCAATGAAGATATTTTCAATATGATACAAGGGGAAGATGAAAGCTTGGAGGACTATGTAGAGCGATTTTAATATAACCTTCAAAAATCAAAGTATAAGCATTTGGAAAAATAAATGTTGAAAACGCTCATTCTTAAAGGAACCAAAGTTGAATTTTTAGAACTCTTAAATCTGATAGGAAAAGGTGATGTTTTTCAGTTATCATATGATGATTTTTGTGAATTGTGCATAAGATATTCAAGAGGAATTTCCAAGGCTGGTAAGAATTCTAGAGAAGTTTCTTCTTTATTTTCCAAATTTACTACAAGAACAAGAGACATAAGAGCTGAAATCAATGTTTTATTTGAAAATTTTAAATATGATTTTATTAGCTCTCTAAATTCACAATTGAATTATTTGCAGGTTCAGAAAAATAAAAAATTTGATGAAGTGTTTTTCCCTCATTACCGAAAGGAGCATCCCATAGATAATTGTTCTTCCTTATCTAAGATGGAAGTATCATATCAAAGAGATGGGAAAGCTACAACAAGGTCAAAACCATGGAAATCATGGCCTACAGGTATGGTTCAAAATACTTCCTCTCCATTCTCTTACCTGCATAATCCATTATGGAATACTTACATGTTAGGGCAGCCATGCCAATCTCAATATAACTACCACCAATATTGTCTACAAGTTTGGCATGGTTCATATTATGATTGCATGACTACTCTCCCTCATATTGTAGCACAAACACATCTTTCAACTCTTCCACAACATCTTTATTTCCCATCAAAATCATCCATTCAACCCAATCAACTACATCAAAATTCTCCATTCCCTACACAATTTCCTCCTCAACTCATTCCACACCCTCACCATAATAAACCAGTACAACATGCCTACAGTGTTGAATTGAAAAATTTACCCACCCTTCCCACCCATTCTATCTCAAATGCACCATTGGAGAAAACTTATATTGAGATTTAGAATCTCTCAAATCCAAATATTGTAGAGGTTATGAAAGAAAATGAGGTTTCTTCTAGCCTACATCAAAAAGCTATTTTAAATACTCAATAACTTCATGATATGATGGCTATGGGAAATAAAGAAAGTAAGGGATACATTGAAGAATGGTTTCACTCTATTTTTTTTCAGCATCACTTCATACTTCAACAATTTTTGGCACCATATTTTTAAGGGAAGTTGGCTTCTCATACCCTACTATTTATTAACAAGCATTTTTCAAATTTGGGTATGTACATACTAGAGGCCTTATTTCTTTTTCTTTTTTTGTAAGTAAGTATGGATCATTATATTATAATATGAATAGAGATTACAGCATGGAGGCTCGAAGACTTATGGCTTTGAAAGTAGAGAGGCCTGCTTCGTTTCGAGCTTACAAAGGACTGAGTTTGATAGAACTGAAAACTTGCTAGATTTGTGACCATCTTAGTCCTTTAGACAAAAATTCAAGGCTACCACGCAGGGTTGCCCTATGACAGAAAAAAACTAGACCAAAACATTGCTGAAGGCCAGAGTGGCCTTTTACAAGCCGAGAGTTTACTGTAGATAGACATAAGTAAATAAAAAGAAATTGACCAGTTGAAAGAAATACACATGAACTGCTGAGCTGTTAGAGAGTAGGAGTGGAAGCACTGGCGTGTCCCCCCTCAATTGGAGTAGCGCCCTCACCGCCGGTGGTAGGAGCCCGGGGCTTGAACCGTCTGATCACAGTGGCCTGCGAGTCGTCTGAAGGAAGCTCGATGGACACATGGAGTATATGGCGGAGGTAGATTTCGAAGCGACGGATGAAATTTTCCAGGGCCTTGCCATGCTGGCGTAATTCCTCGGTTAGCGAGTTGAATGAAACTTCCAGTTTGTCCAGGCAGGCTGTGTTCCGAGCTGATGCCATGGAGGTAGCCGCAAACGTCTCCTTCACTGCTTCCCCTTGCATGGCTATCGCTTTAGCCAGCATCGTTTTCACCTGCCACGTTACGACTTGGGTTTGTAGAAATTGGGTTTGGCGCGTGGAGGGAGTCCCTAGATCCACAAGCTAGTCAACTTCCTCACTGATGGTAGTATCATCCGTCTTTGTTCGAGCCAGTTCTACTTCTTCCTCCAAAACCTCAATAGTTTGCTTGCCGCGTTTAGACACTGAAGCCTCATAACAGTCCTTGGCCCTTTTGAGGGCCTATGAAGCTTTAATGCTTTGCAGATTCACCTCCGCCATGGCTTCTGGTTCTGCGCTTGCAATGATCACTCTCCGTAAGCTGAATCCAAAATCAGAAGAAGAGCATACAGGTCGATTATCCAGTGCTAGAATGAGAAAGAAAGGTCGAAGGGAGGAACTAATAAAGAGGTTGGAGTAGATTAGAAGCATGTTGCGGATAGGCCATTTAAGGCCATAATGCAAGGCAAGTTGCTGAATTGTATTGTCGCCAAAGCTGGGTATGTGACCGAGGATTTCCGTCCTGCGATCCGATCCTTCACACGTTGGCATCCTTCGCTTAATGCGCCTGGTAGAGCTCTTTCCTTTACCATAATTCCTTCTCATTATGGAAGGCTGATCCCAATGGTATCTCGTTAACCGATCCTGCGTGTGCCGCCTGACGTGCGCAATCACCATACCGTTACTCCTGATTTTTTGATGACGGATGACCTGCCGTCCATCCTACGAAATCACCCGCATTCAAGTCTTGCCTTGAGATGGTGTAGCATTGATCTCGAAGTTGTTCATTTGTGAGATCATGCCAACACGTGTCCCAGGCATTTTTCGGGTTGTCAACAACGTAGTTTGCAAGGTGGTCCGCAAGCGAGTTAGCTTGCCTTCGCACATATTGCAGTATTATCCCGCTGAGGGATGTCAAATGCTGTGCAATAGTCTCCGTGACTGTAGCTAACCTACAGTGCTTGATCGCCTTGCTTGTCTTCGTTTCATGCTGGATTTTCTTAATTGTGGTTATGGCCAAATGAGATTCGCCTTCCACGATAACCTTCCCCTTGCCAAGCCGAACTAAGAGTCGCAGACCCTGTTCTAAAGCCGTGAATTCAATGTCGTTGTTTGTGGTTTCGCCCATACTTCTGCTCAGGATGTGAATGATATTGCCCATATCATCACGTAGAACACCACCTGCCCCAGCTGGGCCTGGGTTTCCCCTTGCTGCACTGTCGAAGTTCAACTTGCAGTAGCCATGGGCCGGACATTCCCAAATAACAGGAGGAGGAGCCGGTCGGAGGGCAGTTTTCTTCAGGAGATGTTCCACTGAGTCGATGAGCCCGAAGATGCCTAGAATTCTTCTGTCGTTGGGAGAAATCGTTTCAGCCTTTTCCTCTTTACACCAGGTACGGGTTGTTTCTGTCAGCCCCTGCATGATGACCAGTTTTAATTCATCTAGTTGCCGAATTCTATGCTTTTGGAAAATATGATTATTTCTTTCTTTCCATACATTCCATATTAGGAATCCTGGACTGTTCCTCCAAAGAGTATTTACGATAGTGCTGTTAGAGTATTGTGAACGCCAGCTGGTTATAGTGTCGTGGATTGAATTGCGTTGTTTGTCCGACTAGAGGAAAATTCCTTGAAGCCATTCCCAAAGATTATTTGTCAAGTCACAGCTATTGAAGAGATGATTGGTGGTTTCCTCCTGTTGCTCGCATAATGGGCAACGGGAGGGCCCTATAAACCTTCTTTTAGTGAGATTTTCCCATGTTAGGACTTTCTTTTTTTGAATGAGCCATAAGAACATTTTAATTTTGGGCCACAGACTTTCAGCCCAGACATTTTCATACTAGTCCACCTTGTCCCGTTCCTCTCTGTTGTCCAAGTAGTGCCTGGCTTCCTTTAGGTTGAATGAGCCTCCAGAGAGCTTGCCCCAGCGGAGTATGTCTAGACCGTGCATTTCCCTGATAACTCTTTGCCTGAGGGTGGCATTGAGTGTGTCGACCAGATTCTGTAGGGGTTCATCAAAAGGAGGGGGAGTTGGATTCCAGCTCCTCCATTGTTGTGGTTCCCTGCTTTGAGCCCAGTAATGATGGACTTTTATTTTCCCTTTTTCCTGATACCATCACTGCAAAGGTTGAAGATTAGGGCCTTCCAATTTCGGGAGCTGTTGCCAAGCTTCTTCCCAGAAGAGAGCACACTGCCCATTTCTTATCTCCCAAAAGCAGTGGTCCTAAATTATATGCCGACTGGCTCGAGCCATGTTCCAGATGGGGGAACCCGTTGGGATGTCAGTTATTCGGACTAACTCTTCTTGTTGCTAATGTACTGCATATCTAGCTTTCCACAAGTTTACCCATGGAGTATGCGGCTCTGTTAACCATCTCCACCATAGCTTGGTGCCACTAGCCTTGTTGGTTGTTCCAGGATCCTGCAGTCCTATCCCTCCAAAGATCTTGGGCCTACATAGCTTGTCCCAAGCCGCAAGCGCCCATTTTTTCTTCCCAGAGTTGCCCGACCAGAGAAAGTTTTGCTGGATGGTTCTGATTTTCTGAAGGATCCCTTTAGGGGCTGGGAGAATCGATAGCATGTAGTGAGGAATAGCTTGGAGAACTGCTTTGGTCATTACCATACGACCTGCCAAATTGAGGACCCGGTTGGTCCAGTGGTTGCATTTGTCAGCGAGCTTGGTAATTAGCTTGTCCCAATGAGACTTATGCCATGGCTTTTCCGTGAGGGGAACCCCTAAATATTTGGAAGGCAGAGTGCTTCGCTTGAAACCGAGGACCTCAGTTAAATGTATTTGAACCGCCAGATGGGTGTTAAAAAAGAAAACCGAGGATTTTTCAAAGTTGAAATCCATTCCAGATGCCTGACTGAACAAGGTGAGAATTTTCTTAAAGCCTTTCGCTTCTTTTACAGTAGGCGTGCCATGCAGCATCGTGTCATCCATGAATTGTTGGTGCATGGTGGCCAAAAAATTGGTTAATGGCTGCAGGCCCTTTTTTAGATTGTTCTCCTTAGCTGATTTAATGAGACGGCTGAAACCTTCCATAAGTATAACAAAAAGGAAAGGGGAGATAGGGTCCCCCTGCCTTATACCCCTGGTCGGGTAGAAGGGTTGAGTTGGGGCTCCATTAATTAAAATTGAATGGTTGGGCGATTTGATTAGAGCTGAGATCCAAGTTATCCATCTGGTACTAAAGCCAAAAGCCCTGAGGACATCCTCTAGATAGTCCCAACTTACTTTATCATACGCCTTTGAGAGGTCCAATTGAATTATCATGCCTGCCTTTCTTAGTGTCTGTAGCGTGTGAATCATTTCGTGGGCTAACAGAATGTTATCCATGATCTGTCGCCCCTCCACGTAACCTGATTGTTCCTCTGAGATGATTTGAGGTAAAATAGGTTTTAATCTATTAGCTATGACTTTCAAAATGATCTTGTAAACCACATTGTAGAGCGCAATGGGCCTGAATTTGGACGGAGTGCAGGCATCCCTCTCCTTGGGGATTAAAGCAATAAAAGTGGAGTTTAGTGACTTTAAGATGGAGGAATATATTCTTGAATCTTCCACCACTCCCCATATTTCTTCTTTCACAACATCCTAGCAGGCCTTAAAGAAGTCCATAGTGAAGCCATCCGGCCCTGGCGCCTTCCCGTTGGCCATTTCTCTGACTGCTGCCTCCACCTCCTAGAGGGAAACCGGTCGTTCCAGGGCACTATTTTTCTCATCTGAGATGAGATTGGGTATGGTTGAGGTTACCTTGGCAATGGCCTCCCTTCGATCGCAGTTTGGTTCAGTGGCAATGAATTGAAAATGACTACGGAGTTGATTGGCGATGTCCTGGTGTGAGCTAAGAACCGCTCCATGCTCTCCTTGTAATTTGGTGATTCTATTGCTGCATCTATAGTCAATAGCAGACCTGTGGAAGAACTTAGTGTTCCTCTCGCCCTCCTTCAGCCATTGATTGCGTGACTTTTGCTTCCACAGTATTTCTTCCTGCTCACATCGTTCATTCCATTTCTTCATGAGCTGCTTTTCCATCTCGATGGACTCCTGTGATGTGTTTCCCTGAATCCAACTACTATGGATCCCTTCCAGTTGTTGCTCCAAATGGCGTTTGTCTGCAAAGATATCTCCAAAGACCTCTTGATTCCATGTTTTTAGCTATGCCTTAATGAACTTGAGCCTTGCTTGTAAATTGAACATCTTTGTTCCCTCTACAAGCAGAGGTGTCTTCCACCAAGTTTTGATATTGTGGAGAAAGTCTTTGTGGGTGAGCCATAATCTTTCGAAGCAGAAAGGCCTATTCTTAGGGGTACCCGAGATTGCAGAGAGATGGGCCAGTGGTCTGATCCCCCGGAAGGGAGGATTTCAGAACTCATGATGTTCCCTTCAAGGAGAAGGCTTTCAAAGACTAGAAAATGATCCAATTGGGATGCTATAAGCCTATCTCCTCCTTGTCTGTTGGTCCATGTGAACAAACCATTGCGAGGTCTGATGTCTACCAAACTTACTTCTTGAATGAAGGCATTAAAGGCCCGGGCATCATTGCTGAGAGCTCTGGTGCCCCCATTCTTTTCCTCGAGAGAGGTTATCCTATTAAAGTCCCCACCATAAATGGCCTGAGAGATGCTGTGCCTGTGATGCAAGCTGGTTAATTGACGGAGCAGCAGAATTTTATCTTCCAGATGCTGAGGGTTGTAGATATTGGCAAATAAGAAGGAGCCTTTTTCCCCGATAATCTGCATTTGCAGGGCCATGAATTTCTTTGATGCTTCTGCATTAATGAGATGGTAGACATTCAGATTCCAGAGGATGGATAAGCCTCCGCTCATGCCTGTTCCTTCCACAGCTAGATGCTCGAGATGTCTGCCCAAATGCTTAGTTATCTCAACTAATTTCTGATTTGTGCACTTGGTTTCCTGGAGGAAAACCATATCCGATTTTTCTTGTGTGATTTTCTTTTTCAGGAGCCTCTATTTCCTAAGGCTTCCCAATCCTCTTGCATTCCATGAGAGGACTTTCATAGTTAACAAAAGTTTAGGAGGAGAAGGAGAAAGCCTCAAGGGCTTTCATCATTCCCGAGTTTATCAACATTTGACCCAATTCGAGGAGAGCATCTTTGTCTGATCTTCTCCCTCTTTTCTTTTTATACTGGCTGTTGGCCTGCATATGGTGTAGGGTTTGTGGCTTGATGCCCAAGCCCTTGGTAACTCCACGACCTCGTTTCATTCCTTTTGATACTGCATCCTGTCTGGTTAAGAACAGATGGTTAACCCTGTTAATTTCCTCTTCCGGTATTTTGTCTAACCCTTTCTGTTTCCACTGTTCCACTATTGAATTAAGATCTAGCCCCTCTTTTTCCAAAATCTCACCCAATTCTAGGTCTTCTGTGCCCTGTTCACTAAGGACCATGTCCTCATCCCCTTCCTGGTCTTTGTCTTCTGAGTTTACTGTGTTGAGAGCCGCCGATTCGAAGGCTTATTTAGTTTGATCATCTGTCTCTGTTACCGACTTTACTGCTGGAATTTGTTCTACCTTATCCTTCTGAGATTCCGCCCAGTATTCCAAAGGAATTTTTTGTGCCAGTGTTTGGATCTACTGTTTTAGGAGGATTTCTATGGTTGGCTCTGTGTCTACCTATGGGTCGAATGAATCCATCCGAGGTCGAGGAGGGTTTCCCCTTGGGGTTTTCCTCCGTTTTGTTTTGAGGGCATTCTCTAATTAAATGCCCATGCTCATGGAATTTCCGACATCTAAATGGTATCTGCTCATAGTCAATAGTTTGAAAGTAGGTTTCATCTCTATAATCTAACCATAGTCCTTCGTGTAGAGGTTCAGAGACATCCATTTCAACACAAATGCGAGCATAAGTTGTGTACCTTTTTTGAAGAGTGGCTTCAGAAGCACGGACGAAAGTGCCCAAAGTGTTGCCAATTTGTTCTAGCGCTACTGGCCTCCAGTAGTCTATTGGTAGGGAGAAAAGTCTGATCCAGACTGGCACTTGAGTAAAGGTCTCCTACTCGGGTGCGAAGTTAGGTTTCCACGGCCGCATATAGAGGCCCCCAGAAGCGTAAAAATAGGGGCCTCCTTCAAATATCCAGTCCTTATCATCCAGATTGGTGAAAATGACAGTGAAAAAGCCCTTGGCTCCCAGGTGAAGTTGTACTTCTCCTCGTGGTTTCCAGACTTGCTTGATCCATTGACAAAGAGCTTTTTCACTGGGCCAAAACCCCATGAATTTTCAGATCACCGCATAAACAGACATATGGTCCCGATATTCTTGCAGATATGGGTCAGTGATGTTAACCCTAAGGCTATCAAGAGCCTTTGGTTTACATCGACCTTGAAACTTTGGTTGTCCACTATTTTCTCCAGAATCTCTAGATCTACCAAGATCGGGGCCTTGGTGGGAATTATTGTTCAGATCTGCTGCTTTTCTTAGTGGATCTACCCCTTGCGAGGGTTGTTCCAAGCTAATTCCAGCTTTTCTGGCTGAACCTTCCACCGTCTCTTCCGTAAGGCCGCCTGAGAGCAGCTGATCATTGCCGACACGATTTTGGGTAGCTGAGGAACCGGGAATCTTCGAACCCTCAGCCATCTTCTTACCTTTGTCTATGATGACTTGCTTGAAAGTGGGGGCTCTAGGGGCCCCCAGCCATCCAAATTTTTGCGCCAGTTTGAGACCTTGTTGCCGCAGATCTTGGAGGAGATCTGGGCTTCTTGCCAGTGTTTTGGCTCTGGATCTGAGATCATTCCTGATCTCTCTTCAGATCGCTATCTCCTCGACCACCCTCAGACCGCTCCCAAATCTCCTACTAGAGGCCTTATTTCGAAAATTGTTACACTAGAAATAATCTTATATGTAATCAAATTCAATTTCCAAATCAGATTAGGCTAGTGAAAAAAATAAAATAAACACATTTTTTTATTATTTTATTTTTGTAAAAATAGTTGTTTTTGTTGCAACACGCTGTGAAAATCAACATCGGTGATAGATATTTTAATTTATTTGTGTATGTAGATGTATTATATTGAAAATAATAGCTCTAAAAACACTAATATTAATTTTTATCACTAATATGGAAAAATTGCTTGAATATCATATTTTTTTGGCTTGTGGACTTGATGAAATTTCTGAAAACAGAGTTGGTACAGTCATGTTTTGAGGGACAAAAAGTGAATATTTTTAAAAAATGTTTCTATATCAAGTAGCCCTTGATGTATAATTTTCAAAAAAATTTGAATCACTCAATTTAAATTTGAAACGAAAAACTTATAACCAAAACGTTGACAGGACGTCTAGTAGGTAGCTTAGGAACAAAGTTGGGACATTCAGTTTTTGGAGGCCTAAATGATTATATTTTTAAAACATATTTCTATGGTATATTAATCTATGAATATAGTTTACAATGGAATTTTAATAAATCTATTTCAATATCGTATTTGGAATTTATGACCAAAATACTGACTGCTTATCATAAATCAACACTCTTGAAACTTTGTTTTTTCGGCTGTTCACTAGCGTATTTGACCCATCAATTATTCTTTTATTAAAAACATGTTTATATTGGAGATAAATAAATTAATATAATTTAATCTCCAATTTGAATCGGTTCAATCCACCATCAAATGAAAAATTTATGCTTGAAATATCAATTGTTGGTCTGAGCTGGAAAATTGAAAATGACTCTATTATGCAGGTTGTTCTACGCAAATTTAACATACCATTACATGGAATTTTTAAAAACCTATTTCTATTGGATACATATCTATGAATTCACTTTCATTTTGATTTGGAATCACTAAAATCAAACGGAAAAAAAGGAATTTATAATTGAAACATTGTTGGTTAGTATGGTCGACCACTGCTCTCCCACAGGTGGAAAATAAAATTTGTTTTATTTTTCCGTGCATTTGTTCTATAGAGTAACTACTTGTTAGTTTTTTTACATAATTCTTGGATTAGGGGAGCCCAATCACCGCTCTTTCCCCATGATTTAATGTTTTATTGCAGGTAGACACTCGTTTTTTGCAGGTCTTAGGAGAACAAAGAAGGTCAATTTATGGACAAGCGATTCTTGAAAGAAATTTTAGTGAAACAAGGGCATTTCATCCATTTCATTACCTAAAATATTCATAACAAAAGAAATGAAGAATTGGTTTCCATTTTAGGGCCAATCCCACCATTGTAGGGATCCCAACTCCCCTTCCACCATCTATATAAGCTTTCCATTTTCCCTTTGTGAGCTAGCCTTAATGGTCATAAGACTAAGAGATGAATCTGTAGCAAGGAGACTATCACCAGATAGCCTTTGAGAGCCAAGCCGAAGAGAGAGATATTTGTCCCATTCCCGACGAGCTTCGTTGAGATGTGCTCCACTGTCGACCCCGCCGAAGGAAGATCTAGCGTTAGAGCTTAAGGTTGTGTAATTCCTTCGTTTTATTAATGATAAGAAACTTTGATTATGGTTTCACTCGTGTATATTTATCTTTGATGCAATGAGTTACATCTTCTGATTGATGTTTAGTTACAAGATTTAGATTCTATGCTGCATATCGTCCTGTCTCTTCGCATGTGTGTAGGTGTTTGGACGCGCTAAGCAGAAGAATTGTGATCTGCTGAAGTGGATGACAGGAAGCGTCATCCTTATTTTGACGACCATCGCATAGGACCTGAGGTAAGAAACTTATCATTTCTTGTCATTTTGTAACTGGAGACCTGCGTCTTAGCATGACTTGATTGTTGCTAGACCTGATCTGGGCTAGTAGGGATCACCTTTGTCCATAGAGGGGATTTACCTCTCCAAAAAAGTGGAAATATCCTTGTGGTTCAATGGCCTCCTCAAGGTAGTAGTGATGAAAAACATGGGAAGTCTTATTCCCAATGAGTGACTCCTTCACCCATGCAATATTCCGTATGAAATGAGCTATCCAAAGTAGCTCAACAAAGCAGTCCTCAACCCCGGATCTATGCAATATGTTGGGGTTGAATGGAGAGTTTAGATTTTTACATCCAAGTAGTTTCTCCCTCCATTTATGATAAGTATGAGGAGTTTGCTGATATCGGGCTGAAATGTCATGACCTCTATAATTGGCCCAAGCCTCCCCACAAAATGAATCATCCATGAAGTGCCTCCTCTAATAACGCATTCTCTCCCAATAGCTCCTCGTACATGGAGAGAAAATTAGTGACATGGCAATCATGGTGTGCCCATTGTTTCTCCTAAAACATAAAGCACATATAATGGGGAGAATCATACTCCCAATGGGTTGTCCCCATACCTCCAACACCATCCAAGTAGTGCTCCCTCTGAATGTACAACCATTAGCAACACAAGGAAGCAATTTGCAATGAAAACAACTTTTCATAAGACAACTAGAGAGTGGGTCACTGCGATACTCATGGGACCAACGCAGTGAACCTCCTGCCTGCATCAAAACTGAAAACAACAAGTGCTTTCCCAGCCACTTGTTTTTTGCCACAAACATCTCATAAGATGAAAATATGAAAGTACAAATGGGTGCCAATGGTGCACACCAAGAATTATGTGGCTTCCCCCACAAACCATCATAAAAATATCCACTCCCATTGCTGCAATGGGCCACAAGTACGTCATAATAAGGAGCATAAGGAGATGTGATCATCCTTAGCTCATCAAGATGCTCATAGAAAGTAAAGAAAGGTAAACCAAAAGGTAAACATATACCTCCTTTACCATGTACTCCGGTCCTTGAGCTGAAATGGTTAATCTAAATTCCCTCCCTTACCTCAAATGAGTAGGGAAATGGTTGTGCCAACCTCTCCAAAATCATCCAGGCTATGAATTTTTCCATATGCTGATATAAATCATGTTGAATGCTCTCCTGAATGAACTCTTCTAGCAAAAGAAAAGTATGCATCAAAGTGCATAGATAGAAAGTCCACATGTGCTGCATGCAATAGTTTCTCCTTGAGACTAGATGTTCTAGCCAAGAATATTCTGCTATAAAAATATATGACTATAACATCCACCATGTAACTATCATCATCATTCGGGTCATCCAAAATGATGCATGCACCTCAATCTTGGGAGTACTCTACCAAGAGCTGAGTCCTCCAACCTGGATCCATCCTCCTCATGGGCAGCACTGGTAATCTGCAATGTAGTGTTCCCCTCGTGCTACTTCCTACTACTTTTACATCCCCCATACAAAATTAATCCTCCAAAATGCTACCATGCCCATCATGCAACTGCTCATGCTCAAATAATAATGGTGATCCTGGGAAGCTAGCCTCCCTTGAGAAACTTTCGTCCAACAGGAATCTACCAAGCTGGGTCAAAGTAAGCATGAGTGGCCTCCATCCACTCCTATGTATGAAAGAGTCCTCCCTCAAAGGAAGTATCCTCCTCCTCATAAAATATGTGGAGTAGTAATCTTGCACCATGAAGATGCAATCCTCTATCCCTGCAGCAAACTCTGTTAGCACAGTATGACTGATGAGAGTGGGTAATACTGAAAATGAGAGAGTGTCTCTCTCCTCCTTCGGTCTATCCCAAACTCTCTACGCTGTGCTGGACTCCTCCAAAGTATTAACCTCTCCAGAATCCAAGAGTAGTGAACTGTATGACAATATTCCCCTCATCAATGCTAGATCAGGTGGCCTTCCAGGTGGAATGCTTCCATATAGTGAGACATCAAGATCAGAAGTGGACTGTATATATAAGAGGAATGACTTGTCCCTCTCTTCACTGCGCTGTACATTCTCCTTATTTTGTGAAAAGACTCTCTAGAATAGATAAGGGTGTATCAACCCTTGATGCTGATCCTTCTCTTCTTCCTCCATCTCACAATCCCCACAAGTTGCTGCAAATGACTCTGGAATTGTGCCATGGTCCCCACATGTTAAAATACTTGTAATCCCTTGCATAGAAACAAGGAATCCTCCCATAGAAGCAATAGCTCCCCTCTCATATCCTTTCGGAGATGGATCTTCCTCCAATATGACAACAATGTGGATTCTTTCATGCACATTCACCTCATCAATATGTGAGTATGTCTCCCTTTCAATGAGATACCACAGATTTTGGTCTTCTTCTGAAAGAAGGATCTCCATGTTATCACAAATATAAGAGTGCCCTTCATATAATATGGATCTTGCCTTTAGCAAGTCATCATACACATTTTCATCTCCTTCGGTAGTAAAGAATGGGGTTAGTTTTATGGTTTCACCCATTGCATGCAAAGTGTCTGATGTTTTGATAAAAAGAGACTCATAGTGAATTTCATCAAATTTTCTCACCAAACCCTTAGTGTCTCCATCACATGTTTTTATATTTTCATAACTATGTGAAACCAATTTTTCAAACCAACAATCATGAGCCATACCTTTCGGTTGCAGCGTTGCTGCTCCAATGGCCTCATCTCCTTCCTCCACCCTTCCGGCAGTGCAAGTGGAAAATGAACTGCGTTGTGGATCTGCATGTTTGGCTAAATGATCACACCCATCATGATAATAGCTAAGGCTTGTTTCATCCACAAGCCCTCTCAGAAAATATTTCCAATTTTCCCTTTCTTTCTCCTCAAGCTCTTCAAAGATACCCTCCAGGGTCTAGAAAAGAAGGGAAACCTCCTCTTTCGTCGTTCCTCTTTTTCTATACATCTCCTCTTCCAAATCAGGAGCTTCTCCTTCTAATGTAATTTTATCTTTGGATGCACAACTGTAAACTTCCCTTCTTAGGAATATCAAAATTCTATTCTAGAGATTGACTGCATGGGCATTTACTGGATATGTCACCTTTGAACAAAGGATTAGATGCAGAGGCCACCTGGTCATCTGAAGAATCAGTCTATAGAGTTTGAAATATTCCTCCTTCAGTGATTCAGCACTTTGGCTTGAAGCCACACGCTGAGCCAAAGATCATGCTCCGATACCACTGTAATGTTCCTTTTTCAAGAATTTTTGAAATGTGGTCCTCAAGGACAGTGTATAAGGAAGCCGATGAAAAAATAGGATGGAAAGGGACTTGGATCCCCTTGTCTACTCTT